>CM061752.1:191515066-192005551 GCA_030979885.1 Lolium multiflorum | reverse complement strand
TCAGATCTTGAGTTGGAAGCGTATTTACCTTTTCTTTTTCTTTGCTTTTTCTCTCTTTCGTAGATCTTCTCGCGGGGGTAGTTCTTGGGGAACTTGTTTTTCCGAGTAGATACCGGGAGCTCTCAAATCTGAATGTCTTCCGAACAATACGCTTCCACTTCTTCCTCCAGTAACCCGGAAGATCCCGCATCTGACGGGGTCAGCGCAGATCTGGCCCAGATGGAATCTGATAGCGGCCAAGAGCAAGATGCCGGTAGCTCTAGCCAAGCTTCCGGCGCTGATTCCTCCGAGATCACTCGCGGAGCCTGGATGGGCTCCAGCGTTAGTAAATATGAGATTGACTGGCTATACCGGTCCCGGAGGATTCCGGAAGGAGTATCCTGCCGGATTCCCGGCGACGAGATCGAACCGGTGCCTAACCCCGGCGAATACGTCGTCTTCCTTGCTCATTTTGAGCGCGGCTTCGGCCTCCCAGCTTCTCCCTTTTTCCGGAGTTTTCTTAACTTTTACAAACTCCAACCTCATCATCTTCCCGGCAACGCCATCTTCTACCTCTCCTGTTATGTCACCTTCATGGAGGCATACATCGGCATTCGTCCTACCTCTCAGGAACGTTTTGGAGTTCTTAGCCATCGGATTAATTCCGTTCGGGGCTTAGACATTCCTAAACCCAAACCCCCCGTGCAATGCGGGTCTTGCATCATTGGCTCCCGGCAAGCGAGCCCCTTCTTCAAGTTCTCCGGTCTCGAGTCATGCCGGTATGGCAAGGGACCTTCTTCTACGTTAGGAACAACGGCGCCGCAGATCTCATTGATCTGCCTCCCTTTGATCCGGCGCCGCCCACCAAGACTAACTGGAGCTACAATCCGAAGGAGTCTCACAACGAGACAAGCGGATCATCGCTTCATAAAACGGCGGATGAAGGACACCTTATCCACTCTGACGACACATCATCAGCACCTTCATCTCGCCGGGTGGCACACTCTTAAGCGCCGCGCCCACGAATGTGCGAGATGTACGGCCGACGATCTACCAAGATCATGCGGGCTCCCTCTCGACAAGGGCCGTCGTCCTTAAGGCCGGGCGGTCTGCCCGGAGACCTCCATGCGGAGAGAAGACTGGGAATGGGGCCTCCGGCCTCTTAGCTCTACTAACCCTCCGACCCAAGAAGTAAGAAATTACGCAACTCGGGTCGGCTTTGCCGGTAACTTTTGCATTGCGATTGACCTCTTTTTTCTCTTTTGTTCTTTCAGGCCAAGGACCGTTTCCCCGGCATCGAATCTGACAAGCGAGGCCGTTGCCGGAAGCGCGGTCTCGACAAGTTTGACCCCGACCCCGTCATCTTCTGGCGTGATCTGAAGATGGGGGAGAGACTCTGCCGCGCGCGCCTCGGGAAGTCTCCCGCGGAACACTGCCGGTTCGTGATGACGACCATCCTTGAGGTAGTTCATCTTTTATACTTCTCATATTCCTTTGCTATTGTTCTTCTGTAGATGTGCCCTCAGCCAACCTCAACCCACGGGTCCATGAGCATTCCGCCCCCATTGCGAGGCCGAGGGGCCAGAGTTGTGGACAAACTCATGGCCCGAGGGGAAGAAAGAACAAGACCCCGGCCTCACGAATGCCGGCTCAAGCCAGCCTCCTCACGCCAGCGCTTAGGTGACCCATTGCGGGCAGGTCGTTGCTATGAGGCGCCATAAGGGCAAACAGATGCCCAACCGCTACCGGGTAAGGCTCCACTTCTCTGCTTGTTTCCCACTGCTCTTTCGCCAAGTTCCTTTAGGTTGCTTTCCAGCCTTTTCACCTTTACATTTTTCAACCCCAGCGCTCAAAGCTTAGCTCCGGGCACGAGGGCTCTGCCCGGTTCGGCCGGGACCTCAACTCCTCCTCACTCATTCCCGGCCCGGCGGCACCATGCGAACAAGCTAACTCGCCTCCCTGCGGGAGCACATGGACAGGGTGCGCGCGGCCCTACACGCGGATCTCGCGGCGGAGGAAGGGACCTTGCCTCCCCTCCGAGACCCAAGACAGGCGCCGGCAACATGGGAACGAGAAAAGAACCTGCCGAGCGGGCGGAACCTTCGGTTCCTCCCGTCTTGAGAAGAAGAAGAAGAAAAAGACTTCCTCCAAGACCGCGCCGGAAGCTTCCGCGCCGGCAACTTCTACGCCCGACGCCGCCGCGGAAGCCTGCTCCTGAGGCAACCGGGGCCACGCCAACGCCTCCACCGACCCAAGAACCTTCCCGCGACAGCACCCAAACCACGCCGCCCGCGAACCTCAGATCACACGGACTTCCTCAAGCGGGGCGTCCCGCGGAAAAGGCCACGAGATGTGACGCCTCCGACCTTTCGACCTCTTGCTGCACGTCGGAACTGCCGTGGTTGTGGTCCGGGGATAAACCACGGCCTCTTGGGCCGGATGGGTGAGCTGAGCGGGGCCAGGGCAGGGCCTTCTTCCCTCGCCAGGGACGGAACGATGCGGACATCTCCGCGACTACTCGCGACTTGGGAAGGACCGCCTCCCAGGCGCGAGATCCACGCCGGCCCTCGTTCCACGAAGAGAACACTTCCATGACGCCTCAAGCGTGCCGTGAAGGAGTTCGACAGCGCGTGGTACCGCCACCGCCAACGTAGTGGTAAGTTTTATCAACCTCTCTTGTAAATTTTCTTGATGCCGGTTTTCTTCTTTCCATCTCTTGTCTATTCTCCCAGTCCCCGAGTTTTGGGTTTAGAGTGCAACTCTTAGCGCAAAACTTCCTTTTAAAGAATTTCCGAAACCGGCATCTTTCTCATAATAAACCGCAAACTCCCAGTCCCAGTTTTGGGCTGAGAGCTTGCTCTTAGCGCAAAACTCTCTTTTAAAAGACGCCGCAAATCCAGTCCCCGAGTTTTGGGTTGAGGGCTTGCTCTTGACGCAAAACACTGAGAAGCAGCGCGAAACCCGCCTGTTGAGTCCCGAGTTTCGGGTTGGAAATCCTTTGTTCTTTGCTAGCATCATTTCCTAACGAGACACGGCCGGCGCCGGAAGGCTCTCTTTGAGAGCACGTAGGAACACGGAATATGGCAGACGCCACGACAAGTGCCAAGGTAATTTCTTGTGCCTCCGGCATCTTTTTCGGAAGGTTTTCTTTTCTTTGTTACTTACAAGTTTTTTCACATAACAGCTGTCCCGGAAGCCTCCATCGAGGCCCTCAAGGCCCAGGTTGCCACACTCCAAGGTACAACTTTTATCTTTCCGGTTAACTTACTTCTTTGTGTCTCACCTGTCTTTGTGTTTTTGCTAACATCTTCTTTTTCGGCTTTTAGCTGAAAAGAAACAGCTCATCCGGGATCACCAGAAGGCCTTGGAGGCCCAAAAGGAGATCTCCAGGGAGCTCAAGGACCAGGCTATCCAGGACGGAGTCCGGCATGCTAAGGAGGTGAAGGCCGCTGAAGCTGCCGCGGAGGCCAGACTGAACGAGGCGCTGGAGGATGCCGGCAACACCAATGTGGTGTTGCAGGCAGAGCTGGAAGAGGCCGCCAAGGCGCTGAAAACGGCTGAGGGCAAAGCCGCCAAAGCGCACAAGGCTGCCGCGGAGGAGGCCAAGAAGGCCCAGAAAGCAGCCGAGAGCGAGGTCGCGCGGTTGAAAGCGGAACAGAAGGAGTACGACCTTCTGGTCACGCGGACTGATGCGCTTGCCCTTCGTATGTTCCTCCCTTTCTCTTTTAGTTTACGCTTATAGCTTATTCATTCCAGAACATCATATACTTAGCTTTTCGTTTGTCTCGCAGGGCTCTTTCGGATTCCCGAGGCACACGCTATCAAAGTTTGAGGGAGCAGGGCGCAGCAGGCCGGCAACAACTTGGGTGCACCTTGGGATCCCTACGATCACTTGGTTGCTTTAAGCGCGCGGATCTCCCACATGCGCTCGAGTGGATCGGAACGCTCCGACATCACTGAGGTGGCCTCTCGACTTTTCCAAGACCTGCGGCACAGTGAGCGGTCGCCGCGGACCTTCTCCCTCATCGGCGACCGGTTAAAAGGTGCTGCGGAAGGATCCGGGGTGGCGGTGCTCGCGCCCGTCTTGAGACGACTCAGTACAACCGCGTTACTGCTCTTGGTACCCGGAGTTGGATGCGGAGCGCTCTCGTCGAGCGTGCGTGAAGGTGCTCCTACTGATGTGGACCCGGTTTTACCGCTAAGCGGCAGGACCGCGCGTACCACATCGCAGTGCGCTGAAATGCGCATTCATCCCCCTCACGAAGATGTCAAGGATTATCTAAGCGAGGAGGAGGAAGATGAAGGCGAGGATGTGCCATGGGAAACTCCCGATCTTAGGCGCTGCTCCCCAGAGCCAGCTGCTGCCTGACTTTGTGTTGTGAAAAGATATTACCTGTCCCTGGTTACTTTGTAACAAAACTCGTTAAATTCTACCCCGGTATGCCGGGGTTTATGATGTAAGATAAAACTTAACCTTTTGGTTTGTGCTGCAACATTTTATGCCGGTAAGCTGTACCGGTAACTTATTAAGTTATGTTTGTCTTAAGATATTTGCTTGTTGATTTGCTTTTTCTTGCACTGCAATGATTCCGAAATTGTTTTCGCATCCAATTGATGCATACTTGGCTCTTTTGCCTTGGCTCTGCCTACCTTCGGGCATTTTTGGCGTATGAGCACAAAGTTCTTTTACCAAACAAGCATTTTCTTGAACTTAGAAATAACTCGAATTTTTGCAAAAAACCGGTATAACCGGGGTTAGTTAAATTTTTCCGGATTGTTCTTTCCCGGTTTCCCTCTCCACAGTTCATGTGCTTATCCCCTCCCGGTTTATCTTGCTTGCCATGAAGCCAAGTTATGGACAGCAGCAGAGTCGAAGACTCCGGTAGGGCATTACTAAACCGGAAAGGAAAAACATTCAATAAGCAACCGGCAACAGAAAAAATAAACATGTTTCATGCAACTTAGTAAGGGTAGTCCCCGAGATTCATTCGAGGTTCCGGCATCTTTTTATTCATAGCAATTAAGGTACAAAAAAGGAACTCTTACAGCACCACTTCAAGAGTAGAAAGGACGCAACAAAGCTACATTCCATGGGCGTTTGGTCTCCTCTCCTGACTTGTCCGCCTTTCCCTTCTTCCATTCCTGTGCATCAATTAGGTAATAGGCATCATTGTGGAGAGCCTTGCTCACAATGAAGAGCCCGCCATGGAGAAGAAAGCATGTAGGCAGTGCGCTGCACTAGGCGTAGCACCAGGTCCCCTTCTCGGAACACTCTTGGATTAACCTTCTGGCTATGATAGCGTCTGAGGTTTTGTTGGTAAATGGCTGTTCTTGCCAAAGCTAGCTCTCTTGCTTCTTCTAGCAAGTCCACATCATTTTCTCGGGCCTCCTTTGCCTCTTCTTCGGTATAGAGCTGCACCCTTGGGGAATCTTCATGGAGAATGTCGGTTGGTATGACCGCTCCTTCCATAAACCATGAAGAATGGCGTGTATCCAGTGGAACAGTTCGGAGTTGTTCTTGAACTCACAACAACGATGGTAGCTCATCCAGTCCAACATCACGACGATTTTTTCCATTGCATCAATGAGTCTTGGTTTGATACCGGAAGCACCAAAGCATTCGTTCTTTCAACTTGGCCATTGCCTTGTGGGTGCGCCAAGCACAAATCCAACCGGATGTTCTTGTCTTCACAAAATCGTTTGAACTCTCCTTGGAGAGCAAGTTTGAGCCATTGTCGATTGTAAACTGTGCGGGTATCCATACCGCAGAATTACATCTTTTAGGAATTTTACCGCTGTGTGGCCATCACATTTTGCGATAGGCTTCACTTCCAGCCACTTGGTGAACTTATCCACCATTACCAACATGTTTCCCCTTGCGGTTTTAAATGGTCCAACCATGTCCAGGCACCAGACAGCGAACGGCCAAGTTAGCGGTATGGTCTTTAAACCGGATGCTGGGGTATGTACCTCTGGCACCCATTGCATTTTCGTACCATATCCTCCGCATTTTCCAAAGCTGTTGGCCAATAGAATCACCATGCCGGAACACTTTTGCCACCAGTGCCCTTGACGAGGCGTGGTGCCCACATTCCTCGATGAATTTCCTCAAGCATTTTCTTTTCTTCCCGACCACATCTTTGGAGGACACCGGTAAAACTTCTTTTGTATGCCTCACCGTTGATGATAGTGTAAGCTTTGGACCTCCTCTGGATCCTTCTGGACTCATTTTCGTCAACCGGCAAGGTGCCGTTGATCAGGAATTCCTTAATAGGTTTAACCCAAGATGGCGCTTCTCTAACCACAAACACCGGCATGTCTATGTCCATGCTGTCCACGAGCATTGCCTCCTCCGGCATGGGCGTCGCAGTCCCCGAGTTTACCGGTACAGTCCCCGAGTTTGCCGGAACAGTCCCCGAGTTTCCTTCCAATCTCCATTGGCACCACATGCGACTCCGGCACGAAAATTGATTCCGACTCCGGGCTTGGCTTGATTGATGGAACTCTTAGGTGCGCCAAGGCTATTCCGGGGGGAATTTCTTGCCTTGATGAGCCCAGCTTGGATAAAGTATCCGCGGCTTCATTTTCAGCCCGCGGCACATGGTGAAACTCACACCCCTCGAAGAAGCCGGCAATCTTTTGCACATGAAACCGGTATGAGGGGATGATGCCTGCCCCTGGGACTTGCTTCCGGCATTCTTTGTTGAACGCGCGGATTTTGAGGCCACAGCCTCGTTCAGCTTAGCTAGTTGCTCAGCATTCTGCTGCTCAATAGTTTTCAGCAACTCCTTAACACGCTCTTGCTGCTTTGCCAACTCATCTCCGGAAAGCGACTCACATAGCTCTACTGCAGCTTAGCGGCTTTTATAGTTTATCCAAGACTCACGTATGGAGGCTTTTCTACGTGCTTCTGGAACACAGATGCACTTTTTGCGGCAAGAACTTCTTTGTAAATCCTGATCTAGATTGCGAGACTTTAAGCCGGTTTTCCGGTATCCTGGCAACATGAGCACTAAGCGGAAGCAAGCCATGGGCGCGTTGTACTCACGTAGAATTTAGGTTCAGCTCGCGGCTGGCATCCGGATGATGTCGCGCCGCCGTCAAACGGGGCCTTGCGCGTGGCCTCCGGCTCCCTCCTGAGCCTTTGCGGAGTCGATGTTGCGCGATGCCGGCGTGGCCCGGCGTGTCCATCGCCGCTTGAAGAGGTGTTGCCGGAGGTGCTGAAGATGCTACAGCGATGCGGCGTCACGCTCCGGCGGTGGTTTTGCCGGGCGGGTCGATGTCGCACTTCCTTCCTCCACAGCTCCTTTGCCGGTGTTGACCGCACCAGCCATCATGACCTCCACGCTGCCGGCGCGCGGCCAGCACATAGCCACCTTGGCGGATCCGGCGCCACCGGCACACAGGGCGAGGCGGCGGGCGCACGGGGAGCAAGACGAGGTGCGGGCAGCCGGAGCGCTCGATGGTGCGGCCGTTACGCGGGAACTTGCCGCCGTTGGCGAAGCGGCGGCGTTGTCGTTGATGAAGTCCATGTTGTAGATGCGTTGCACGAGCGCGCGGGGCCACCGTGCGCTCGCCGTTGATGTCGAGGATGCCGCCCGAATATGAACTCCGGCAAGCGCCACTTCATGCCCCACGGTGGGCGCCAAGCTGTCGTCGTGGGGAACAAACGGATGCCATAGGATGGCTTATCTTGAGGCAGATATAGACTAGAGGATTCGAGGGGAGGAGTTTGTGACTAGATGGAATGAACTTAGGATGGTTTCCTATCAAGAACTTGGCAAGGCCGAGAGGTTGAAGAAGAAGGCACAAGGAAGAACTCACGCCCCAGATCACTATCTTCATTGATCTCCACATGATACAGGTTTGAGCTTACAAGTTCTCTCTCTAATGTCACGCGCGTATGAAAGAGGCTGCCCTCTCCTTATATGAGAGGGTGGCTTAAGGACAGAGAAACCCTAATGGCATCTTTGACTGAACAAACTACTTTACAAAGATGCTTTATAAAGCTACTTTAATCATAGATGACGGGGTCTTCTTTGCCCAAACATAGAAGCTGACGTCCCCCGGCTTCTTTGGCCGTCATCCCCTTCTTTGTCTTCAGGCCTTAGTTTTAAAACCCACTTTGCTTAGCTCATCCTTGTCTTCTAGCTCTGAAGAGAATCTTTGACTGGTCTTGCCGACATGTTCTCCCTTCCGGTCTCCGGCATCCTTTCTATCCGGTCCCGGTATACCCCTCTTGGGGATACCGGCTTGGCTTACTTGGCCAAACTCTTATCTCTGAGCTCCGGTATAAATATTGAACCGGTTCTTGATGGATAAGACCATCCGGTTTGGCATGCCTTTTTGGCATACCGGGGGTCATCCCCCCAACACCCGCCCTCACGTATGGATGCATGTGCCTATCTAGGAGGCCATCGTCATGACGTTCGGAGAATTCCGATTTGGCGTCAACAAAGAAGGATCCTATCGTCTCGAAGTTCCGATCTCGTCGGAATTTTCAGCGATCGGTCCTGGCTTTTCATCGAGTGACGAGGAGGTTTCGTCGCCACGCTTCATCGACACCACACTAAGGCAAGCGGAAAGCTCGTCAAGATCTTCAGCGACACATCTTTGAATCGTCTGCGGACTCCTTTATAAGCAGCGACTCCGCCGACAGCGTCGACAGCTCCAACTTCATCGACAAATCTCTCACATATCGGAAGGTCTTTACCAATCTCTATGATGGTGTCACCAATCCAGACAAAAATCAATACTCAAAATATCATCAAGTCTATGCAATTGAAGAGGCAAGCCGAGCAGAACCAGAGACGTCAGAGGCTTTCGATGATTTGGGAAATCCATCGTCGATCCCGCTGATCTCAAAAGAGGCCTAGGCACTAAATATGTCGGGTCTACACCTCGCGACAGAGTTCAACTCCCACAAGCAGCGTGGGATAGGGCCGCAAGAGCCATGGATGGTTCAGAACCAATGACTACCACTGCTACTGCACAAGAATTACAAGCCTATCAATATAGACTTGCTCGTGTGAGTAAGGGGGTGGAAAAAGAGACAGCATCCATGAATAGAAGAAAAGGCGACCTCGCATCAACGGCGTCGAGGCGAGCTCGGTCGACAATCGAGGCCCGGCGGTCAGTCATAGAGACGCTCGGAGGAGAGCAAGATCTCGACTACAAAATAGAAGAAGAGAGAGGAAATATAATTCAAAATCTCGACATGTCCTTCGCAGCGATTGATACAAAATATCATCAACACCAGAAGCTGGATACATGGAAACGCAAGCTTACATCCTCGCGTCCAGACCACCGGGACCCGAGAGAAGCATTGTTTAATATGGCAATGGCTGGAGTTGGAGTTATGGGAACAGCGTTTGCGGCCACACCTCCCGAAGAAACACCTAGGCAAAATAGTCCACGGCCCACCGCAGCGGTGCAAGATCCACCAAGAACAAGTGGAGCAAGAGACACAACAGCTCAAGTAAGGATGGATAGAGCGCGACAAGAAAGAAGAGAATGTCAGCATTCACCAGAAGTTGCCGACGAAGATATGTGTGGGCTCCCGTGCTTTACGAGACGAGTTCGAAAGACTCGCGTCCCGAAAGGGTTTAAGTTGCCCGAAAATTTAAAGAAATTCGACGGCCTGCGGGATCCCGAGGATTGGCTCGTTGATTATCTCGAGATGGTAAAGCTAGTAGAGACAGTACTTATTATACAAAGTATCCAAGTTCACTTGAGTGGTGCCGCAAGATCTTGGAAAAGAAACTTCCCCGAAGGTTCCATCGGCAGTGGGATAGTTTTGAGATATCTTTGTAGGGAACTTCCGATCCACTGCAAGAAACTGCGTCATTGGAAGAGTTGAGGCGTGTCGACGAAACATAATGATCGATGAGAAAATATATCAGAGGTGGAACATTGTTAAAAACTCGCGGAAGGGATATATCGACGAGAGCGATGAAGCGCGTTCGTAGCTGGAATTCGACGAGGAGATTTCGTCGAAGACTTAGGGAGAACCAACCCTAAGACAATATCAGCACTGATGGAGATAGCAAACAAGTGGGCAGATGGAGAAGATGCGATATATAACAAGCGACATAGGTCGCCAGAAGAGGATCGTGGTCCAAATTTTCAAAATAGAAGGCGATTTTCTCGCCAGTTCTACAATAATGATGCTCCTGGCCACATATCGGCTGGTTTCCGAGGAAACTCCGGAGGGAATAATCGAGATGACTACCGAAGGAGTAATGAGCAACAAGGCGACAATAGAGGTGATTTCCGTGGTAACAGGCAAAATAGTGGACCAAGGTTTCAAAGACCTTATGTGTCTCCCGAGGAGATGATGGACGGACCATGTCAGATGCACTTTTATCTCAACAGTAACGGAAAGAGGCAGTCAGGGCATCTCCAAAAAGACTGCCGCAATTTTCAGGCAATGTTGCGAGCCGCAGGAATTGCAAATGCCCAAGCAATGAACCAAGAAACCCCGAGGGGCCAAGGAGTGAATCACCTCCACCTCCTGCAATTACGGATGAAAATCGGCACCAACTCAGAACGGCAGCACCACATCCACCTCCATATGTTGATCCCAACTCCAACGGTGCGGTCTCGATGATTCGGAAAGCTATAACAGGGCGCAGAAAGTAATCTCGCGGCAAGTGTTCATGGCGGAAGAAGATGCCTCCACCAACGAGTTGAGTACCTAAATTGGTGGGGGCAAGACATTAGCTTCTGGTGTGGATCATCCACAGCCAAGTTCTCGACCGGACAATGAACTCATCTTACACATGATGATGCGGCTTTGGCGTGTGAGAGTTTTTATAGATGGTGGCAGCAGCAGTTTAAACCTTATGTATGCGGATACATTGAGGAAGATGAACATATCCATGGCAAACTAAAACCAACCGATACACGTTTCCATGGAATCACATGAGAAAAGTAAGTTATCCATTGGGCCAAGATCAATCTCGACATTCGATTTGGGACCAGAGAACTACATGATAGATAAATGCAGGTTTGAAGTTGTGGTTCGTCGCAATATCACGCTTTGTTGGGACGACCGGCATATGCCATGTTTATGGCGGTACCTCATTATATGTACCTATTGTGGAGGTTGCACAGGACCCAAGGGACCCTATCACAATTAAGGGGAGGACTATTGTTGTCGATAAGTGCGACAAAAGTTTGCTCATGTTGTCAAAAACTTTTGGGATGCAAGCGAGAATATATCGCCAAGGCAAACTGATTATGATGTTTTGCCAGATAGGGAGGTCACTCAAGGAACCAACCTTCAATACTGCCAAGGATTCAAAAGAGGTACGGACCACACGACGGACCAAAACGACATCATTGCAACAAATATGGATCTCGCATAGGAAAGCGCACTCGTCGAGTTCCTCCATGAGAACTGGAAAATCTTCGCATGGTGTCCAGCTGAAATGCCACCAGGAGTACCGAGGGAACTTGCCGAGCACCACCTCAACTTGGATCCTCTCGCGAGACCAATCAAACAACCTTTGCGGCGTTTTTCGGAACCAAACCGCAAAGCTATGCTGTCAGAAATAGATCGACTCAAAGATGATGGTTTTATTAAAGAGATATCTAAAGAAGCCACGTGGGTAGCTAACCCAGTGATGGTGCCGAAGAAAAACACGAAAGTCCTTCGCATGTGTGTCAACTTTACGTGTCTCAATAAACATCCAAAAGATCACTTTCCCCTCCCAAGGATCGATCAAATCATAGACTCCACGAGGATGTGAACATCTTTCCTTCTTGGACGCATACTCGGTTATAACCGGATCAGATTAAAAGAAGATGATGAAGCCAAGACGACGTTCATAACACCTTACGGCGTGTTACGCTACAAAACATTGCCTTTGGTTTGAAAAACGGGAGCAACATATCGACGGATGATGCAAAGAAGTGCCTTGCAACACGAGATCGGAAAAAATGTCTGAGTCTACATTGACGATGTCGTGATAACATCAAGAAGGGGACAACATTGATCGAAGATTTAAAGGAAACCTTCGACAACCTCGACAAGTTATGCCTCAAGCTGAACCTGCTCTTTCGGTGTTCCTGCGGGAGAACTTCTTGGGTTCTTAGTATAAACAAGAGGGATTAGAAGCCAATCCGAAAAATACATCATCGTAACTATGGGGAAAGCAGACAAAATTAAAAAATACAACGGTGACAGGGCGAGTCGCAGCTTTAAGCGGAATTCGTCGCGAGGTTGGGAGAAAAAGCGGCTAGTTCTATGCATTGATCAAACGAGGAGAGAAATTTCAATGGAACGAGGAGGCAGATAGAGCTTTCGAGAATCTAAAGCGCACAATTTCGACACCACCAATCTTGGTGGCAACTAAAGAGAAAGAACCTCTCCTCCTATACATTGCGGCCACACCTCAGGTGGTCAGCACGGCTTTGGTAGTCGAGAGAGAAGAAGAAGGAAAGCTCCATGGAGTTCAGAGGCCAGTATATTTCATCAGCGAAGTACTGTTGTCGCCTTCAAAACAGCGGTACCCCCAATACCAGAAGTTGGCGTATGGAGTATTCACGACAGCAAGAAAAATTGCGACATTATTTTTTGGCGCACCCGATAATAGTGGTCAATGAAGCTCCTCTGTCAAATATATTAAACAACCCAGAAGCTACGGGTCGTGTCTCCCTTTGGGGAATAGAGGCTTTCCCCTCGGGACATCACGTACGAGAAAAAGAAAAGCAATAGAAGTCGCAAATCCTACCAGATTTTTTGCAAAGTGGATGGAGCTACAAAACACGAGGCCTCCAGATTATCGAGAACCTAGACTATGAACTTTGATGGGTCCAAAGGTTAGAAGGCGGCTGGAGACGGCGTGATAGTATCACACAGAGGCGACAAATTGAAGTATGTCTTACGGATAGCGTTCCCAATAGCGTCCAACAATGAAGCAGAATATGAAGCTCTCCTACACGGGATGAAGATGGCGAAAGCTGCGGTGCAACTCGACTAAAAATCTTCGGTGACTCACGAGTTGGTAGCAGCGGGTCATGGGAATCAATGTGATGCGGTCAACGAGAGTATGATAGCATACAAGGAGATGTATAATGAGCTAGAAAAGTTGTTTGATGGATGCGAGGTAAAACACATCAACAGGTTGAGCAATGATGAAGCCGATGTTCTTGCAAACATCGGGTGCAATATCTCGCCATCCCTCCCGGGCGTGTTTTGGGAAGAAATTAGCGAGAGATCAACAAAGCCAATGAAAACAAAAGAAGAAGGAGAAGAAGGAAAGAAGAAGAAAGTGTTACCAAAGAATCAATGGAAGAAGAAGAAGAGGAACGAGGGAACTAGTCATGATGAATTTGCAAATTCCATGGATGCGGCGTATATCATACATCTCAGGAAAACAATACCCGGCCGATCCAGTTGAAGCAAGAGAGAGCGAGTAATTAGGCGATCTAAAGCTTTCTTGTGATAAAGGGGAGTTATTATAGCCAATGTTGGTGTGCTACAAAGATGTGTGTCGCACCCGAAGAAGGAAGGATCATCTGAAAGATGTACACGAGGGAATATGTGGGCATCACGCAAGCAGCCGAGCTGTGCGGCTAAAGTCTTCGGGCGGGATTTTATTGGTTCATGACAATTTAGAATGCAAAGGAAATAGTGCGAACTTCGACACGTGCCAAGATTCGTCGCCAAACCTCACTCCCGTGTGGGCGAGTGCAATCCCATTGTCTTGGCCCTTTGCCCAATGGGGTCTCGATATGGTGGGAAAAGCGCACAAAGCTTCGCCCCGGAGGATACGAGTATATGCTCGTTGCGTCGACAAGTTTACCAAGTGGATAGAAGCAAAGCCGATAAACTCACCGGACGGCGCATCAGCAATCAAGTTTGTGAAAAGCATTGTCTTTCGATTTGGAGTCCCTCATAGCATCGTCACGGACAATGGCAGCAATTTCACATCCAAGGAGTTCAAAGCATATTAAGTGGGCATTAAATTGAGCTTTGCGTCTGTTGCACATCCACGGCCAATGGCCAAGTCGAGAAAGCCAATGGTATCATCTGCAATGGTATCAGAAGCACATTAGGACCATTGGAAAAACAGAGCATGCTTGGCCGGGCTGCCAAAGCGTGTTGTGGAGTATTCGAACAACACCAAACACGGCGACGCAGGAGAGACGCCGGTTTTCCTGGTCCATGGAGCTGAAGCGTGCCTATAGAAATAGAGCATGATTCTCCAGGAGTTCTGAGAATATATGAAGAAACTTCGAGAAGAGCTTTGGAGGATGATGTCGACGCACTTGATGAGGCTCGAGATGAAATTATCACGAGTCGCCAAATACCAAACGGGACACGAAAAACTACCACGGTCGCCGGTAGGCCGAGGGTCTTTTGAAGTTGGGGACTTGGTTTTTACAACTTAATCAAAAGTCATGAAAAACTCGAGTCACCCGTGGCTTGGACCTTACATCGTCACGAAGTAATCGAAGGAGGAGCATACGAGAATCAAACCTGAAGACGGGGATTGCAGGCCAAACCCTTGGGCATTGGCGCAGCTAGAGGCATTTCTATACTTAGATCTTGAGAAATATAGTCTCTCTGTAAACATGCAATATCTTGCAGCGCCGTGGGACTGGGGCCTTGCTCTCTTTTCCTTTTTCGGGCAGAGTGGGGCGGGAAAGGTTTTAATGAGGCGGGCTCGCGGTGTTGCAATATAATAAAGATAGTGGAATTATATATCTTTTCGACAGGCTCGGGGGCTTCTACCCATAAGATACAATATATATATACACAATATCGACAAATACAATCTGCAAAAAATCTCGCCTTGGTATAAAATACCTCGCCAAACAAAAATACGTCGCCAAGTAGCGATCAAGATAAAGCTCGGGGTTTTCGTACCCGCAAAAATAGTGCACAAATATAATTTATCTTGCCTTAGGACAACCTCGCATTATAAATAAGAAAAACATCGCCATCAAAACGCCGGGGGCTTGGCATTGAAAAACAGAAATATAGTGACTTTACAATATAAGTTATGTCCACTATACACAAGATACAATCCTTGGAGCAACAAACCTTCAAGGATTACCCAGTATATTATCTATCGTCAGACGTTCATTATTTATTGCGCGAGTGCTATGTTCAGCATAGCTGCCCTTCACGAAGAATTCGGCGTCCATCCGAAGAAGTTCATCCATCATATCTTCGGCAACAGGGGTCACAACGTCGTCATATTTTCTGAAGTTCTTCTTCATCTTCGCCATCTTGGCCAAACACTTTGGAACAACTTGACCCACGTCTAACTTTGGGTAGCAGATTTTGATCATGATCATAGCAAACCTTGCGCCAGCAGCTAATTGGGCCCGCACAAAGCCGTGGATCCGAGAAGCATCCCGAAACTTGTCCATTAAGGCAGGGAGAGTCTCTGGCATTTTATTACGAGGAAACATGGTGCCATAGACCAGAGACAATGTCCTTGTACAAAAGTCGAGATAATCGCGAACCTGAAGCGCGCGATCCTGAAACCTGACGATCTGGCGAGTCCGTTCAGGCGTGCCCCAAAAAATTTGAACCATGATCATGCGCAAGCCTGAGAAGTGCATTGGAGCGAGCTTCGACACGTTCATCTTCAGTAGTAGCATCCAAGAAGGAACCTATTTTCGAAAGAATCAGCGGGCAACGAGGAGACAAGCAAAAGAAAAAATAAAACCTGACAAAAAGATAATGAAGCACACTGCCATGTCAAGCTAGCATACATCCAGTGAGTTGAACGCAAAATTCTCTCGAGACGTAGAGCTGCAGCCCGACAACGAGGCGGAGTCTTTCGGCTATGGCATCTTGAGCTTGTTGAATTGCAGCCTTTTCCCTCTCGGCGGAGGATTTCCGAGATTATTTCCATAAGCATAAGTATTGTTTCTTCGTGGATTGCAGTTGTTGTCGAAGTTCTTCCAAATCTTCTGCTGATTTTTACTCGAAGAATCTTCAATAAATTCGACAGCGACAGGGCGTTTTCTTCGAACGAGATGAAGGAAAAACCTCGGAAGGACCAGGAGTCGAAGTATAGTTGTCAAAAATCAACTGAAAAGATAATTTTCGACATCAATTATTGAGCAAAGATAGATTTCCATTCATTCTCAGAATATGTACATGTCTATTACAAAAGAAGGACCCCTAGACAACTATTGGAGCAACCATCGCCAAGAACACTACGGCGACAGCGTCAAAAGAGAGAAAACTAAAAGAAAAAGCAAAGTGGTCTACTTGACCTCCGGCTTTGAAGAACTTGGAGCAGAAGCTGGCTTATATCCAAGGGTGGCAAGGATTTTCTTCGATTGGGCTTCGCCGCTTTAATCAGCGACTGCCATTTCTTCGTTTCGATCTCCCCTGTATTGCCAACCCTCGACCAGTCGACGTGTTGTTGACTCTCTGCAATCAAGGCCATCGTACCTTCGACACCAACCTTTAGTCCCTCTTGGCGAAGTTGGAGTCCAAGGTCTTCATTGGAAGTGAAGCACTTGGCGAGATCAATAAAGACTGCGGGTTCTTCCTTTTTCTTGAAAAAATAAGGGAAAAGCCGCGACAGGCCAGCTTCAGCTTCACCTAGGCCGTTACGAGCTTCCGTACTATGGATTTCAAGGAGAGAAAGCGCGTCAAGAAGCTCGTCATCTTCAGGATTCTCCAGCTCGTACTCTTGGTGTGTTCTCCCTGCTTAAAGCATAAAATAGAGTTACTAAAAGGAAAAAAGAGGCCAAAACACGATGCAAGAAAACAGCAAGGGTGTGAACACTTACTAACAAAACATCGACTCTGCGACTCCAGTCGACCAAGGATTTCTTCTTCGCGAGCAGAATGTTGAGCTACATTTTCTTCCAGAGCCCTTTTTGCGTCGTCGAGTCTTTTTTGAAGATCCTCGACGGTAGCAGCTTTAGCTTCGGCTTTCATGCGTGCCGTCTCGCTTTGCTCTAACTCAGTAGCAAGAGCGTCAGCGCGTCTGTTGGCTTTCGCAAGTTTTTCTGCCAACATAAGACAGATAAGCATTGCGACACAAAATAGTGACATGATATACTCGACGAGTAAAGATGGACAAAGAAAAAGGAGGTACCTTCATGTTTGCCGGCATAATCGCGGTACCCGATAAATTGGGTACCGAAACGGATGAGTTCCTTCATGAAAGGCTAAAGAAAGATCATAAAAAAGAGGATCAATATAAGAAGTGGAAAATTTCGACACCATAAAAAAAACGGCGGGAAGTTCAGAAAAACGAAACCAATACAGAAGAAAGAAGATAACTTACTTCTTCCATCAAAGGAACCGAGGAACAACTAGCTACTATGGTTGGTTCCTCGGTTGATTCTACCCTGGCTCTCTTCGGGGAAGGAGCTTGGGGGCTTACAGCTGGTGTTGGATGTTCATGGTTTTGTTGAGGAGGTGAAGTTTCGTCGCCATCTGGACGAGCTTCTGAGACAACTAAAGTACGAGACGTGCTCGTTCGAGCAGTCTCGTCAATAGGTGCATCTTCCTCTTCATCGTCACTACAATAAATATAGCGACAGGATAAATAACAACTTCAAAAAGCATCGACAAAAGAAAAAATACAGTGCATCAAAAAACTTACGAGCTGATAAGAGCAGCATCATAAAGAGCCAAAGGTTTCTCCCCGGCAGTGGGTGCAACCTTTTCAGCACGGGAAGTATCAGCTTTGGAGGCGCCAGAGTCGATAGTTTCATCCCTCTTCCTTTTGCCTCGAGGAGAGATGAGCATGTCGGCAGTAACCTCTGTTCCTTCTGCTTTTCAAGAAGCGCGGATTTAGGAACTTGAACTCCACTTTTAGGACGAAGCACCCTGGTTGTCGTCGGTGACAACGACCCGTTCTTCGACTTCCCACCTTCGGGAAGGGAGGAAGAGAAGATAAAACAAGATGACCCTGTGGAATATAAAAAATATCGACAAAGCAGTTATATTTCGTCATCAATAAAGTGGTCGACAGGAAAAATCTGGCAAGACAACATAATAGACGCAAAGATCAATTACCTCAGGAAGAGGATTGGCGCTACAAAATGGTTTAACTTTGCAAGAAGATGGAACGGTGTCCTTCTTGCTAAGCTTGGAGATTCTTCGGATCAGCTTCTCCAAGTCCTTTACAGAAAAGATCCGTGGAGAGCCTCTCGACGTCTTCATCACGGCCTTACGCCAAAGAGGATTTTCGAGCTTGGAAGGCACATGCCTCTAATCCTAAGGTAGGTGTGATTTGGATACCGATAGCTCCTTGCCACGGGTACTCTGAAGCTCACGGATGCCGAGTCATCAGCGCTTCTGTCGCCAATTTCTCTTCTTCGGTAGCTTCAACATCCCAACGGCGAAGAATTTTGGTTTTTCCGTCAAAGGGGGCGATGTTGTACTCCATTGAATCGAGCTTTCTTCGTGCACCGCCTGGCCACCTCTTCGCCACCCTTGGACGGAATCGGGGAATTTAACGTCGAAGTAATCAACGTCGGGTCGGACGAGATAACGATGCCGCCAATATTATAGGCGACGCCGTGGGAGCCATTACGGCGGAGGCAGAAGATGCATTTCCACAGAGCCCAATTAGGTTGGACTCCGAGGAAGCATTCGCACAATGTGATAAAAATCGACACGTGCAAGATAGAATTGGGCGTCAGCTGGTGAAGCTGAAGCCCATAAACAAAGAGAAGACCGCGAAGAAACTCATGAATAGGAGGGGAAAGACCGCGGATGAGATGATCAACGAAACTAACCCGGTACTCCATTGGAGGAGATGGGTAGCTTTCCTCGTGGGGGAAGCGCAGTGCGTCCTTCTTCTTGGTGAACCCCAGCCTCTTCAGCAGGTTCATGTCCTGGTTCGAGATCTTGGATCTCTCCCACTCCAAATCTTCGGTGGCCATTGGGGATTGTTGGAGCGCTGTGCTGGGTGTGCGAGGGTGATGATTTCTACTAGGATGGAGCAGAACAGCACGAGCTTGGAGGAGCGCACAAAGCGATGAGAGCACTGGAGGATTTTTTGCAGAGGCGCAGATGGGCGGCGCAAGCGAAAGTGACAGAGGAAGAAGATGATGGAATTAAATAGAGGTGCGGTGAATCGACGCAACCGTTGGATAGAAAAATTATGGCGCAGATGGATAACACGTGGACAAGGGGTAAAAATGGATTTTCACTGAGAAAAGAAAAGACAGACGGCACAGTGCGTGCGCCAGAAAAAGTGGAGGACGTGTGTCCCCCACTTGCACGACGTGTCCATCGGATGAGGACAAGGAGTGAGAGGAGCGGTTTTCGCATGTTTCCAATACAGTAATCGTGGCTATCATCAGCAATGACGTCACTGAGGTAAAAGAAAAACTCGACTAAGAAGCCTGGTGAAAATATCGACAACGCAAGATTATTTTGAGAGCCTTTGATCAAATACAAGTTTTTGCCCAAATGCTCGGGGGCTACTTTGGAAAAATAGAAAACTTCGAATATGACAAGATAGAAATGGCGAGAGCCTATGATCAAATGCAAGCATTTGTTCATAGCCTCGGGGCTACTCCCATCGGGAGCGCTGGTCGCGCACCCGATAGATATAAAATATCGAGAAGGATTACAAATGTGAGAAGATATTAATCGTAGGCCTACACCCAAGCACAAGTTCTTGTTTGTAGCCTCGGGGGCTACTCCCATCGGGAACGCTGTTCGCGTGCCCGATGAATTTTGATCAAAAGAAAGAAAAAGAAGTGAGTATATTTCGAGTTATACAGATAACTCTACATATACTCCCATCGGGAAGACAAAATAAGTCATCAAATATGACTCGATAAAATGTGCTATTCCAACAGCGAAAAGCACTGACAATATATTCTCAGAGCGCTAGAAGTCGCGAATAAATCTCTGAATGCCGCAAAACTTTGCGAAGGTAAGACCCCAGATCCGTTCTGAGCGGCGTGGCACCGTCTACGGCGGATTGCTACTTTTTCCGTATCAACGAGATACGAAGAAATCTAGACGCGTTAGGTACCCGATAAAATATGACCGGGACTCGACGAATGGTAAGACCTTAAGTGGCACCTGTCGAAGTTTACACCAGTATCCCGAGATCATGTCCAGGGACGTGATCTTGAAGTAGGTTTTTGCGGATTGCCACTAGAGCAGTTAACTAGTACCTTATCCGTCAGATGAACTAGCCCCAACTACCGTTATCCCTATACAAAATAATATTTGCATATCGAAAGGTTATGTAATGAGTAAAGTTGGAGATTTTCCCTGATTCTTCGATTCAAGAAAAATCTCGGGGGCTACTGACATAGGCATCCCCAATGGGCCTGCCAAAGATGGTACCCGGGGTTTACTGAAGGCCCAGGACTCGAAGAATAAGAAGATTCGGAAGCCCATTTAGTGTTAAGGAAAGATAGATTGTATTAGGAAATATAGAGACTTGTAATCTTACGGGTTGGGTACGAAACCCTCCCGAACTCTGTAACTTGTGTATTACGAAACCCTCGGCTCCACCGCCCATATAAGGGGCAGTAGAACGAAAGGATCGAATCTACTGTCAACATAACCCTAGTTTTCATAATCAGCGAGTACTTTTCGGCTGAAACCTTCGAGATCTACTTGCCCTCTACTTCCAACAAAACCCTAGTCTACGATCTGTAGGCATTGACAAATTAATCCTTTGTAAATGTTCACATAATATCTTCATAAAACCACATCAAAGCATAACACACTAATCAAATACTCAACCCAAATTATATAAAATCATGCCTATGACATCATATGCCCTCAAGAACGTGGGGAACTACTCTCAACTCTTAAACATGAACATGATCACTCACATAATGAACACAACACAATCTAAAAGTATAATTCACCACCAAATAATCTCAAATATCCAAGTACAATCATGCATAGATATATTACACGACGGCATAGGATTCCACCTACCCAAATTGTGAGGAGGTGAAGTTGATCTCGTAGATGGATATGGTGATGGAGATGGTGAAGATGTTGATGGAGTGACGAGGGTGCTCAGAGCAATGCCCACCATGAGGGGCTTAGGGTTGACGGAATCCTGCTGACACGAGACATCGGATACCAAACAAACGGAAAGAGAGATTTACCCGGGTTTGGATCCCCTTTGAGGTAAAACCCTTACTTCGCTTGTCTGATCTTGATTATCGAATATATCGGTTACAATGGGGTAGCCGATAGGCTATGGTTGTTGTCTCGCGAGAGGCTAAGATTCTAGGGTTCTAGCTCTTGACTTGTGGTGAATCTATGTGTTGAAGTTGTGTCTCGGCAGACCTTCTCCTGGTTTTTACGTAGTAGGCCAGGTTCAAGAGTTCTGTCCGGACTCGACTAAGTTACAAAGAGATCTATTCTAATCTTTCCTTGTATAGCGTCTTCTTGCCTTGTTCGTCAAGAATCCTTCTTCGAGGGAGTCTCCTTTACGGAACCGACGTATAGGCCAACCTTGGTCGTTGGGAAATCTTCATGGGTGTAAGGGTATATTGCCCCTATATGTGGTTTTGGTAATTAGTGACAACCCCTATGGACTAATGTTTTCATTGAGTTTATATGAAAGAATATTCCATAGGTACTACTTGTAGTCCATGTGTTGGATTCAAGTATGGATGCCATGAAGATAAAGATATACCTTGAGTATTGGCATCAAGATCATCGATCTGAAGACATATATGTGATATGATCAAGAAGAAGAAATGAAGATAAGTTCTTATGTGTAACTCAATATTAGCCACGCTCTAGCTTATGTGATAAGCAATGAATGATCAAGATCTTGAGTGCTTGATTCCAAGTGAAGAATTTAAGTTATGGCTCTAAGTCGGTATCATGATAGTCTCATAAGTTGAGCTATGGTTGACTAAGATTTAGAGCATGCAAACAAATGAAGAATTCTATATACACCTCAAGATAGTATGATAGAGCATGAGAAGATACAAGGTTGACCAATACAAAGAGTGAAGAATAGATTCAAGTTTGGTCAACACATGAAGCATGAAGAATGTGCCACGTTGCTGATACGTCTTCAACGTATCGATAATTTCTTATGTTCCATGCTACTTTATTGATGATCCTACATGTTTTATGCACATTATATGTCATATTTATGCATTTTCTGGAACTAACCTATTAACAAGATGCCGAAGAGCCGGTTGCTGTTTTCTGCTGTTTGGTTTCAGAAATCCTAGTAAAGAAATATTCTCGGAATTGGACGAAACTTTCGCCCAGGGTCCTATTTTTGCACGAAGCTTCCGAAGGCCCGAAGACCTAACGAAGTGGGGCCGAGAGCAGCCGGTGGCCGGCGCGGCTGGCCCCTTGGCCGGCCGGCCCTGCCCCCCAGGCCCCTCGTGTGGCCCCCGCGTTGACCCTCCGCCTACTTAAAGCTTCCGTCGCGAAACGATCTGGAAGCCACGATACGGAAAACCTCCAGAGACGCCGCGCCAATCCCATCTCTGGGGATTAGGAGATCGTCCCACCGCCGGAGAGGGGATTCATCTCCCGGAGGACTCTTCATCGCCATGATCGCCTCCGGAGTGATGAGTGAGTAGTTCACCCTGGACCATGGGTCCATAGCAGTAGCTAGATGGTCGTCTTCTCCTTTTTGTGCTTCATTGTTAGATCTTGTGAGCTGCCTAACATGATCAAGATCATCTATATGTAATTCTATATGTTGTGTTTGTCGGGATCCGATGGATAGAGAGTACTATGATTATGGTGATTATCAATCTATTGTTCATGTGTTGTTTATGATCTTGCATGCTCTCCGTTATTAGTAGAGGCTCGGCCAAGTTTTTACTCTTAACTCCAAGAGGGAGTAATTATGCTCGATAGTGGGTTCATGCCTTCATTGATACCTGGACATGTGAAAAGTTCTAAGGTTGTGATGTCTGTTGCCACTAGGGATAAAACATTGATGCTATGTCTAAGGATGTAGTTATTGATTACATTACGCACCATACTTAATGCAATTTCCTGTTGCTTTGCAACTTAATACGGAATGGGGGGTTCGGACGATAACCTGAAGGTGGACTTTTTAGGCATAGATGCAGTTGGATGGCGGTCTATGTACTTTGTCGTAATGCCCAATTAAATCTCACTATATTTACCATGTCATGTATATGCATTGTTATGCCTTCTCTATTTGTCAATTGCCCGACTGTAATTTGTTCACCCAACATGCTTTATCTTATGGGAGAGACACTCTAGTGAACTGTGGACCCGGTCCTATTCTTTCCATAGCATACAATCTACTTGTTTCTTGTTTTCTTTGCAAACATCTTCCACTCGATACGTTTAATCCTTTGTTACAGCAAGCCGGTGAGATTGACAACCTCACTGTTTAGTTGGGCAAAGTACTTTGGTTGTGTTGTGCAGGTTCCTAGTTGGCGCGGAATCCCTAGTGTTGCGCCGCATCACATTTCGCGACCATCAACCTTCAACGTACTTCTTGGCTCCTCCTGGTTCGATTAAACCTTGGTTTCTTTCGAGGGTGCTACTGTGCGCATCATACCTTCCTTTGGGGTTCCCAACGAACGTGTGAGTTACACGCCATCAAGCTCTTTTTCTGGCGCCGTTGGGAAGATCAAGACACGCCGCAAGGGGAGTCTCCACTTCTCAATCTCTTTACTTTGTTTTTGTCTTGCTTTATTTTATTTACTACTTTGTTTGCTGCACTAAATCAAAACACAAAAAAATTAGTTGCTAGTTTTACTTTATTTACTTTCTTGCTCTCTATATCGAAAACACAAAAAAATTAGTTACTCGCATTTACTTTATCTAGTTTGCTTTTATTTATTTGCTAAAATGAATACCCCTGAAAATACTAAGTTGTGTGACTTCACAAATGCAAATAATAATGATTTCCTATGCACACCTATTGCTCCACCTGCTACTACAGCAGAATTCTTTGAAATTAAACCTGCTTTACTAAATCTAGTCATGAGAGAACAATTTTCTGGTGCTAGTTCTGATGATGCTGCTGCCCATCTCAATAATTTTGTTGAACTTTGTGAAATGCAAAAGTATAAAGATGTAGATGGTGATATTATTAAATTGAAGTGTTTCCTTTCTCATTAAGAGGAAGAGCTAAAGATTGGTTGCTATCTTTGCCTAAGAATAGTATTGATTCATGGACTAAATGCAAGGATGCTTTTATTGGTAGATATTATCCTCCCGCTAAAATTATTTCTTTGAGAAGTAGCATAATGAATTTTAAACAATTTGATACTGAAAATGTTGCTCAAGCATGGGAGAGAATGAAAACTTTGGTAAAGAATTGCCCAACCCATGGACTGACTACTTGGATGATCATCCAAACCTTCTATGCAGGACTAAATTTTTCTTCGCGGAATTTATTGGATTCAGCTGTGGAGGTACCTTTATGTCCATCACATTGGGGGCGGCTACAAAACTTCTTGATGATATGATGATAAATTACTCGGAATGGCACACGGAAAGAGCTCCACAAGGTAAGAAGGTAAATTATGTTGAAGAACCTCTTCCTTGAGTGATAAGATTGATGCGTTATGTATGCTTGTGAATGGTAGATCTAATGTTGATCCAAATAATGTTCTTTAGCTTCATTGGTTGCTCAAGAAGAAAATGTTGATGTGAATTTCATTAAAAATAATAATTTCAACAACAATGCTTATAGGAACAACTCTGGTAATAACTATAGGCCATATCCTTCTGCTAATGGTAATGGTTATGGTAATTCTTATGGGAATTCTTACAATAATAATAGAAGTGTACCCTCTGGTCTTGAAGCCATGCTTAAAGAATTTATTAGTACACAAACTGCTTTTAACAAATCTGTTGAGGAAAAGCTTGATAAAATTGATACTATCGCTTCTAGAGTTGATAGGCTTGCCTCCGATGTTAATCTTTTAAAGTTGAAAGTTATGCCTAATAATGATCTTGATAATAAGATTACTACTACAGCAAATGCCATCCAAGTTAGAATTAATGAGAATATAAGATTAATGGCTGAGTTGCGTGCTAGGTGGGATAGAGAAGAAAATGAAAAACTAGCTAAAGAGAATAATGTAGCTAAAGTTTGGACTATTACCACCACCAGTAATGCTAATTCTCACATGTTGCTACACCTCCTACTATCAATGGTAAAATAATTGGTGTTGGCAATGTTTCTACTCTAGTGCAAAGCGTACAAAACTGCCTGAAATTGCTAAAACTGCTTGTGATAAAACTGCTGAAATTTTTTCCAACCTTGGGAACAATGATCCCATTGCTATAGCTCATAATGATTTAGATTTTGATGATTGCCATATCTCTGAAGTTATAAAGTTCTTGCAAAAACTTGCTAAAAGTCCTAATGCTAGTGCTATAAATTTGCCTTTACAAAACATATTACAAATGCTCTCATAAAAGCTAGAGAAGAGAAACTAAACTTGAAACTTCTATTCCTAGAAAGTTAGAAGATGGTTGGGAGCCCATCATTAAATGAAATTCAATGACTTTGAATGTAATGCCTTATGATCTTGGTGCATTATTACATTATGCCTAAAAAGGTTATGATATGTGACTTGCCACATTTGAAAATTATTATTGGATGTTAATCTCGTAGATAATGTTAAAAGAAACCTTTGGGAAGATTGATAATGTGCATATTAGGGTAACAATAACCTTGTCCCAGTTGATTTTGTTGTCTTGGATATTGAATGCACTATACATCTTGTCCTATTGTGTTGGGAAGACCTTTTCTTCGACCTGTTGGTGCTGTTATTGATATGAGGAAGGTAATATTAAATATCAATTTCCTCTCAAGAAAGGTATGGAACACTTCCTAGAAAGAGAATGAAGTTGCCTTTTGATTCTGTTAGAACAAACTATGATGTTGATGCTTCTACTCTCGATGTTGCTTGATTTGCACTTTCTGCGCTAGCTGAAAGGCGTTAAAGAAAAGCGCTTATGAGAGACAACCCATGTTTTTACTACAGTACTTTGTTTTATATCTGAGTCTTGGAAGTTGTTTACTACTGTAGCAACCTCTCCTTATCATGTTTTTGTGCCAGTAAAATCTCTATGGTAAAGTTGATACTAGATTTGGATGTGCAGAAACAGCATTGCTGTCTGTCACGAATCTGGGCATAATTCTCTGTAGAAAATTCGAAAAAATCTGCCAATTTCGAGCGTGATCTCCAGATATGTACGCAACTTTCATGTTTTGAGTTTTCCATTTGAGCAAGTCTGGTGCCATTTATAATTCGTCTTTACGGACTGTTCTGTTTTTGATGACAGATTCTGCCTTTTATTTAGCATTGCCTCTTTTGCTATGTTTGGATTTATTTCTTTGATCCATTAATGTCCAGAAGCATTATGCAATGTCAAGAAGTGAAAATAATGATTGTGTCACCTCTGAATGAGTGAATTATTAATGATGCACTAACCCTCTAATGAGTTTGCTTGAAGTTTTGGTGTGGAGGGAAGTTTTCAAGGGTCAAAGAGGAGAATGATATACTATGATCAAGAGGAGTGAAAAGCTCTAAGCTTGGGGATGCCCCCGTGGTTTCATCCTGCATATTTTAAGAAGACTCTAACGTCTAAGCTTGGGGATGCCCAAAGCATCCCCTTCTTCATACGACTCATCGGGTTCCTCCACAGGAAACTATATTTTTATTCGAGTCACATGCGTTGTTCTTTTACTTGGAGCGTCGGTTTGTTTCGTTTTTGTTTTTGTTTGAATAAGATGGATCCCAGCATTCACTTTGTGGGAGAGAGACACGCTCCGCTGTTGCATATGGACACATGTGTCCTTAGGCTTTACTCATAATGTTCAAGCCGAAGTTTCTTCTTCGTTAATTTGTTATATGGTTGGAATTGGAAAATGCCACATGTAGTAATTCTAAAATGTCTTGGATAATGTGATACTTGGCAATTGTTGTGCTCATGTTTAAGCTCTTGCATCATATGCTTTCCCATTAATGAAGAAATACATAGAACTTGCTAAAATTTGATTTGCACATTTGGTTTCTCTAAGGTCTAGATAATATATAGTATTGAAGTTTTGAACAACAAGGAAGGCAGTGTAGAGTCTTATAATGTTTACAATATGTCTTTTATGTGAGTTTTGCTGCACTTGTTCATCCTTGTGTTTGTTTCAAATAACCTTGCTAGCTAAACCTTGTATCGAGAGGGAATACTTCTCATGCATCCAAAATCCTTGAGCCAACTACTATGTCATTTGTGTCCACCATACCTACCTACTACATGGTATTTTCCGCCATTCAAAGTAAATTGCTTGAGTGCTACCTTTGAAATTCCATCATTCGCCTTTGCAATATATAGCTCATGGGACAAAATAGCCTTAAAAACTATCGTAGTATTGAATATGTACTTATGCACTTTATATTTTATTAAGTTGCTTGTTGTGCGATAACCATGTTTATGGGGAACGCCATCAACTATTGTTGAATATCATGTGAGTTGCTATGCATGTCCGTCTTGTATGAAGGTCTATCATCTTAATGATTGGAGCATGCAAAGTGTTAGAGAAGAACATTGGGCCTCTACCAAAGCCATGAACCATGGTGGAAGTTTCAGTTTTGGACATGTATCCTCAATCTCATATGAGAATAATAACTTTGCTGTTGTATGCATTTAAGAGAGTCCATTATCTGTTATTCATGTTGTCCCGGTATGGATGTCTAGTTGAGAATAATCAAGCGAGAAATCCGAAATGAGAGCATTCTCCTTAGACCTTTGACAGGCGGCATGGAGGTACCCCTTGTGACACTTGGTTGAAACATGGCATGCAAAGATCCGGTAGTCCAAGTTAAGTGACACGGTGCGGGCACTATTAGTATACTATCCGTGAGACTTGCAAGATATAATTTACATAACTCATATGCTTTATTACTACGTTGACAAAATTGTTTCATATTTTTTTTTTTTTCAAAATAAAAGCTAGCACAAATACAACAATCGATGCTTTCCTCATTGAAGGATATTTCTTTTACTTTTATTGTTGGTAGAGTTTACCTCCTTCACAGCAGAAGCAAACACTTGTGGTATTGCATTGATTCTTTACATACTTACATATTACTTGTTATATTACTTTATGTGACAATGTCCATGAGATATACATGTTACAAGTTGAAAGCAACCGCTGAAACTTAATCTTCTTATATGTTGCTTCAACACCTTTACTTTGTTTATTGCTTTATGAGTTAACCCTTATGCAAGACTTATTGATGCTTGTCTTGAAGTACTATTCATGAAAAGTCTTTGCTACATGATTCGATTGTTTACTCATGTCATTACCTTTGCTTTGATGTTTGCATCATTACACATGTTTACAAATAGTATGATCAAGATTATGATGGCATGTCACTTCGAAATTATCTTTGTTATCGTTTTACATGCTCGGGACGAGCAGAGTAACAAAGGATGCGTACGTCTCCAACGTATCGATAATTTCTTATGTTCCATGCTAGCATTGATGATACCTACATGTTTTATGCACATTATATGTCATATTTATACATTTACGGAACTAACCTATTAACAAGATGCCGAAGAACCAGTTGTTGTTCTGCTGTTTTTGGTTTGAGAAATCCTAGTAAAGAAAATATTCTCGGAATGGGACGAACTTTCGCCCGGGGTCCTATTTTTGCACGAAGCTTCCGGAAGACCGAAGACCCTATGAAGTGAGACACGAGGCAGCGAGGGGGTGGCAGGCGCGGCCAGCCCTTGGCCGCGCGGCCACGCCTAGACTCGTGTGGCGCGTTCGTCTCAGCCTGCCCAAAGCTCGTCGCGAGGCCCCAGTCTGAGAGAGCCACGATACGGAAAACCTTACGGAGACGCCGCCGTGAATCCCATCTCGGGGGATTCGGGATCGCCTCGGCACCCTGCCGGAGGGGATCATCTCCCGGAGGACTCTTCATCGCCATGATCGCCTCTGGAGTGATGAGGAGTAGTTCACACCTGGACCATGGGTCCATAGCGGTAGCTAGATGGTCGTCTTCTCCTTGTTTTGCTTCATTGTTAGATCTTGTGAGAGCTGCCTAGCATGATCAAGATCATCTATATGTAATTCTATATGTTGTGTTTGTCGGGATCCGATGGATAGAGAGTACTATGATTATGGTGATTATCAATCTATTGTTCATGTGTTGTTTATGATCTTGCATACTCTCCAGATTATTAGTAGACTCTGGCCAAGTTTTTACTCTTAACTCAAGAGGGAGTAATTATGCTCACGATAGTGGGTTCATGCCTTCATTGATACATGGGACAGTGACAGAAAGTTCTAAAATTTGTGATGTCTTTGTGCACTAGGGATAAAACATTGATGCTATGTCTAAGGATGTAGTTATTGATTACATTCCGCTACATAATGCAATTGTCTGTTGCTTTGCAACTTAATATTTATTGGAGGGGGTTCGGACGATAACCTGAAGGTGGACTTTTTAGGCATAGATGCGGTTGGATGGCGGTCTATGTACTTTGTCGTAATGCCCAATTAAATCTCACTATATTTACCATGTCGTGTATCCATTGTTATGCCTTTCTCTATTTGTCAATTGCACGACTGTAATTGTTCACCCAACATACTTTTATCTTATGGGAGAGACACCTCTAGTAAATACTGTGGACCCGGTCCTATTCTTTCCATAACATACATTCTACTTGTTTTATTGTTTTCTTTGCAAACATCTTCCACTCGATACGTTTAATCCTTTGTTACAGCAAGCCGGTGAGATTGACAACCTCACACTTATTTGGGCAAAGTACTTTGGTTGTGTTGTGCAGGTTCCTAGTTGGCGCCGAATCCCTGGTGTTGCGCCGCATCACATTTCGCGACCACCTTCAACGTGCTTCTTCTCCTCTGGTTCGATTAAACCTTGGTTTCTTTCAGGGAAACTTGCTGCTCGCATCATCCTTCCTCTTGGGTTCTAACGAACGTGAGAATGTGCCACATGAAGTCATGTGGTATGGTAAGCCTTGTCAATTATACTTTATGAACTAACCCATCATATATGTGCCCTTTTGTTGTCTATGTGGGTTAGGTATCTTTCCATGGGCATGCATCAAAAGTGAGATCTCATATAGCCCATGAGAGGATGACATCAAGTGGTGATCATCATCAAGGTTGAGTTGTGCAAGTTCAAGTTGAGCATCTCAAGAGGGTCATATGCTTGAAGCTTGCCATCCATTTGGTTATAATGGTCATGTGAAGATGTGCATCAATGGAGCTATCCCATCATGGTGTATGGGGGAGCATTTGTGAGTCTTCACGAAGCAACAATGATCAAGTGAGGCATTCCGGCTTGAGTGGAGCTTGAAGAGTTATCATCAAGATCAAGCGGGATGCGCAAGGCAAAGGTATGACCTTGCTAGGTTTTCCTTTTATCGGTATCAAGGTGGTTGTTGGGAGAACGGGTTATAGGATAGATAGCCGCACTATCAGAGGGTTTCGGTTGGGTAACTTGGTCACATCGTCTTAGGGAGGCTCAACCCTTTGCATGCTTTGCATTCCATAAATATTATTGCTTCTTGGTGTTTCTCTTTGTAAGGTTCTTGAGATTGTTTCTAACTTTACAACAAGCCCAAGTTCATCGAAAACGGAATTCGTATGCATCTTGTATTGTGTTTTCATGGTTGGAGGTTTTGTTGGTTTGATGTTTTATAGATAGGCAAAACCTTTTATATTATTTTTCTTACTCAATGATTGTACTTTGATGTTTCTATGAATAATGTTGTAGAGATCGTTGTCGTGATTCCAACGAGCCCAAGATCATCGAAATCGGAGTCCGAATGCAAAAGTTATTGCATTTTCGGCGTGTGGCTCGGCATGCCGAGTGCTGCTGCCGGGTAGCCCGGTATCTGGCCCGGCATGCCGGGTGGGGTACCGAAAATTTCGGTACTGCCAAGTTCGGGCTCGATTTTGGCCCAAACGGTCATATTTTGGAGGGGCTATAAAAGGGGATTCTTCCCCATTGTTCTTAGGGTTCTTAGGCACGTTTTGATCACCATTGTTGAACATCTTGGGTTTGCTTCCTCTCCTTCCCTCCTATGATTCTTGCATATTCTTGGGAGATTTGAGGAAGATCTGGATACAACCTCATCCAATCCATTCCTCCTCTAAGTGAGGGGAACTCTTGGGATCTAGATCTTAGAGTCATTTGTTGATTTCCTCCATTGTTCTTCCTATCTAATGTCATCCTAGCATCTGTTGCTTTGGTGAGATTTGAGTATGAAGGATTTGAACACCTCTAGTGTTCTTGCTTTGCATCATTGCATAGTGTTGAGCTCTCCACCACGATTAGTTCGAGTGAGAGACCGTGAGCTTGTTACTCTTGGAGGGTGACCTCCTAGTTGGCTTGGTTGGTGTTCCGGTGACCTCTTCGTGGAAGATTGTGAAGGGGCTCGGGCTTCTCCTTCGTGGAGCTTGTGAAGTAGTTTGTGTGGAGCGCACCATCTGGGACAAAGGAAAAGCTGTAAAGCATAAGGAAAGAGACTATTGCTTACGTAGGATAGGTTCCCAGAGGGCAAGGTCAGAATCCTTAAGTGGGACCCCCACCTCTCTAAGCGTGATGTACCTTTTTGCAAAGGAAGGGAACACGGGAATACATCTTCGTTACGTGCCTCGGTTATTTCTATACCCAAGCTTACTTTCCTTGTGATAGCCATTGTGCTTGAAGTACATATATCTATCACTCGTGCTACATATATCTTGTGCCTATCTTGTTTAGCTCTAGTTGTTGTTGTTCCTAGCATATTTAGGATTTGTGCTTGTAAAATAAACGTTAGTTTAATTCCGCATTCTTACAAGCCAAATCAGTGAAGCCTAAACGCCTATTCACCTACGAAGCATCTGATGCCCTCAATGGACCTCTGGTTGGGCGGAGGAGGTAGTCTAATGTTGGTTACCGAAGATAATGTCCACATCCTTGGAAAGATTCCTCCTACACCAAGGAGGTTGAGTGATGAGGATGACCAATTTCCTCTTGGGGATCTGCTTAGAATATGATTTCCAATCTCCCGAAGAAGACAACTTTCCCTACGCATGTGCCTAAAAATTACGACGTGCCATTTTCCTAAGGCAGAGGACCTCGTAAAAGGAGGGGGCGAGGAAGTGTCATGAGCTAGATAGCATATGTCACAAATAGGTGGGCTGATGAGACATTTCTCTTGTCCATCTAGTTTTTCCAGCTCTTGCTTCCCAGCGAAAAACTTTTCGTTGTATTTTGTTATCACAGGATTTGGCCAAATCGGGAGATGGGCCGTAATTGAGATGGGATTGAAGGATATACACGTGGAGTGTCTACGAGCGCACTGCAGAAAGTTTGAGCTGGTGCCCATGTATACGCCTTATTCATATTAGGTGCATCTTAGTTTAGAATTAAAGATAGAGTTTAACCCGTACACGGTTAGGTGTACGTTCGATTAGAAAGTCCCCTGGATTATAAATATGTACCTAGGGTTATCGAAGGAGAATCATCGTTCACAACAAACACAAACCCGGTCATCGCCTGCCTTGTTTGAGGGTTTCTTCGGGTAAGCATCATCACGCCTGGGTCACTTGTCTTGCGATCTAGAGGTACGTTTATTCGTTATCTTGTGTTGCTCGTCTTTGAAGCGTTTGTTGATGTGAGTAACACTATTTATCATAGATGTTTTGGGGCTTGCATTGATGCTTTTCTTATACATATTTGTTTAGCTATGCGTCCCTCGTATCTAGCTGCCCTTATACCTATCAGTGTAGAGGCGGCACCTTGCTTATTCGTTACTTAGTAGATCCGATCTTTTATAGTTGCTCCTTGTTCTTCAAGGATTAGTTTAATATCCGTATGGTTAGGCCTTGCAAACGGGTTGAGCGATCCGGTAGTACGAGAGGTGCGGTTTGTTAGCCCTAAGAGGGATTGTTTGGCTTAATGTTGGTTTTTAGGCCTCTTTTAGGGTTAGCTTTCCATCATCTTTCGTGTCTACTAGGCTCAACTACGTGTAGGATGTTCCGATCATGTGGTGAAAACCCTAAGCTGCCGTGGATTGGTTTAACTTTATTTTGATCAACGGGATCCCCATGTCATCGTAAACCACGTGAACCATGGGGCAATCGGCTCTATGAGCCGATCCACGGGGCAACTGAGAGCCGATCGGGCTCGTATTTAATGTTTACGTGTCTCCATGCAGAGACTAATCGAAGCAATCCAACACCTTCCGACCAGGTATAGGTCCGCATGCACCGCCGGGACGTGTCCGGAACATTGCGGGACGACGTCGAGGGACCGTGGCCCACCCGCCTATCCCGGCTCTTCGTGTTGCCAACCGGCCGGTGGGTTTTGGAGGCAACAATTTTCACAGTGAATTGTTTGAGTTCCTTAAGGTCCCTGAAATAGAAAATGATGTTTTTTCTGCCTCCCAAACGTAAATACCAAAACACTAGGACTTTGGAAGAAAACCTCGTAAATCATCTAAAACTTGATAAATAGGTTCATAATCATGCACATATATATAATATTAGGGTAAAACATGGATCGTATGCCATATAAATGCTGATGCAAAATGCATGTATCAACTAACCATCGTCGTTGTCTATTCATAGGGATGGAGTTCTCTCCCGTATTTTTCGGGCATTATCCACCTTTAAGGTCACATTTGGATGCCCACCACACCAACCCCTACCAAGCATGCGCTACGCAAATTTTGGCTGTTTGGTTGCCTATGCTAGGGGTCATCCATGCTTGCACAAAACATGAATGGCCTTGGTCGCCCACGAGGAGTGACCTTGGTTCAGGTAAGCTCTCCTCTCCTTTTGTTCTCTGTGGTTGCGGATGGAGAAGGAGGGCCGGTGCCTCTTAAATAAGCTCAGCAGTGCTCAAATTAGAGAAGATCTAAAGGTTAGTCTAATTCAAACTTGTTGTCATGGTAACTGGAGCAATGGGGTCGATGGGCTTGCCTTCGTGAAGCCTGGATCTGTCCATCAACTGAAGTGCTCTGCCAAACTTATCCATGGCGATTGCAGCCACTCCACGCTCGGGGTGCGTTGGCGACTCGAGCTTTTTCCTCCGGGTCCGAAGAATCTTCTAGCTCGCACTAGTAGGAAAAGGCTCATCGGTGGCACACCATTTTGGACTGTGGCGCACGGAGGATCGCCACAGAATTCATGCCACAAAAATTTGAATTTGTGGCGCATGGACCCATGTGCCACGAGAAAAGTGACATTTACGTGGCGCACCAAGCAGGCATGCGCCAAAGAGAACTTTTGTGGCGCAAGCAAGCATGCGCCAAAGAGAACTTTGGCGCACCCGGTTGTGCACCACAATTTTGAATTTAAAAAATGGCGCCAGATCTAGATCTAGGGTTCCAGAATTTCCCCGGCTTTTTTTTTTTAAATTTGCCGTAGATGGGTGGGTAGGTGGGGTGGGTTGAGGTGGGTGGAGGAGGAGGAGGAGGCCGTCCGGAGGTGGTGGGTGGGTAGAGGAGGAGGAGGAAGAGGCCGGTCGGAGGTGGAGAAGGAGGAGGCCGGTCGAAGGGGGGTTGAGAGAGGACGCCGGAGGAGAAGGTCGGGGGAGGTTGCCAGGTGGAGGAGAGGAGGGAGGAGGAGAAGTGGAGGAGAGGAGGAGAAGTGGAAAGGAAGAGGAAGGTGAGGAGGAGTGGAGGAGAGGAGGAGAGGCGCTTTCTAATTTCGGCCTAACAATTCGTAAGTGCATGTGCATTTAGTGCATAGATTTTTTTCGAATTTTCTATTTTTTGCGGGAAAATCTCGACTGCGTAACTTTCTACTCTTTTCGAATTTTCTAATTAAAATTTTAGAACAAACGAAGTCGGTTAAATTTGGATGTAGAATTTCTCCCGTTCATTTGATATATTGTGTGTTTTTCGAGTTTGTATGCAATCAGTTTACCAATACACAAACGCAATTTTGCAAAAAGTTGAAATTCGCGTTTGTTAATTCTCAATAAAAGAAGATGACATCATTGGGCACCTCGAAGGATTTTATTTTTTGAAATTTCTATCTATTTTTTTCTATATTTGCAAAGCTAAAAGGCGATCCAAGGGGTTTATTAGGAGGCAAAAACCACACGCGGCGCATGCACCTCCATGTGCAAGCCAGTGGTCAACTCAATAATTAGTTGTGGCCTTTGATTTACATGGCCCATGCGAGAGTTATCTTAAATGCAATTATTGAATTTTTAATGGCATGGTTATTTGGTGTGCCACAAAAGGGCATTCCACATATAGCTATTTCTACTAGTGTCGATCCTAGGTGATATACACAATGTATATTCATTGTTGCAATTGTTTTCAGTGAGGGGCTGTGGAAGAACACATTGTAATTATCCATGGCGATTGCAGCCACTCCGCGCTTGTGGTGCATTGGCGACTCGGGCTTTTTCCTCCTGGTCCAGCGGATCTTCTAGTCACTTAAGTCTTCCTACTACTACTGCTCCTTCTTACTTATTTTCATTTTTTCAGGATCTAAAGAAGAAGAGGTTTTCTTAGCGGGCGTGAATCCGGTAGCTTCTACTTCTGTTCTGTTCTCACTTATGAGGAGCTGGTACTTCCTGATCAAGAGTGTAGTGAGATGATGGGCTCATTGATAGCTCCGGCCATGTCCCCCGGTGGTATTGTTGTTGCCGACGTTTTCAGGTCTGTGGCGAAGAAGAACTAGATTGTAATTGTATTTTTCTGTTGGGGTCCTGTTTTCAAAGAGTGGGGACTTGACTGTCATTCTAGCTTTCCCTGGGGTCCTTCATGAAATTGTGTACGCACCGCTGTTTGAGCAATGTAGTTTCCAAAACCTTTGGGGTCTTCCCCGTAAGAAAGAAAGAAAGAGTGTTTTGTTACGGTAAATCACTGGGATGGATCGATGGACTCCACATGTTTTTGCAAGGCAATACTGCAGATGTACTGTACCGGAGATACCCAGCCCGGGCGTTCATCCATCGGCATCGCGCGTTCCTCGTGCGGGGAAAACAATAAACGAAGAGACCGTGCAGCCCACACGACACGCCGCCGTGCGATTAAGCAAAGGAGCCATCTTGGCGCAGCAAAAAGGGTCAAACGTACAGCGGCGCACGAGCACGGCACCGGCTGCAAAGGCGGCCGCGTGTGCGGGACGCGCCATCCGACGGCCCTCCGCCTGCCTGCTGGCCGCGCGGCGAGGATCGGCACGGCGGCACGGCACGGCCAAGCTGCCAGGCAGGCAGGCAGGAAGGATCGAGGTGGACGACTCCGCCCGCCCACCCCCGCGCCGCGCGCGCGGACAAAATCTGCCGGAGAGAGTCCAGAGAGCGCGCGACGCACGCAGACGCGGGAGAAGCGGGCTCCGCACGAGAAGAAACCTCTCGCGCTCTCTCTACCCCGACCCCGGCCTCGGACTCGGAGCTCCCCCCGTCGGGCGGGATGGACGCGGGGAACGGCCTGAGCAACGGCGGCGGGGCGGCCGAGGCGGCGGCCGACGGGACGACGGTGTTCCGGGCCACGTCCCACTCGCGGCTGCGCACCACGGTCGCGCTGGCGCTCTGGCTGGGGGCCATCCACTTCAACGTCCTCCTCCTCCTCGCCTCCCTCTTCCTCCTCCCCCGCCGCATCGCCGCCATGTCAGTCCACCCTTCCCCCTTCCCCTTCTCCTTGGTTCTTTGCTGCCTGTTAATCGTACTGAGCCAGCCCTCTTCGCTCACCCTGGTGTTCGACGGTGCAGGGTGCTCGGCACGCAGCTCTTCTTCATGCTCGTGCCCGTCAGCGACAAGAGCAGGATCGGCCGCAAGATCGCCAGGTTCGCTTCCTCCCTCCTCCCTGTTCGATTCTTTCCTCGACCCGCCTGCATTGCTGGCTGGATCTCACATCCGGAGGACGCATCTGCTGCAGGTTCGTAAGCCAAAACGTCATCGGCCACTTCCCCGTCACTCTACATGTGGAGGACTACCAAGCCTTTGACCCCAAAAGAGCCTACGGTGAGCTTTCCATCTCCAGATGCTTGAATCATCACATCTACTGCAGTACCTCTTTTCAGTCTGCTAAAAAAGTCAAGTAAAAGATGCGCAGAGAGATGGCAGCCTCACTCTGTTCTGTTTCTTGCAGTATTCGGCTATGAACCCCACTCTGTTCTGCCCGTCGGCTTGGGCGCCCTGATGGACCTTGTTGGATTCATGCCACTGCCCAAGATAAAGGTTCTTGCAAGCAGCGCGGTGAGGACCATACCATACCCCTGATTTCCTTGCTACTCCACAAGCACATTGTCCGTGTCAAATTGAATTCTGTCTTCAAGTAAGCTGTTAGTTGCTGTGCTCTTAACTGGTGAGCGTCTGGTTGGTGTTAGGTGTTCTACACCCCGTTCTTGAGGCAGATATGGACGTGGCTGGGCCTGGTTCCTGCGTCCAGGAAGAGTTTTTACTCCTACCTTGGTGCTGGTTACACTTGCATCATAGTGCCTGGAGGCGTGCAGGAGATACTTCACATGGATCATGATTCAGAGGTTTGCCGCGCTTTTTTCTTGTCTTTTTTATTGCGTGGTCAATGAGAATATTGCATTTTATCAGGTGTCACGCTACGTGCAACCATATATATTTTCAGTGAATGTGATAGTGATGAATAAATTTTGCAATTGACAGGTTGTTTTTCTCAAATCAAGAAAAGGTTTTGTTAAGATAGCTATGGAGACAGGTTCTCCTTTAGTCCCCGTTTTCTGCTTCGGACAGGTAACGCTACTTCTTGCCACATGATACACGATATTGTTGCTTTCATTCATGGGTGCCTAATAAATACTGATGGGAGTGGACGGTTGCAAACTTGAAGAGGCTACCTAACTTTGGAAAGAATACGCCCTAAATTCAGTGAAATTGTTTAGCAGATCTTATGGCCTGAAGTTCATCTACTTTTCAATCTTTGTTTGCACCGTCAGTAAATTATTATTTCATGGTATTCAATCTGCTTATTCTTCGTCATATTGTCTATTAGGGCTCTGTGTATAAGTGGTGGCGGCCAGGTGGCAAGTTAATGTTCAAGATTGCTAGAGCAATTAAGTTTACTCCGATTATCTTCTGGGGTAAATTCGGGTATGGCAGTTCATCTACATGTCATCTTTTTTTCTGTACATTTCCACTGATTTGATTTGTGTAAACGGAAAATAATTTATGTTCAGCATTTTTATTGGCATTCAAGAGTTCGCATGGCCTAACTTGCACATTGTAACACAGGACCCCCATCCCTTTCGCCACACCGTTGCATCTGGTTGTTGGGAAACCAATTGAGGTTAAGAAAATTCCTCAGCCTACCTATGATGAGGTGAGAATCATTCTGGGTATTCTATCGGCGATTGTTATTTTTCTAGCTTTCGACCAATTTTTTTTTTTGAGCAATGTGAATGTGCTTTGCCATCAAACATAACTGGAAAATGAGAGGATATGTACCAGTCATAACCCATACGGTCATTTGTGCATTCTATGGGTTAAATTCTCTGTTAATAAACAATAAAACAATGACACTGTTGGACCCCCTCATTGGTACGAATTTTTGTTTCTCATTTTGGACTCTTATCTGAACCAAAGTCTTATCTGTTAATCGCTGGGGACAGTGTTTTATAAGTTTCTATTGCTTCACCACTGTGAAAACAAGTTTTGGAATCATGTATTGTTTATGATTCTAAAGTGCAGTATGGTTTGGTTTACAGATAAATGAGGTTCATGAACAGTTCGTTGTTGCGATGCAAGAACTATTAGAAAGTACAAGGCAGCTGGATATGACAAACTCAAATTAAGAGTACTGTAACCTGTTCCATCATCCAGAAACATTAGCTCTTGCAAGTTGTGTTCACTGAAGCTGGAGTGTGTTTCATTTCAAACCATCACAATTACTTTGAATATGTGAAGTTCAAGCAGCTGGAGATAAGGATATGCGCTCGTGGCTGCTAAACACATAGGATGTAAAATGTATATTTGTTTGCTCTCAAAGCGCTCAGGTTTCTCTACTTTCAAGTACCATATGTTGGTTTTCGGTGGGAGTAGCAGAAAAGGATCAAACTTGATAGCATGTAGTACACCATCTTAGCACCCCTTCCCTGAGCTTAATTCAGAGTTGCCTCAGCGCCTTCAGGGATTATTTTTCTCCCGCCATCCAGCAGCACGGAACGAGCTCCTCTAACTTTGCTCTTGCAAAGTTAGGGTGCTACAGTACCCTGACTTGGTGTGTTATTTACCATTGGATCGTAAATGAATGGCTCAGATCTGAGTGTACAGTATGTGAACAGTTCGAGACTACAGTGTTACAAACAGGGCTGATCCAGATTGTGTTAGCTACAGTACAAAGTCTACAGTATTTTTATCTACAGTACATAATCTTGGACTCTTGTTTTAGATCTAACGACTATATTAGCCTAACTTTGCAAGAGCTAAATTAGAGGAGCCGTTGAACACATTGAGCTATCATGTTGAGCTTGCTCTTCCTACTTTAGGGCAGAAACCACTCCTATCTTTCTTTCTCTCAATATGCTGAAAGGTGAGAATGTCTTGTGGCGAGCAGCTCTTGGGTATTTGCTTTGTTCGTAAACATTTCTATGTTGTTGCTTTTTCACTACCAATGAGTAGGCAGCTTTGGATGCTTATGGAGATATGGCTTTGGTAAAGATCTGCTTAGCGTGTGCTTTTTCGGGTGCTACTTAGAATAGATCGAGATAGTCAGACTATATGTTATAGCGCAGCGAAAGAAGGACATTCTGATCGACCCGCTTGGCTCTCGTTCTGGTTTGGCGGAATACAGCTTCCGCATAAACTAAATAAAGTTGGATAATTATGCGTCGTGACTGAGTCAGTACCAGCATATTGGTGTCGTGGATGGTATTAGAAAGAGCGGCGCTTATTAATGTCGAGCTCGGGGAATTGGGGCATAAACATTTGAGCCGTGCATTGCCAAGCATTGTTAAGAAGTTGGTTTCATGCTAAAAAATCAACTACGGTCACGCTTTCTTTCAGAGACATATGACTAGTTGGTAGGTGTGTCCCACCACACGCATCTTTTAATATCGAGTATTTATGAAGAGGCCACCAATACTCATCCTATCCAACAACCTCGATCTCGCCTGCCACTCATCCTCTCTGACAACCTTAGTCTCGCCCGCCAGGCATCAAATCTCCGGCCCTTGGCGGAGTCATCAACAGTTGAGCCATGCATGAAAGGGAGTGCAGTGGTGGTATTCGTATGCTTTCTTTTTTCATTCAATCTTTTTCCTCAAATATGTTTTCTTCAATCTAGATTCAATTGGGGTTTAATGCCTCACTAAAAAATAATTGGGGTTTTCTTCTGAGGATGACAAAGGTGCCTAGGTGAATCGAGACTAATTACTGAAATGGCATCGATGAGAAGTGGCGGAAGAAGTGCGGTTGTGTCCTATTCCCGCGTCGCCTCGTGACATACGACAACATAGATGCTGGCCGCAAGTTCATGGGGTGCCACTACAAATTCCCGATGTGCACCTTCCTAAGCGTTGGTCGGTAAATCAAACTGGACGCTAGTTTCTCAGGGCTTCGATGTGAAGGTTGGCCGAGGAGAAAGGAATCGAGGTGTTCGAGGAAGAGTCTCACAACGCTCTTGAGGAAGCAAGGCAGGGAAAATGAGAACATGTCAACGCGATTAAGTCAACCTGGGAGCCAAGGCGCTTTCGACAATTTAGGAACACCTCGATGCCCTTAATCCATCTGATAATGAAGATTAAGGGCTTGTAAAATTTAATTATCAATTCTATGTTTTCTTTGTTTTGTTTATTTAAACTACTTTATCTATAAAAATGTATAATTCTCCTAGAGACTTCGATCTCGTGTTAGACATACTTGTATCTTTGTTGTTTTTCGTGAAATTAGTTGTTGCGTGGTATGGGCCAATTATTGACCCTTTGAGAAATTGCGGTCCATACAAAACACCCATGCCTAAACACCCATACAGAACACCCATGGCTCTCGCGTGTATACAGAACATCCATGCCTGAATTACAACTACAAGGGTACCTGCTTGAAGAAATATCTTCTCGGCCTAGGCATTTTGATGTGGCAAAATTAGGAGCTAAATTGGCACGAATCTAAACTAAACCGGCATGTTTCTATGCTAAACCAGTAAAAGGAGGGGTGGAAGTAGGTTGCTCAAGCTTACAGTCTTTTTTGAAGCCGACCGCATCTTCCCGAAGCCGGAGACGACGGGGATGGAGGCAGGGACGGGTGGCCGCTCCAGGAGATCTAGAACTCGCAAACCAGCTGGACAACGCGTCGGTGAGGTTGCGGGAGAAGGCCCCGGAGATCTTGGCGCGGATCTAGCTCGCCGCCGCGGTCCAAATCACTTGCTGCCACCACCGTTGCCTTTCTTGATGAGGAATTCGTTTCGGAGGTTGAACGAGTGGCGGGCGGGTGAGGCTGCTGCGCCTAAACGGGGAGCTCTCGCCTTTTCCACCATGTTTCCCCGCGCACGAATCCGACCAATTTGTGCTCGCCAGCGCATCGCAGAGCGGACGGGTGGAACGTTCCTCGCGGACTAAGTTTTGGGCCGCTTTAAAGTTCGTGCGATGCAGTTTTTTAGTGCGACCTAGCCAACCAAACGAGTGATTTTTGGCCCACTAAAACAAGAAACATTTTTAAGCAACCAAATAGGCCCCATAGTCAACCGTGGATTACAAAGTGACTGTATATTAAATACACATGATGTTTTAAAAATAAGAAAGAAAACGTAAGGAAAACATATGAGTAATTGAAAAAAAAAGAACTTAAATCTATGTCTCTGAGATTTGAATCAGGTTGCTAGATTTAACCTGGCCCAATTTGATTGTACATCCACTTCCCTAACTAAGTGAGCTAGGCTCATTTCTTCAACATAATTCAAATAAAATATATATTATAAAATCTTATAGTACCGCAAAAAATATATTTTTTCGAAATGGGAACAAAGTCCCGGCCCTTTGCATCCAGCAATGCACACAGCCTTACCACAAAAATATGTGGCTGTCAATCTATCCAAATAGACAGGCCATCCCAATTATGTATCACCTATGTCAAATCATAATGCAAGAGAGAAAAAGGTCTGGGTCTGTTTTCTTTTTTCTCAGCCTATTTTGGTTTTATTTACTGAAATAACTGTGGCAGGCACCTACGTACTCCAACATGTATTTTGGGGCGATTACTATCAGCACAAGGAAACCAAGGATTTGAGAACAGATCCCAACTTGAGAATTGAAGAACAGAAAGTGAAGAAGAAAGGCACTACTAATACGCTCTAGACATCACCAAGAAACTACAAGCGAACACCAGAATTACACAACACGGTATCTTTCCAGACATTATTGCTGTCTAGAATCACAGGAATACATATATACACATGCAGAGACTTCTGTTTCCTAGTCCTGCACCATATGAAATGCTACATCCAGGTTCCGCAAAACAGGGAGCTCTATCCAGCAACTCTTCCTCATGCTTGCAACAGCAGCGTGATTAGACCACCCTACCGGAATAACATACACAGAACCATGGGCTTATTCTGACCAGGGGGCAGGGGCTAGCTAAGTAGCTAGACATACACATGCGCTCACATAAAACTCGCACAAATGAAATTTATTTTGATCGTTCCTTTTGGATTATTAAGCTGAAATCTATAATCGGATCTGTGAACCACATGTACCCATATATTTGCAGAGTTACCGATGACCACAGTCCAAAGCTTGTAAAGGAAAAAACTTAATTGTGAATGATGACAAAAACATATTTAATTAAAAATTCCCTTTACACAAACACAATAAAGTTCTCATTAATTAATCAATAGAAGCACACATGTAATAATTCCAGTAAAATAAAATGTAAAACAAGAATGAATGAAAACCTTAGTAAAAAGTATATAAAGAAAAAATATAGTACATACAAAACCATGAAGTTATTCTGGTCGGTTTCCAAGCACCAGGAGCCATGATGACCAGGCATGCATCACCATAGTCTCGATTTCGTTGCATGAAGGTCGCTAGTTGATAAAGACGACAATTCTTTCTGATCTCCCCATTAGCGCTGGTCTTCACCCCGATGCCGCCCATCTTCCTCATGGCTTGCTTGAACTTTGCCTCCCACAAATAAGGCTTCAAATTTTGTTTCACCAAATACTTTGTCTTTGATGACTCGAGTGCGGCGTCCGATGTAAACAATACTTCATGGTTGAGAACGTTCTTGTAGTAACGATTGTCCAGGGTATTAGGGGTATAGATATCCTGATCCACCGTAGAGCTACCGCTCTTGCACTTTCTTGTCACAGATTTGGCATACCTAGAGTTCATGGCCTTTGGGTCTGAGGCGTTGCGCGGGAGACGGTCACCGAAGGACGAGCAGTGGGAGATTCCAACAGTGTGCGCACCAGATAGGGTGACCATCTCGTCAAGGCTGAGCCCCTTGGCTGCAAACATAGCCTCGAGCAACGTGACATCGGCGAAAGGAGGGGGTAGGTTGAAGAGGGTCTCGTTCGCTGAAGAGATGCGCCCATCGTAGCGGCCGGCTGGCATTTCAAAGTATACCTTCTTATTGCTGAGGAAGTAGGTGGCGTCACGTCCAGCATAGGCGACAATGTCCGCGCAAGAGACGACACCCTTGCACTTGGCCTCGAGCTTAGTCTTGATCTTATCGATTACTTCGAACCCGCGAAGGCTGCCTATGTTAGGGAGGCCAAACTTCTCCGTTTGTTCATTGGCCTGGGTCTTGTCAAGAAGAACCGATGCATCGCAACCCTGAAACGAGGATATATGAATTCATCGTGTCAAATAGTAAACATCAACGCTAGCTACATTCAGGAATGTTTCCTAGGTTAGAAGTGACAGATGGTGTGAGTATTTATATACCTGGACAAAGCAGTCGTGGAAGAAGAGACGGATGAGTCCGGCGCCGATGCCGCGGTTGCGTTTGATCTCCGCCTGCACAACATCTCGCACGATCTTTTCTGCTCCTTTGCATGTCTTGTAGTAGTAAGCGTAGCTGAGTGCCGGGGCAGCACGAGGAGTGCTCTTTGCGGGCACTGACGACGGATAGGGATATCCGTAGCTCGCTTGGCATGTGCAGGCCACGCAACCAAGCAATGCTAGCAGCAAAGCCAATGCGGCAAGCTTATCACTAGCCATAATTCTTGTGTTGCTCTGAAAGACTACTACTGGAACCAGCCCAAGAGACTGTTGGAGGGAAACGATTGAAGTTGGGTGAAGAAAACTTAGTGTGTTGCATGCCTACTTATAGGCCTAAGCTGACCTTCAGAACATGTACGGATTGTGGTTCATCCGAAAATAAAAATTCTTTGTTGGTGGGTTGTATGTAGTTTGTTTGAGTCAAGCTGGAACATGGCGAGCACAATCTCACACACAACTCATTCGAGAAAAGAAAAGTCTCACATACAAGCTCAAATGATTGACATTGGCCTTTACTCTTTGTGTGGTTCTTCTAGTTGCTAGCCCGTGCATTTGATGACTAGGTGTCTTCTAATTTCTTTCTATCTAACAAACATAGTCGGATGAGAAAAAAATTGTGAAAATAGTATTCTAAAAGTTATGTGGAAACAAGTGGTACAAACAGCTAAGATAGAACTATAGGACAGAATAATGCAAAAGCATTTCCTTGAAACAAAACCGTAGCTGGATCCTAGAAAAGGTTGGCAGCATAACTTGGTTGTGTAAATTGATTCATGCTGAGGCAGTATTACAATTAACGCATTGTTGAAACGAAAGCATCACTTGGCCTAGATCAGAGAAGAGGAAAACACACCACATTAACTGAGGCTGCTGCGTCCCTGGAATCACTGGTCTTTGTCTCCATCCAACCCTAGCCGCCACACCCCGCCTCCCAATCCTCCCGCCGCCGCCGCCGCCACCGGCAGCGCCGCCGGGGAAAAGATCTCAGGGCGTGGCGGCGGCGGGGGCCTTCCCTTCGTGACGTGTCGGGAACGGCGGCCATGGAGTCTCACGCGCGGCGGCGGCCCTTCCGCCTCCCGGGGCGGCGGCGGCCCTTCCGCCTCCCGGGGCGGCGTCCCCGCCTCCCATCGGCGGCATGCCGGCGGTGGTGGCTGGAGGTGGCGGTCTGCGCCTTTCCCTCCGCCTCTCGCCGGCGAGGGGCGATGATCTTGGGCTTCTCCCGCGGTATGAGGACGCCCGGGGCAGCAGCCTTGGGTTCGACGGTGGAGGTGACCCTCTTCTTCGCCGGAGGAGGATCGGCTTGCGGTTGGTGGTGGTGGATCGTTGATCTATCACCGCCTTCCGGCGGAAGATGGAGGAGCTTGGAAGGCTGGCGAGGTGTCGCCGGTGGAGGGTTGGTGCGGTCAGGTGGTCGCCGACGAGGGGTCCGACCTGAATAAGAGGCGGCGGTCCTAGGGCCTCTCTTGCGTGAAGAGGAGGACCTACGGAGGCTGGACTCGTGATCTGGCGGAGTGTTGAGTTCGGAAGGCTCCGCCGGCGAATGCATGCTTTGCACTTCTTGGATCGGTGGTATTCTATTCGGTCGTGCACACCCATGCTTTTATTACGACCGATTGGTTCTGGAGGAAGCGGCGCGAAGCTCTTTTTCCGTGTTGACAATTGATCCATGATGAAAGTCGGAAGAGAATTTCATGAAGGCGGAGGGAGGGACTAGCTAAGGGTGGTTCAAGTCTCCCGCTGTTGAGGACTTGGGTGTTACGGGCTTCACCGAGCGGTATGAAAGTAAGGCAACAACACAGTGAGTTAGTCCTTTTTCGGGGTGAAGCAGGTACGTCTGGCAGTTGTGCCCCGCAATGACCTTGTTGGAGGAATTGTTTTGAGAGCGGGCCTATCTTCGGGGTGAAAACCTAAGATCTTTGATCGAGCGACAACGGTGTTAGAGCACTGTTCCCTTCTTGGAGCGTCGTTTTTGGAGAGTCGTATTTGGTGTTGTCTTGGCGGTGGATGTATTGCTGTTGTTGGGCCAGATTTTAGCGGGACTTTTGTTTCTTAGTTTTCTTTTCTTTTTTTTGGCTGTGTGCATCAGTGCCATTAGGGTGGTGCGTTGTTGTAGAGGTGGGTGTAATTGGTATCTTTTGATATTTATTCCCTTTATCGAAAAAAAAAGCAATTGCAAATCTCCTGAATTAGTCTGACCAAAGTACCCACAACCAGCTACGGCCACCAACCCGGTTAAGGCAGGATAATCATTGTGTGTCCACTGTCAGCTCAAACAACTCGAACCAAAATCTGTGTCCAGCTGGATAGTTAAATGAAGAGGAGTCGTTGGAGACCTATACGGCATGAACCAGTCGTTGGAGACCTATACCCCATTCCTGCAAAACAGGGAACTCTTTACCAACTCTCCCTCCTCCATCCTTGCTCTCATGCATGTTCTCAAAGAAACCTAGCATTTGAACACTAATTACGTGGACCCTCTTTATTAGTAGACAACAACCGATAAATCTTCATACATAGTAATTGTATGTGGAAATAAAATATCACATACAAACAAGACATATGATCATTAGTGTGATAATTTGAAATAGCAAAACAAAAATTTGTTCACAAAGTTAAGATGATTTAAGATGTTAGAGCATCTCCAGTCGCTTCCTCCAAACCGTCCCCCAAACCGCGCCGGATTGAGCGTTTGGGGACGTGTTTCGTTCGTGCCGCGTTTGGGGACGTCGCTCCCCAGTCGCGTCCCCAAAACAAAATTTCGGAAATTTTAAACTTAACGAGATTCGATTAAGATTCGTCCAAACTTACATAGATTCGAACGAAATTTGACTAAATTTAAACTAAATCTAATCTAGAACCACTTGCGGTGGCCGGAGGCGTCGTAGTACTGCTGGAAGTTGTACATGTCGTCGGTGACGACCTCCTGCTTGACGCGCTCGTCGGGCTTGTCGACGGGCTCGTCCTTCACCAAGCCGCTTGGTCCTGCCTCGCCGTCGTCGGTGAGGTCCACCAGCGGCTTGCCGGAGTCGCGGATGGACATGGCGATCGCCGCGTCCAGGTCGCCCCTCCGGGCGTCCTTGTCGTTCATGGACGCCAGAAACGCCGCCCTCGGCCCAGGGCAGTCCTCGGGGTCGTCGCTGCTGGCGATGAGCCGCTGCTACCGCTCGTACTCCACCAGCAGCGCCGCCTGCGACGTCCTTTGCTCCTCCTTCACCTCCGGCTTCGGGATGAGGAGGCGCCGCCGCGCCTCCCTGCTGACGCCGGCTGCCGCTGCCGCCACGCCTCATGTTGACGGGTGTCGTCGGCTCCTCCTTGACCTCCCGTTTGGGGACGGTGTAGGGCGCCGACCGGTACGACGAGGACGGCGTTGATACGTCCCCAACGTATCCATAATTTCTGTCGTTCCATGCTTGTTTTATGACAATACTTACATGTTTTGCTTGCACTTTATGATGTTTTATGCGTTTTCCGGAACTAACCTATTAACAAGATGCCACAGTGCCAGTTCCTGTTTTCTGGGTTCCAGAAAGGCTGTTCGGGTAATATTCTCGGAATTCGACGAAACGAAGACCAAACCTCCTATTTTCCCGGAAGGCTCGAACACCGAAGAAGAGTCGGAGAGGGGCCGGAGGGCCACCACACATGGCGCGCGGCCCTGGCACATGGCCCGCGCCGGCCTGTGGTGGGAGCCCCAGTGTCCCCACTACGCGCCTCTTCGCCTATAAAATCCTTTCGACCTAAAAACACCGTACCAATGGACGAAACTCCAGAAAAGACTCCGGGGCGCCGCCAGCCCGCGAAACTCCAATTCGGAGACAGAAGTCTCTGTTCTGGCACCGCCGGGACGGGGAAGTGCCCCGGAAGCCATCTCCATCAACGCCACCGCCTCCATCATGCTCCGTGAGTAGTTCCCCCATGGACTACGGGTTCTGGCTGTAGCTTGGTATTCTCTCCCCATGTACTTCAATACAATGATCTCATGAGCTGCCTTACATGATTGAGATTCATCTGGATGTAATCGGTGTTGTGTTTGTTGGGATCCGATGGATGATACATTATGATTAGTCTATCTATAAAGTTTGTGAAGTTATTGTTGCTGCAATCTTGTTATGCTTAATGCTTGTCACTAGGGCCCGAGTGGCATGATCTTAGAGTTGAGCTCTATAATTATTGCTTAGATTGTATCTACAAGTTGTATGCACATGTCAGTCCGGAACCAAAGGCCCCGAAGTGAAATCGGGACAACCGGAGGGGATGGCGGTGATGTGAGGGACACATGTTTTCACGGAGTGTTAATGCTTTGCTCCGGTGCTCTATTAAAAGGGGTACCTTAATATCCAGTAGTTTCCCTTGAGGCCCGGCTGCCACCGGCTGGTAGGACAATAGATGTTGTGCAAGTTTCTCATTGCGAGCACGTACGACTAAATATGGAAAACATGCCTACATGATTAATGAATTGATGTTCTTTCTTAATGCCTTATCAATCCTATCAATTGCCCAACTGTAATTTGTTCACCCAACACTTGTTATTGGAGAGTTACCACTATGTAGATAGCTGGGAACCCCGGTCCATCTTTCATCATTATATACTCGTTCTACATGTCATTGGAAGTAGTATCAACTATTCTACGGTGCCATTACTCTCATATTGCTATTACTGCTGCTGTATTCTGTTATGCTCTCATATTACATTGCTTTCACATCACCCTGTTACTAGTGCTTTTCGGGTGCGGCTGAATTGACAACTCGAGTTGTTAAGGCTTATAAGTATTCTTTCCTCCTTGTGTCGAATCAATAAATTTGGGTTTTACTTCCCTCGAAGGCTGTTGCGATCCCCTATACTTGTGGGTCATCAAGACTATTTTTTGGCGCCGTTGCCGGGGAGGCATAGCTCTACTCATAAGTTCACCTAGGGAGTACACTCTACCTCTCTCTCTGCTTTTATCTTATTTTGTCTTGCTAGTTTATTTCTGTCTAGTTTATTTGTGCTTAGTTTATTTATGTCTAGTTTTACTTTGCTTAGTTTACTTTTGTCTAGTTTATTTTTGTCTTGTTTTATTTTCCCTATATACCCGAAAATCCATAAAAATTTGAAAAATCTAAAAATTAAAAACTGCTGTTATGGGAGAACCTACAACTTACTTGGAGCTTATAGAATGTTATAATAATTATAGAGAATCAAGAACTGGTAAAATAATGAGTGCTATGATAGAAAAATTGAATACAATTGCTGAAATCTTGCTTGAACGCCATAATATAAACTTTGTGCTCTCAACAGGATACTAAACATCTTAAATTTCAATGTGGCTTTAGTGAGGAAATTTTAATTAAGAACTATAATCGGAATTGCTATATTCATTATGGGTTCGAAGAGGTAGAACAATTTGTCTTATTTATGGGAGCCTCCGAGATAGAATCCTTCATGGTTGAGAATTATGAAACTTGTGTTGTTTGTAAGGGCCTTAAAGATTATGTCTCTACTATCCTTAATTCTTGGATAGAATGCTACAGTAGGAATCCTTATATCCTTGATTATAAAGAGAGACACATTAATGCACAAGAATGCACTCACAATTTGCGAGAACCGGGTGGAAGAAGAAATTGATGAACACGAAAGCTCATTGGATGAAAAAGAGGAGGAAATTGATGAACTTGAAAGCTCATTGGATGAAAAAGAAGAAGAGAGCGACGAACAAAAGGAGGAAGAATGGATTAGCTACCCATGTCAACCTTCTAATGAGAGTAACTCTTTATCTCTTACACTATTTGATTGTCCTCCATACTTACCGGAAGAGGTTGAATGTTATGTTCCTGTGGATTCTCTTGAAATATTTCCTATAAGTAAAACTTGTGAGAATAATTATGCTGCTGTTATATATGATAATCAATGCTACTTTGATAAATCTTATGATAATGCTTTGTTTGTGCCTGATGTGGAAATGCATGGTACTAAAGAATTTTGCTTGGCAAATGTTTATGATAAAGCTCTAGATGATGGTCCTATGTTACTTGATAATATTAATTGTACTACTAATGAAAATGGGATTGGAGAGTTCTTGACTTATTCTATGAGTCCCATATCTATTGAGATTGATCACCTACCTTGTTATATATTAATAAAAGTAAGTTTGAAAGTTTTAATTCCACTATTCTTGAGATTGATAAAAAATTATGTGTTTGGAAATCATGAAAAGTATGCTGCATGTGATAGTTATATTGTTGAGTTTATTCATGAAGCTACTGAAAATTGTTATAAGAGAGGAAAATATGGTAGTAGAAATTTTCATGGTGCTAAAACACCTCTCTATATGCTTAAAATTTTGAAGTTACTCTTATTTTATCTTCTTATGCTTATCACTTTGTTCTTCATGAATTTATTTGTGTACAAGATTCCTATGCATAGGAAGTGGGTTAGACTTAAATGTATTTTGAATTTGCTTTTGATGCTCTCTTTTGCTTCAAATACTATTTCTTGCGAGTGCATCATTTAAAACTGCTGAGCCCATCTTAATGGCTATAAAGAAAAGGACTTCTTGGGAGATAACCTATGTGTTAGTTATTTTGCTTCAGTAATTTGTTTTATATTTGTGTCTTGGAAGTTGTTTACTACTGTAGCAACCTCTCCTTATATTAGTTTTGTGTTTTGTTGTGCCAAGTGAAGCCTCTAATCGAAGGTTGATACTAGATTTGGATTTCGGAGAAACAGATTTCTATCTGTCACGAATCTGGGCTTATTTCTCTGTAGGAAACTCAGAAAAATCTGCCAATTTACGTGCGTGATCCTCAGATATGTACGCAACTTTCATTAGTTTTGAGTTTTCTGATTTGAGCAACGGAAGTACCATTTTAAAATTCGTGTTTACTGGCTGTTCTGTTTTGGCAGATTCTGTCTCTGTTTTTTGCATTGTCTCTTGTGGACTTTAAGCGAGGTTTCTAGACGTGGAGAGCTGTAGCTAATGTTTTATTGAGTTCTTGCAATGTGTCACTACAGGACCAAGGTGGATTCAATTTTTTTTTTTGAGTACTAACCCTCTAATGAAGTTTATGAGAAGTTTGGTGTGAAGGAAGTTTTCAAGGGTCAAGAGAGGAGGATGATATATGATCAAGAAGAGTGAAAAGTCTAAGCTTGGGGATGCCCCCGTGGTTCATCCCTGCATATTTCAAGGAGACTCAAGCGTCTAAGCTTGGGGATGCCCAAAGCATCCCCTTCTTCATCAACTTATCGGTTTCTTCTATTGAAACTATATTTTTATTCGGTCACATCTTATGTGCTTTACTTGGAGCGTCTGTGTGCTTTTATTTTTGTTTTGTTTGAATAAATTCGGATCCTAGCAATCCTTGTGTGGGAGAGATACACGCTCCGCTTTTTCATATGAACACTCGTGTTCTTCGTTTTACTTTTAATGTTCAATGATAAAAGTTGGAAGCTATTGCACTTATTTATATTTGGTTGGAAATAGAAAATGCCTCATAATGTTTTGAATAATTTGACACTTGGCAATTGTTTTGAGCTCTCAAGTAGATCATGATTAAGTTTTTTCATGTAGTTTAAACCTATTAGTGGAGAACTACTGTAGAGCTTGTTAAAATTGGTTTGCATAATTGATCTCTCTTAAGATCTAGATATTTTAGTAAAAGTGTTTGAGCAACAAGGAAGACGGTGTAGAGTATTATAATGCTTGCGATATGTTCTTATGTAAGTTTTGCTGTACCGGTTCATACTTGTGTTTGCTTCAAACAACCTTGCTAGCCTAAGCCTTGTATCGAGAGGGAATACTTCTCGTGCATCCAAAATCTTGAGCCAAAACCTATGCCATCTGTGTCCACCATACCTACCTACTATCTGGTATTTCTGTCATTCAAAGTAAATTGCTTGAGTGCTACCTTTAAACAATTCAAAATTTATTACCTCTGATTTGTGTCAATGTTTTATAGCTCATGAGAAGTATGTGGTGTTTATCTTTCAATCTTGTTGAGCAACTTTCACCAATGGACTAGTGGCTTCATCCGCTTATCCAATAATTTTGCAAAAAGAGCTGGCAATGGGATTCCCAGTCCCAAATTAATTAACAAAAATAGACACTCCTCCATGGTATGTGATTGTTGGACGGCACCCGTTAGCCATGGCTTGTGTAAGCAAAGGTGGGGAGGAGTGTCATCATAATAAAACTAAAATAAAAGGGCACTCCTTCATGGTATGAGATTGTTGGCGGGCACCCGGGATTCGGTTAGCCATGGTTTGTGAAAGAAAGGTTGGAAGGAGTGCCACCCAAAATAAAAATAATTCATGGGAGCCGCTCTTGAAGGTTTGTCTAGCAAGGGGGTTAGAGTGCCCACTACCATTAGTTGACAACAACAAACACCTCTCAAAACTTTATTTTTATGCTCTCTTTATGTTTTCAAAACCAAAGCTCTAGCACAAATATAGCAATCGATGCTTTCCTCTTTGAAGGACCATTCTTTTACTTTATGTTGAGTCAGTTTACCTACTTCCTTCCATCCTAGAAGCAAACACTTGTGTCAATTGTGCATTGATTCTTACATACTTGCTTATTTGCATTCATCATATTACTTTGTGTTGACAATTATCCATGAGATATGCATGTTACAAGTTGAAAGCAACTGCTGAAACTTATATCTTCCCTTGTGTTGCTTCGATGCCTTTACTTTGAACTTATTGCTTTATGAGTTAACTCTTGTGCAAAACTTTTGATACTTGTCTTGAAAGTACTCTTCATGAAAAGTTTTGCTATATGTTATCCATTTGTTAGCAACTATAGATCATTGCCTTGAGTCACTTCATTCATTTCATATGCTTTGTAATAGTATGATCAAGGATATGTAAGTAGCATGTCACTAAATTATTCTTTTTATCGTTTACCATAGCGACGGGAACTAAGCAGGGATGCGTCGTCGACGTATCCATAATTTCTGTCGTTCCATGCTTGTTTTATGACAATACTTACATGTTTTGCTTGCACTTTATGATGTTTGCGTTTTCCGGAACTAATCTATTAACAAGATGCCACAGTGCCAGTTCTGTTTCTAGCATTTTTGGTTCAGAGAAAGGCTGTTCGGGCAATATTCTCGAATTCGGCGAAACGAAGACCAAACCTCCTATTTTTCCCGGAAGGCTCCAGAACACCGAAGAGCGGAGAGGGGCCAGAGGGCCCCACACCATAGGGGCGGCGCGGCACGGCAGGGCCGCGCCGGCTTTGTGAAATGAGGCCAGTGCCTGCGCCGCCTCTTCGCCTATAAAATCCCTTTGACCTAAAACACCGTACCAATGGACGAAACTCCAAAGGGGCGCCGCTACCATCGCGAAACTCCAATTCGGGGACAGAAGTCTCTGTCCCGGCACCTGTGGGACGGGAAGTGCCGGAAGCATCTCCATCCACGCCACCGCCTCCATCATGCTCCGTGAGTAGTTCCCCCATGGACTACGGGTTCTAGCTGTAGCTAGTTGGTATTCTCTCCCATGTACTTCAATACAATGATCTCATGAGTTGCCTTACATGATTGAGATTCATCGATGTAATCGGTGTTGTGTTTGTTGGGATCCGATGGATGATACATTATGATTAGTCTATCTATAAAGTTTGTGAAGTTATTGCTGCAATCTTGTTATGCTTAATGCTTGTCACTAGGGCCGAGTGGCATGATCTTAGATTTGAGCTCTATAATTATTGCTTATTGTATCTACAAGTTGTATGCACATGTCTTTGTCCGGAACCCGAGGACAATCGGGACAACCGGAGGATGGCGGTGATGTGAGGGACACATGTTTTCACGGGTGTTAATGCTTTGCTCTGGTGCTCTATTAAGGAGTACCTTAATATCCAGTAGTTTCCCTTGAGGCCCGGCTGCCACCGGCTGGTAGGACAATAGATGTTGTGCAAGTTTCTCATTGCGATCACGTACGACTAAATATGGAAAACATGCCTACATGATTAATGAATTGATGTTCTTTCTTAATGCCTTATCAATCCTATCAATTGCCCAACTGTAATTTGTTCACCCAACACTTGTTATTGGAGAGTTGCCACTAGTGTAGATAGCTGGGAACCCCGGTCCATCTTTCATCATTATATACTCGTTCTACATGTCATTGGAAGTAGTATCAACTATTCTCTGGTGCCATTGCTCTCATATTGCTATTACTGCTACTGTGTTACTATTACTCACGCTCTCATATTACTTGCTTTCATCACCCACAGTTACTAGTGCTTTTCAGTGCAGCTGAATTGACAACTCAGTTGTTAAGGCTTATAAGTATTCTTTACCTCCCTTGTGAATCAATAAATTTGGGTTTTACTTCTCGAAGATGTTGCGATCCCCTATACTTGTGGGTCATCGGCGTCGATCGCGCGTCTGAGGAAGAAGAGTGCGAGGGAGGACGAGACGTCGTCCTCTCGGCTCCATTGAGAGACGGCGGCGGTGACGACGGCATCTCCAACCTTGGAGCGCCGTTGCGGATGCCGCGGATGACGTTCTCGAGGGTGCGCCCGGGAACGCCCGAACGGGCTGGCCGTCGTTGTTCCAGCTGTTGGGGCCGCAGACGGGTTTGCGGTGATGCATCTCGATGTCGTACTTGCATTGAAGTACGTCGTCCTCAGGCGTCGTTGTTGTCGACGCCCATGTCGGATCAACGCTCCTCGGCGGTGAGTTGAGCCCGCCGGGCCTTGATGGCGTCCCTCCATTGGTCGAGCACGCGGCGGCGGGGGCGCAATGCGTTCACGCCATCTTCCGGCCGCCGCTGCTTGGCAGCCGCATGTCCGGCGGGACTGGATACCGGGCGTGGTACAACGCCCACGCCTCGCCACGGTGAGGCTGCCGCGCGAAGCCGTTCGCCGCGGCGATCTTGCGGGAGGAAGAGCTCGACATTTTGGAGCGGAGGAGAGATGAGGGAGGGGGGAGGCGGCGGCGACGAGAAGGTTTAAAACGAGCGAACTGCAGCGTCTTAAAACGGCGGCGGCGGGGTGGTTACATCAATAACGCCGGCGCGAGACGGCCACGCGGCCTTCCACGGCAGACGCTCCCTGCGTCGCACAGGGAAACGGGGACGCCATTAACGTCGCTTGACCAAAGGTAGGCGACGAGATTTTAGCCTTCGACGCGTCGGGCCCATCAGTTTGCCTCGCTTTTCGTTGTGTCGGGCGTGCCGGCGTCCCTCGTAGGACGAGACGGGCTCGGGCGCCGGATACCGTATCGACGCCCGGACAAAGATGGGCTTTGAGGGACCGGCTGGAACGCATTTTGTCCGCGCGCCCCAAATCCCTTTGGGAGAGATGCTCTTACATGCATAAATATTTGGTGGTCAGAAAACCTATCATATCTTAGTACATAATATGAATATACATGATTATAAATAATCAAAGATGAAAGAGACTAAATAATTAAAGAGAAACCCCAGCCATTTGGAATAATTATCTTGTTCATAAATCAAAAGAACATACTGTTTTCACGTACAATGTAGAATACAACAGACATTTTTTAGAACTTTTAGTGAATCCCTAGTTCACTCAATATACATGACTGCACAACCCAACGTCGCCAAGTTTGTGATCCACAGTGATGCCACACCACATCACTGGATTCTCAGCAGACGGTTTTATTTTAAATACAACGAGACTCTTCTTGGAGCTGCCAAAGCTCAGGCAATGTAGAAGTAAATTAGAACTCCCAGGACATGGTAAGTTACAATAACAGTTCTGGAACCGTTACCAACTGTACAACGGGTAAGAATGCCTTTTGATCTTACTACCAGTCGCTTAGTAACGCAGAGAAGCTCCAATTACCAGTTGGGATACACAGGCAGGACTGTCTCCAAGACTCCACCACCCTTTGGGTAAACTGATCATCCTGCGTAAGCTCACCATAGATCCATAATTTGGCTATCAGTAGGTCTAGTGCGAACTTCCAGGATAGATCATGACAACGACAACAGACTAACACAAGACTTCTGCTTGTGCAAGACTCAGGACTTGTGACACTAAACCACTCTAACCTTGTGATTCTTCAGATGGATAGTCATCTGAGTGCCATCACGACTAATCCAAGGGGATTAGTCAACCTTACAGGGTTGCTGGACTCCATTCCAGCATCCATTATACTCCATAACCTGTCAGATACAGAATCAATACTTCTGTATCTGGTGCTTCACGCTCCATCAATGATCACAGACAGGATTTGAACCAAGCCAAACTGACAAGAGCAACCGTTACTCTTGGGATATTGCCCCATCCATCGGGACACATCATGATCTCCAGGTACATATGTCGATCATGGTAAGGACAGCCTGCAGAGTTTCATCCCAAAAATCATAATCAACAAGTAGTAACCAAATTGCAGGAACAGAACCAGTATCAACAAACGAACAAAAACAAACATATGTTTGCTCAAATGGAACCAGTTAGGAGACCATTATCCATGTGCATTTAAGCACTTTATCATGAATGCTAGGATGATTTTTCGATATGATACATACCATATGAATACAAGGATGATTTTTGCGAGGTAAGAACAAGTGCTGCAAATGCAGCAGCACTGCTCTTTTAGTCCTGCTGCAAACTAAAGTTACCTGGTAGGAACAAAAAAACTCCAGCGTCAGTTACAGCTAGACAGTCAACAAGCAAAAAGATAACAGTGACCCAGAGAAAGCAAACCTCAAGGTATAAATGTTTGGGGGCATGGTTCAGCTTGCTCTTTGGTCTGAACCACTAGCTTGTGTAAACTGTGGTGAGTGGGCTGGAACGACTAAGTGTGGATGGGAGGGAACCGGTGCTGCTCCAAAAGCCAAGTAACACATAATTATTCGTAAGATAAAAAATTAAATAGAAAGCCGCGAAAGGTTTAGGAAGAAAGATGGGAAATTGTGTTTATGTTATCATAATAGTTTAGTTTGAAAGAATATGTTGCTTATTGAATGCAACTGGAATCTAACAGACCCAGGTGAGAATCTCAACTAGACCACCAAGCACCAACTGCACATCAGATTGTCAAAAAGAAGTTTCAAGAAGCTGATGCAATATGCTAGACAGATACAACTTCAATAACACATTTGACAGTTGAAATCTATTTATAACGTAGTTGCATCAGTGAAAACTTCAGTGAAAAATTATATAGATGGAACTTGTGATGCCTATGCGCTTTCAACTTACCTGGAGGAATGGATGTAATTCAATTACACTACAGCAAAGAACTAATTGTTGCTTCCCTAAAATACTTAAATACTCCCTCTGATCCAAATTACTTGTCGCAGATTTAGGCAAAATGTTGCCTAAAATCTGTATAGGTTCATTGATGCTGCGAAAAGTAACTTGGGTCGGAGGGAGTAGTTCTTTTCTCATTTGTCATGTTAATAGTTGGTCTTAAAATATGTAAAACAACATACAGTGGAGCATGTGTAAATACTTATGGCCATAAATGACACAAAATATAACCACCTGCCCCGCAAATATGAACAAAACTATATCCAAGCTAAGTGGAACTTGTGATGCTTAACAGAGCATGCAACACTGCATGGGAACCTAGAAACTGTCAGGATGCACACTTACTGAACACATGTGATAAACTATATCGAGTTTTCCTTGAAAGGATTTTCTTTACAAGAAAAAAAGGGCTAACATGTACTGGAAAATGGGATCTGGAGAAAGCTTACCTACTAAAAAGGGAGCCTGAATGGTGGGACGATGTGTTGGAGATATATTATTATAGTTTGACCCAGTGAGATGAACAAATTGATTTCCTGGCATACTGTAACCATGCATCGTCGGATAACCACTGAACCCACCAGAAATCGATGGGCTCATTTGGCTAAATGGCTGGTTAGCAGTATTAGCCGCAGTTGAGACTCCATAAACTGGAACAAATTGCTGACCAACATATGGGTTTAATGTACCCTGCAAAGAGACATTTTCCAGAATATGTTAATGCCTTGTATGACATACCTTCCACGAGAATATTTAAGTTTAACATTTTCACACTTTAACCTGTGGATAGATGTACTCGGTCCCATATGTGGAGTAACTGCAAAATAAGAGAAAAATGAACTGAATGCACTTCTCATTGTCTTCGAACAGTGATATTTTGCTCCATGAACACAAATGAATTTGATGATTCGATCATTTCCAATGGAAGGGGGGAAAGGAGTGGGATCATTATGTTACAGGGGGGAAAGCATATGAACAACCTACACAAAGTGGGCCAAACAAATGCATCCAGTCATACTTCTGTGTTCATGTGATAGATGGTGAAAGAGGGAAGTGGAAGAAAAATAGAGAAAATATCTCGTGAAATGTGGTGACATTGTAATTTGATGGTTCACATATGTTTCTCAACCAAGAACCTTGGTAGTTAAAAAATGCAAGATTTTTTGTTTGATTTATTTGGAAATGCACGTGAAAAACGGAATATAAAACATGCACAAGTTCATCTGAAACTATGTGACAAAGATGCCTAAAAACATAGTCGTCTTATATGCCAGTTTAATATGCCACTGAGATTGTTTAAAACTTGTGTTGTAACTTTTAAGAAAGTTGTATCATCTGTAAAGTCAAAGAGCCATACATCAGACAGATCATCTTACCTGTATTGTGGAACCGGTGTGAATCCCTGGTAGTACCCAAATGGAAGTGGCCGGTGCTGACCGTAACCCCCCACATAAACGCCCCTTGGAACGGGAACACCAAAGTAGGAGCCAGCTGATCTTGGCCGCCCTACATAGAGCGCACGTTTTCAGACCACATGCGTACAGAAAGGACACTATTACTACCGCATGAGCAACCTAGGTATGAAAGCCCTGGCCCTTTGGTTTCCCTAGTTGAATTGTTGATTTACTTTGCAGAGGATGGGGGTTAACTGAATTACAGAGTAAGCAACTAAGCATCGCGGTATAACTTCTGTTGGAAGAGAGTCGTGGTAGAACTGATTTACTTGGTTTGCACAGTTTAGCACCAGTATACAACAACCTTGCTAGATTAACTTGTGAACATCAAATACTTCGACACCGTGATGTAAAACTGTGCTTATAAGGAGTATCAGTTACTAGAAGAGAACATAATACCAAGAGGCGTGGAGGGCTGGGCGCGACCTAGCGACGCCAGGTTACAGTTGGCCCGCCTGCCGTCGATCACAGGCGAGGGGTCCTCGCAGGCCTTGGTTGCAGACTCGGGGTCGCGGAACGTCACCTGGGGAGACGACCATGTAAAACTCAGTAAACAAACACCGCTACAGCGCGTGACCAACACGAAGAGGCAGCAGAATCAACAGAAGCGAAATAGAGGAGGAGGAGGAGGCACTGACGAAGCCGTATCCCTTGGAGCGGCCGGAGTGGCGGTCGGAGATGACGACGGCCTCGAGGATTTCCCCGAAGGGTTCGTAGAAGCGGCGGAGCCTCTCGCTGGTGGTCTCCCAGGCGAGGCCGCCGACGAAGAGCTTGGTGTGGGTGGTGTCCCCGAAGGGCGAGGCGGTGAGGTGCAGCCCCGAGCTGGAGCTCGACGCCGACGCCGAGCCGGACGCCGACCCCGCGTGCTGCTGCTGCAGAGCCATCTGGCGAGGAGCGGAGGGTAGGAGGCGGGGATCGGAGGGGATCTTGGCTGGCCGCGACCCCGGTGGCTCTGGGTGGCGGCGCGAATGGATTGGGGCGGCGGCGGCGGCGGCGGGGGTGGGGAGAAGAGAATCGGGGGCGGAGTGGAAGGAAAAGGTGGGGAGCGACAATCGAGGGGAAAGGAAAGAGGACTGTGATTGGGGCGGCGGGGTTTGGGTCCGCTTGGCGCCTCCAGCTATGGGGACCACATGGGAACAAAAGATCAGCCAACGACTCGACTTTTCGAATGCAAACCGCGGTTGATTGCGAAATTCGCGTGTTTGGTTTCTCCAAAACTCGTATTCTCGAATCCACCGAGTCAAATTTTGTGTGTTTGGATGGCAGAACATTTTGACGTTGCGCCGCATGTTCCTTACAGCATCTTCTTACAACATCTTCACCGCGTGCGGCCATTAAAAGATTTGGCGTCGGGACGAAAAATGTTACCGATTCGCGTCTCAGCCATTTTCCGTGCGTCCCGATCTGGTGTCCGGCGTCCGAGGCCGTCCCCGCCATAGGGGGCGCTCGAACGCGAACACAACAGCGAGGCGGGCACCCATGTCGGCTACTATTTCCATAAACCGTTGATTCGCGCCTTTTTCTCGTCGCTCCTTCCCTCCCGCGCCTCCCACCCTCCGCCCGGGATTTGCCGTGTTCGACGATTGATCTCTTGAGAGTCGGCACAATCGTCGCGTGGCACTCCGCCGTCGTTCGTGGCCACCGCTGTCGTCCCCGAGCGCGGACATCAAATCACCCCACCTCGCGCACACAAGGTGCTCGACGACTTGCCAGGTACGCGCGATTGGCCGATGTTCGTTGCGTCGTGCGCGGCGCAATTTTAACCATTGATTTTGCTTCGGACATGGATAGTGACGATGAGATGATTGCCCTAATCTGGAGGACGAGCAAGCCTTCGACGACGACCACGAGAGCATTTGCCGATCATCGCGGCCCTCCAGGACGTGCTTAACACCGAGGCGGAGAAGAGGAAGAGGCCGCGCCGCGGAGGATCAAGGTCGGGGAGAAAGAAGTCGAAGCCCCGACACAGGATGGAGGGGCATACCATGCATGCCAGCAATTTTCGGCGCCGGTATAGGATGAGCAAGGGTCTGTTCATGAATATCCTCCACGGCGTTCGAGAGTTCGACCCCTACTTCAAGCTCAAGCACGATGTTGTAGGCGATGTTGGGTTCTCGTCGATTCAGAAGTGCACCGCCGCCATGAGATGCTTGCATACGGAGCACTGCGATACACGGACGACTACCTTCGCATGAGTGAGTCTCTGACATTGAGTGCATGTACAAGTTTTTGCCGGTGGTGGGAAAGTTTGGCAAATACTACTTGATAGGGCGAACTGAGAAAGAGACTGCAAGGATCATGGCACGAAATGCTTCCAGAGGATTCCCTGGAATGCTTGGAGATCCGTGATAGCAATGTTCACGAGCAACTTCAAGCTGATCTCATTGAGCATTTGTGGAGGATCAAAGGATTATCAACAAATGTCACAGCACATTGATCTAGCCCTATTTATTTATTGTTTTATTGTTCATTGTATTTTAATTTGAAAACAATCTCAGCAAACATATTTATTTATATGCTATATTTAATAAATGGTTGTGTATCGCGCGCCCAGTACTTTGATCGCCGCTACTCTGATCGCGACGACTTCGACGGGAACGATCTCTTTTGAATGCAAACTATTTGAATTCCTCATTGGGGACGGCCTTTGGGGGACGCGACTGGGGAGCGACGTCCCCCAAACGCGACACGAGCAAAACACGTCCCCCCAAACGCTCGATCCGGCGCCCTTTGGGGGACGGTTTGGGGGACACAACTGGAGATGCTCTTAAAGCCGCAAAAAAGTCGGCTCGATAGGCAACCATTTGTGGTGAGATAGGCGATGGTGAGCGCAAGGTGGGAACACGGCTGCACGTGTGGAGAAAAGCGAGAGACGGTGCGACGCATCAAGAATGCGCACGCGACGCATCGAGAACGCGTGAATCCCGTCACCACCCACTCTCCTCTCTCACTCGGCCGTTCTCACCCGCCCTCTCCCCTCCTTTCTCTCTCATCTCTCCACCTGCAGTTGAACTACCGCCGGTAGATCCAAAACCACCGCGTCAAGGAAGGAAGAGCGGACAATCGAAGCTTTCATCAAGCAAGAGTTCATTGACGCCAAACCGAATGTGTTCTTCCCCGGTTCAAGACCTGCTCAGCGAGGTTCATCAATAGCGGTATTTTTTCCAAGCAATCCCCACAAGGGATCGAATTTTCATTATCAGGAGATAACGAAAATACATTGTCAGCCGTTTTTGTTGGTTTTTATATTTAAAAACACAAAAGCATCGACCCGAACCAACTTAACAGTTTTAACTAAAGAAGCCACCAAACACATGCTCACAGATGGAGCAACAGCCAACAGCACACAGAGATCAAAAGCACGACAGACTAAGTTTTATGCACATCGACAACGGGGGTAGAGAAAATCTCAGGTTTGCATGTCATCATCAGCAGCATCATCATCTTGTGCATCTGTCTCCATTGCATCTCCACCTTGCTCGATCAACAACTGGGGGCCAGCAGCCACTGTTGCATTTCCACCAACATTATTCACTCCAGCACCCAGGGCTAGATTGAGCAGAGCATCCGCACCTTGTTGGAGTTGTGCAGCTTCAGACTCAGAGTAGGTACCTGCCCAATATTTCATAAAGGAAGTGGCAAGATATATAAGATCAACAAGATTTTTAAGGAATTTTCTCTCAAAACATGAACTGTTACGCGTTTTCCAAATCGCTCGGTAAATGACTGTCATGCCGGTGAACTAGACGTTGCGACTTGCATGGGAAAACTGTGGCATCCACCAAAAGAATTGAGCAAAAGATCCAGAACGGGTGGAGGCACCCACAGCCATCCCCACTTGGCTCCAAACATATTTAGCTGCAGGGCAATAGAGAAAAAGATACAAAATGGTTTCATTTGTAGAGCAAATCATCAATAGCAGTATGTCTAGAATCCACGCTCAACTGGTTGTATATGTATAGATCTGTTTGTGGTACAGTAGTTCTAAGCTTATCTTTGGCAGGAAAGATATATTTGTAGAGTGTTAGGATTTATTGCTTGTTCATATGGTAGATTTTCCTTGTTTTTTTGCTTCTAGCATGAAAATATGCTTTCTAATAAGCAGATCTATGTTCAGATACATGTTATTCATGGTTATATTTTGCTCGAGTGGCCCAAATGTAGTTTCTAGGAAGTATGGGTGCTAGATTTGGGGTTTTTATTGTTTATGTCGATGATTAAGTTGTAGCACGGCGACATGAGGGGATGTTTCTCCCGAACCTAGTGGTGTAATCAAGGACCCCTATTTGATTATGGCAACAGTTCAGTAGGATCATTTCTTACCTCTGTATATGCTATGTTTTATGATGTTAATTGTTATTTATGCTTCTGATGTTCATTGCTCGTATTAGACTAATGATTAAACTCGAAGGGCGTGGAAGCAATGACATATTTTTCCCTTGTTCCTTAGTTGTGCTCAGTTTTGCCCACGTCAAAAACTCAACTCACTTTTCCGTCGAGTTAGGTCTAAAACTCAATGTATTGTTGGATAGTGACTGCCATTATATTTCGAGGAACATTGATTTCATCTTATTTGGAGCTTGGATGCTCAAGTTATTGGATTTTCGGTTCCAACTTTTTTGGTTGCATGTTTCACGTCTAGGAGGGCAAAACTAAGCAAAACTAAAAATCACTGGCATGAAAACTAATTTCCCATTGTGTTCTCTTAGAAGTCGTTTGGTATCCATCATTTTGGCCTGGAATCCTGGAATTCATTTTGGAATTCCATAGATGGGCTGTTTGGTTGCTACAGAATTGGGCCGTCATTTCTTTTAGGAAATTCAGCAAAATGACGCCACGGGTAAACATGATTCCGAGCTGAAACCTATCATTCACGTTTCTCCTATCGCCCGTCTGCGTCGCCGCCTCCTCCCTCGACATCCACCTCGCCGCCTCCTCCCCTGTCCGCGTCGTCGCCTCCTCCTCCATCCACCTCGCAGGATCCTCCTCCCTCTACATCGCCACCTCCCTCCCTGATCCCATCCACCGCGCCCACCTCCATCTATTGTCGTCGCCTCTCCAGATCAAGATCCAGCCAGACGTCACCTCGCCGTGGAAGCTCGTGCGACCGCGTTTTCTCTCCGGCTCCCCGTTAACCTCCAGGTAACCTCCCCTCCTGTCTGATCTCTTCTTCTCCCACTCTCTCCTTTTCTTCTCTGATTTAATCTTCTATTTTAACCTAGCAACCACAACATCCAGTTCCCAATCGTGGTGCCCCTCAGCTTCAGCCGAGCAACTGCCGAACTCCAACTCCCCATCTCTCTCCCATGCTACAGACTCAATTTGATCTTTGTTGATCATTGTGAAGCCTTCCCCTGTACATCTCCAAGTTACCCTCTCCTCTCCTCTCCAGGTTACCGAAGTAAGGTTGTTTCTCTAATGGTTGGTGAATTGTGTGTCTGCTCCATGGTATGACTTACTTAGCCCTCGACTCTGCACCATGTAGTTAAATAATACAGTGTTGCAACACTAGATGGTCAATTACTATAGTGCCAAAAAGTCAGAGACAACCGTAGAAGACAAACATTATTATCAGTGAAGGAATGACATACATGTGCCCTGTTTGGGCATATCTTGTTTAGATGCTTTCCGCCAAGTTTGTGGATATACTTCTTTGTGTGGTGTTTTTCTGTCCAAGTATATTGCCTTGATGTATATATTCTTTGTGTTGTTTTTTTATTTCCAAGTACATTGTCTTGATGTACATATTCTTTGTGTGATGTTGCTGCATAGGAGAAATAAATAATTCTTTGTGTGTTTTTATTAAACCGTCAGCAAGTGATGAATTGAATAAACACAGTAGAATGTCAGGATAGGATATGCTAAGTCAAGCAAAGTAAAGTATCTACCGCTGCTCCTAAGTCAAGCAACATGGCAGAATGTCAGGTTAGGCTATCAGTAGCAATTAGCAATTGAATAAACATAGTAGAATGTCAGTATATGATAGGCTAGCAGCAGCTAGTTTGATCAGCTCATGAGTAGTGTAATTGTGTAAATAAGGTCCTTTTGTATCAATTTCAGCACACATGTTCCCACGTGTGTGCATGTACTGGTGTTTAACTTGTTAATCGGTTATTTTTTTATAGCATGTTAATATATTGTTGCTTGTTGTTAAACCAGGCCTGAAGTTTATAGTTTGCTGCAGCACTATATTTGCTAAATGATGGTGCGGCTTAACTTGGTTTATTTTTACACTCAACTAGTTCTCTACTATACTTATTGTAGATGGCTGATCTACCATTAGAGTTATATCATGATAAGAGGGAGAAAAGGAAGCGGGCAGCAACTGGATTCTTTATTACCGTAGTTACAGTAGCTCAACACATGTATTGTAGGAGAAATATAGTTGAGCTTGGTGACTTCAGTGAGGAAGAGGCTGAGACTAGAATTAGGAGGCAGATACTTAGGAATATTTACCTGGGTCCAAATCTATATTGCTATGATACTCTAAGGTTTACCAAAAGGTCCTTCTTTGACCTATGTGCCATGTTAAGTGAAAGAGCTGGACTGAAAGACAACTTTCATGTGACCGTTGAAGAGGCTGTGACCATTGTATTGCTTGTACTTGGCCATGGCATGAAGTTTAGGTTGATTCGTAGCACCTATAGGTTGACACTTGAGCCAATTAGTAGACATTTCAATGAGGTGTTAGGAGACATTCTTTCTTTATCCCATGAAATCATCAAGTTGCCAGACCCTGCTACTGAACTACCCGAGGATCACAAATGGAGGTGGTTCCCCGATGGGCTTGGAGTCTTAGATGGCACACATGTTGATGTCCGTGTTCCGCTACGCAAGCAAGGTAGATATAGGAATTGGAAGAAGGCCACAACAACAAATGTGTTGGGCGTCTATGACCGCAACATGAAGTTTGTTTATGTGTTGGCTGGCTGGGAAGGTTCAGCGTCAGATGGTAGAGTGCTGAGAGATGCAATGGATAGAGATGACTCTTTCAAAGTTCCAAATGGTAACTCCTATCTTAGTATGATACAACTTTTGACTAGATATTTGCATTTGTCAACTAAAATCTAATGTGGCCTATTTTCATAAACCTTAGGAAAATACTACCTAGTAGATGTTGGATACACGAATGGTCCAGGCTTCTTCGCTTCAGTTAGGAATACAAGGTATCACTTGAAAGAGTGGGCTGCCAATGGGAATAATCTAAAAACTCCACAAGAGCTCTATAACATGCGGCATGCAATTGCTAGGAACGTAATTGAGAGGATTTGGGCTCTTATAAAGATGAGATGGGCTACTCTAAGGGCTAGTTCATTTTTTGGAATAAAAAATCAGGTACCATCAATTTTTTTTATTCGAACCATTTGCTGGAACCGTTTGAGTTTTGTGTATTAACATGCCATACTAACTTAATGGCAGATTCGAGCAATCAATGTTTGTCGCATATTGCATAACTTCCTAGCTGATAGGCAAAGAGATATGGATGATGTGATGTTGCAAGCAGTAGATAATCAGCTAAATAATGTTGTCATTGATGTGGATGAACCTAACATGATTACCCACATTGAGATGACGAATGAGTGGAACAACAGGAGATTGACCCTAGCTAATCAGATGTGGGGTGATTATCAAGCTAGGCATGGACAAGCTTGAGTTTGCTTGAATGTTGTACATATTTTATTTTTGGTATGTTTCATATATGTCCAGTTTGTTACACTCTCTTATATACATACACTTGCCACTAACTCATTGTAATGTTTATGTACATATAGGGATGGATTCGAGCAATGCTCCCACTAAGAAAGGTAGAAGTTATCGCAAGTGGACAGATGCAATGGACAACGCTTTGTTTGATGTGTTTGTGAAATACTTCAATAAAGGTGATCGAGCTTAAAATGGGTGGAAACCCCATGTATACACAACTGCAATTAACAATGTGATGGAGAAATACCATGTCGAGCTTACCAAGGACAACATCATTTCTAGGAGCAAAACTTTTGACAAGCATTATGTCATCGTCAACAATATGCTTAGTCGGAGTGGATTTGGTTGGGATGATGACAAGAACATGATATATGTTGAAGATGACGTTTGGAACAATTATGCCAAGGTAATCTCTATATCGCTTCCTTATTTACTGCATTTGAATCATTACCTTCTCAAACAAAGCTGCCTTTGAATCTGTATAGCATTTCAGTAGTGGTTGACTGGTATTAACCTATGTGCCATGTTACATTCTTTTTTGGCACCTCATTGGATCTGTTAACCAACTCTCTCCATGCTCTTGATTGTATTATAACGCGAGCATCATTCCATGATAGATGATAGTTGAACCACACACAAGTTTATGATGTTGGTGTTCTGACTTACTAACATAGCTTTTTGTCATGAGCATTTGTTGGCTGGATGCTTTTTGTCCTTGAGCATCATCGGATATTGTGTTTGATTAGACTTGATCCCTGACATAGATGATTAGTTTGCAGCCTATGACCTGTACAGTCACCTTCGATTGCCTTGTGCAGTGGCTTATGATTTCTGACTGTACTCTAGCATATTCACTGGTTATCCTATTATTTGTGTTTGACCATACATTGTCATTCATATTCACTGCTTATCCTATTATTTGCGGGCCAACAAAGATGCAGCCTCATATAGTATTGGGACATGATTAGTACACTTTACAACAGAGATCGTGCTACGAGCGAGGGTGCAAGGACAACAAATGAAGCACAACTGAAATGGCGGAGGAGCAACCAATAAAGATGCCAACTCCTCAACAGGATGACGAAGATCATCCAAAAAAGAGGTATCGATCCGATGACTCAATTGCAACAATGCTTGGAGATAAATTAGACAATTTTACTGCTGTGTTCAAAGCCGTGCTCCTGAGCCACCACCAAAGCCAGCAAGTCCGGAAGAAATATGGGCTCTCCTTGGTACGTAGAATACCAGATCTAGAGGATGATCAGCTGTTGATAATATATGATGTTCTAGTTGCCGATGATCGCAAGTTCAATTCTTTGTTGGCACTATGTAAGGGTATATTGCCCCTATGTGTGGTTTTGGTAATTAATGACAACCCCTATGGACTAATGTTTTCATTGAGTTTATATGAAGGAATATTCCATAGGTACTACTTGTACTTCATATGTTGGATTCAAGTATGGATGTCATGAAGATAAAGATATACCTTGTGTATTGGCATCAAGATCATCGGTTTGAAGATATATATGTGATATGATCAAGAAGAAGAAATGAAGATGGAGTTCTTACGTGGAACTCAACATTAGCCATGCTCTATCTTATGAGGGTATGAGAAGGTACAAGGTTAAGTCGGGCAAGTTCAAGATGAGCATCTCAAGTGGATCACATGCTTGAAGCTTGCCGTCCATTTGGTGATAATGGACATGTGAAGATGTGCATCAATAGAGCTTTCCCATCATGGTGTATGGATCATTATCTATATCTTACATCCAATGTTCCTCCTTGCGGTAACTTATACTTCAACTCTTCATATTTATTGTAAGTTACTTGCCCCTTTGCATGTTTGGTTTTGTACCAAATATTTGTGTGTATGTGTTGAGTCTTACTTACTATCTTGTGTATTCAAGTATGTTTGTTTGACTCATCATATACTTGTGTATTGTTTTGAGCCTAATGCATCTTGATAATATCTTATCTGGCTCTCTTTGAGTGATTAATGGAACATCCCATTTTGGGGGAGTGATATGCATTGTGCATCTCTCTTTCTTTAAAATGTGTGTACATGGGTACCACCACTTAGTATTGATATTGCAAGATTATCTAGTCACTATGTGGTGTGTCATACTCATGAGAAATTCAAATTCTAAATGTCCATTAATCATCTCTAGTCGAATTTTAGTTGCCTCTTGTTTAGAAGAAATGTTTTATCACATTATGGGGAGTAATATGTTTTGTACATATCACAAGCCTAAGAAAATGTGAACATATGAGGTTATGCCACTTAGAGTTGATACACGTAATTATCTTGATCCTAGGTGGCATGTTTGCTCAAACAAGCTCCACTTGTATTAGAAAGCTTTTATTGCTCATCTTATGGTTCTTGTTTGAGTAAGAAATTCTTGGTACGGTTTTCCCTCAAATACATATCTCTATATCTTATTTGGGGCACCGTTTGCTTCAAGTTATTCTAATCATTTCCGTGCATGATTGTTTGACTAGTTGAAGCTATCAAGAATCTTCATCCGTGCATAGTGCTTAATTCTATATATTTATCCTATGCCTTTTATTGTGAAGTTGATCCTTACTATCATTGTCAATTCACCACCGGAAATTATTTCCAATATACTCATTGTCTTTGACAATTGATAACCTTGTATGTGGTTGAATTCATGGATCATCTTCACCTTGGATTGCTTCTTATTTACTTATTTTATTTCCAAGAAATCTTTGTTGCTCCCACGTGTCTTCTTTGTCCCTTTGAAAAATCTTTTGATAAATTCTCTTGATTCATATCAAATGTTTGTTTTGGAAGACAAACCTTTTCCTTACGGTACATTGTGCCATTGTGAAAAGTGTAGAGGGTTTGGTTTATTTGTTCGAACCTTGCTCTTTTGGGAGTTTGCTATCTCATTCCTTCTTACATGTTTTATTTGCTTGAATGAGATAAATCCTTGAGCATGTTTGCTTTATTTCATCCTTTATGCTCAATGGTTTCTTCTTAGTTCATTTGTTGAACTTTGTTGATCAAATCTTTTGTGATTTGCGTCTTTGATATAATTTGGACAACAAATTTGTTTGGTCACACCTTTACACCTTCTTCAATTCATTTGGTGTTTTGTCCAAAGTATATCTTTCTTGGATCTTTAAAAGTCTTTGTGCATGCTTATATGTAATTTATTTATATTTATAGCATGCTTTCTTTCTTCGATCCATTATATAGGGTATACTCCATCAAATCCTAAACGGCTAAGATGTGCATGAAATTCAAATTTCATCTATAAATATGCACATATTTATATGGAGTGTGTCCTATGTATTGTGGTTAGTCTAACCATTTTGTACTTGAATGATGTTTTAGGTACATTGGAGATGCAATGGAGGTTTGTCTCATCTATAAGGAAGGTGTTGTCACCATATGATAATTGGAGTCAAGCTAGGATGATGAATGAAATCTTATCTACTACATCATACCATTGCTATCTCGGTAACAAGTATATTATTCATGCATTATCCTATAGCATCCAACCTCATGTAGGTTGCATCTTGCCATTGCTATCTCGGTAACAAGTATATTATTCATGCATTATCCTATAGCATCCAACCTCATGTAGGTAACAAGTATATTATTCATGCATTATCCTATAGCATCCTTTTTAAAGAAAACTTCTTATTGTACATTTGAGTAATTTGAGAAGATGCATATAATGGGGATATATATATAAATCATGTTCATGATTCACCCACCCAAATATGCCCTCTAGCAATTTATTGCATATCAATTCCTCAAAGAACTCTTATGTGCAATTTTGATGAAATTGCGAAGTAAATCCATATTTGTGATACTTGTTGCCTTTCTCAAAACATTCCAACTAGCTTCACTTCCCTTATTTTTGGTTGTGATGTTTTTGAGATTTTCTTGGTTGAAGCTCATCCATATACCACAAGTGAAAATTGGAGCCAAAGGCTATATATGCTTCTTAAGCAAACATCTTTTGGTATATTTTATGATTTCATTTGGATATCTTGTCTTATTTATTTTGTTAACCTTTTGTGTGTGCATGTTTCTTTATGGATCACTTTGTCCACTTTAGAAACTTATATACATAAGAGCGTTAATCCATCACCTTGAGATCCTTGTTCTTTGCCAACCATGTTTTACCATTTTATTTTTAGTGGTGTTGGTAAAGTATATTTATGAGTGCTTGGTTTACTTGTTTTTCTTCATGCACTCATATCTCGTAATTGTTGGACTCAAGTTATCCTTGATAAGCATATTATCTTTATCTTGGATGTGTTCTAAATAATATAGAGGGAGTGAGGATTCCATGTTTATGCATATTGTATTCAAATGCAAACATTATAAATTATGCACGAACCTTGGGGAGCTTCCTTACTTTTATTTAGAGCACTATATCTCTCTTATCATGATATCTTTGTTCGTCCAATTGGATCTTTGATTGCTTGCTTTATTTGTTAAAACTTCCTTCACCATGTTATCCTTGTGCAATCTTTGATCCTCAATATAGTTTGACTTCCTTCAAGTATTCATCATTGGATATGTGCATTTGATTCCACTCAAATTATGAGAAGTGCACACCTTGGGGAGGAACTCACATTATATTGGCTTTCTAAATTTTTCACCCATTTTGGCACTCGATGCCAATGGGGGAGAAGTTTAGAGGGTTTAAGGGAATGGTTTTATACTTAAGTTTGGTTTGTGCTTAAGTGTTTTGCCTCTCATGCATTCCATATTTATATGTCTTGCATGGTTGTATATATATAGTGGAAATTGTCCCAAAGGTTAATCTTGACAATGTATGCAATGAATTCATGTTCATCACACGTGCATACATTGTGGGGGAGTTTGCTCTATATATATTGGTTCTACTCACATCCCTTCCATTAGTTGTAGTTGTGTGAGTAGAGTTGGTTTTGATATGGGATAGTAGCTTTGTGTTACTTGACCATATCAAATACAACCTCTTGTATACAACTTATTCTCGGATAAGTTGCGTACTTGTCTCTAATATTCATTATATAAACCCTCTTATTGTGGTTGTCATCAATTACCAAAATGGGGGAGATTGTAAGGGTATATTGCCCCTATTTGTGAGTCTTCACGAAGCGACGATGATCAAGTGAGGCATTCCGGCTTGAGTGGAGCTTGAAGAGCTATCATCAAGATCAAGAGGGATGCGCAAGGCAAAGGTATGGCCTTGCTAGGTTTTCCTTTTACCGGTCTCAAGGTGGTTGTTGGGAGACCGGATTATAGGATAGATAGCCGCACTATCAAGAGGGGCTTTCGGTTGGGTAACTTGATCGCATCGTCTTAGGGAGCTCAATCCTTTGCATACTTTGCATATCCCTATTGCTTCTTGGTGTTTCTCTGTGTGAGGTTCTTGAGCTTGTTGCTAGCTTTACAACAAGCCCAAGTTCATCAAAAACGCATGCATCTTCTATTGCGTTTTCGAGTTTGGACGTCTTCACCGTTTCTTGACGGTGGGAGACTCCCTCTCTAAAATCATCTAAAATGTTCTGTGAGGAGTCTATTCGTCGTTATCTTTCCAACAAAATTGGTTTCATGTCAATCGGGGTCCGGACACAAAAGTTATCACAGTTTTTGTATAACATGTTTTCCTGCTCACCCGGTCAGGGATCCGGTCGGACCGGCCCATGCGCCGGCCGGTTCCGGTCTGCCGCCCGGTCAGCCGGCCTCCCAACCGGATGGCCCGGCGTGCGGTCCGGTCGACCGGTCGCCAACCGGCGCCAACCGGGCGCCAACCGGAGGAGCTCCTGGACGACACAAAGTGACCCCGGTCGGGGTCCGGCACCGACCGGTTTGGACCGGCTGGTCCGTCGTGGCCCGGTTGACCGGATACTGACAGGCCGTTGACTGATACGTCCAAAACGTATCCACTTGAACACTTTTGCTATTGTTTTGCCTCTAATTTGTGTATTTTGGATGCAACTAACACGGACTAACGCTGTTTTCAGCAGCTTCTGGTGTCTCGTTTTTGTGCAGAAATCCAACTTTCGGGGAAAAACCTCGGGATTTTGACAGAAGGCCCTATTTTCCCAGGAAAACTCAGCCCAGAAGGGCAAGTCGGGTGGAGGCCGAGGCCCCACACCCTAGGGCGGCGCGGCCCGGGCGCGCGGCCCTAGTGTGGCCCCATCGGCTGGATGCCCTCCTTCGGACTACTTATCGCCCTCGACCTAAAAACTCACGGGAGAAGTCGAAGTCGCCGAGAAACCCTCCGAACGCCGCCACATCGCGAAACTCCGTCTCGGGAGCCGAAGTCTCCGTTACGGCACTCCGCGGGACGGGGAATGGAGGAGATCATCGCCGCCATCACCACCGACGCCTCTACATCAACCAGCCATGTTTCCCCCATCCATGTGTGAGTAATTCCCCCGCTGTAGGCTGAAGGGGATGGTAGGGATTGGATGAGATTGGTCATGTAATAGTATAAGATTGTTAGGGCATAGTGCCTAGTGTCCGTAATTGGTACTTTGATGATATTATTGCAACTTGTTATGCTTAATGCTTGTCACTAGGGCCCGAGTGCCATGATCTCAGATCTGAACATGTTATTGTTTCATCATGATATTCATTGTTTATGGTCTTACCTGCAAGTTGTATACACATGTCATTGTCCGGAACCAATGGCCCCGAAGTGACAAAATCGGGACAACCGGAGCGGATGGTAGTGATGTGAGGATCACATGTGTTCACGGAGTGTTAATGCCTTGCTCCGGTACTCTATTAAAAGGAGTACCTTAATATCCAGTAGATTCCCTTGAGGCTCGGCTGCCACCGGCTGGTAGGACAAAAGATGTTGTGCAAGTTTCTCATTGCGAGCACGTACGACTATAATTGGAACACATGCCTATTGATTGCTTTGTACTTAGACACCGTTTTATTATTATCTGCAAATGCCCTGCTTGATTGTTAAATGAGTTTCTCTCATCCATGCAACGCCCGTTATCCGTCCCCGTGCCTACAGTATTTTAATCCTGCTGTTTACTATAATCCTCTGCTGTCTGTTACTCTGCTGCTGTTATTTCACTCTGCTACTGCTATAAAGCTGTTACTACTGATAAACTCTTGCGAGCAAGTCTGTTTCCAGGTGCAGCTGAATTGACAACTCCGTTGTTAAGGCTTTCAAGTATTCTTTGTCTCCCCTTGTGTCGAATCAATAAATTGGGTTTTACTACCCGCGAAGACTGCTGCGATCCCCTATACTTGTGGGTCATCAAGACTGTTTTCTGGCGCCGTTGCCGGGGAGCATAGCTTTATTTGGAAGTTCACTTGGATTGATATTGTTTGCTGCAAATTCTCCATCATGGGTAAACCTCGCGATCCTAAAGTCGCCATATTACCATCCACTACAAGAAAAGGTACAACTCTGAGTACCTCTGCTGCTCTTGATTCACCATCTGTGATTGATAAACTTGTTTCACCGCCACATGCTTCACATGCTGGTACTTCTGCTGAATCTGAAAATTCTTATGATATTGATAATGTTTCTGCTGTGCTTGATGATAGTGGTTCATTGGGATCCTTTCTAGATGCTACAATTGCTAGGTCTAGACAAATTGAAAATACTGAAACTCCTAATGCTACTACACCTGTTAATTCACCTGAACTTGATTATTATAGTGATGATCCTGATGAAGATTATGTGGAACTTAACGATGATCTTATTAATAGATGCAATGCTACTGCTGATGCAAGTAAAATTAAAAAGTTTCTCACACAATATACTGTTAGACATAAATTATCTCCTGATCCTAAATTTGCCACATCTCCTATATGCATTAAGGATAAAGATTATGATTTTTCTCTTGATCTATCTCATATAGCTATTGTAGAGAAAGCACCCTTTTGTGGTACTGAAAAAGAAAGTGCTGTAGAACACATGATTGAACTTTCTTCTATGAGTAGTTTGTTTTCTGATGATATCAAGATGCGTACTTATTTTGTCGCTAAAATCTTTCCTTTCTCATTAAAGGATGATGCTAAAACTTGGTATAATAATTTGCCTCCTGGTTCTATTAAAAATCCAACTGATTTGCGTGATGTTTTCTTTCGAAAATACTTTCCTGCTAGTGCTCAACATGTTGCTTTACAGAGAATTTATAGATTTGACCAGGGAGATGAAGAGAAATTGCCTGAGGCTTGGGCAAGATTTTGTTCTCTTATCAGAGCTCGACCTGGACATGATTTAGAAAAGAATGATTTACTTGATATATTTTATAGTGGACTAACCATTGAGTCTAGGGCATATTTGGATAGTTGTGCTGGTTGTGTTTTCAGGAAAAGAACTCCAGACGAAGCTGAAGAATTATTGGCTAAAATAGGCCGGAATCATGATGATTGGACTACGCACTGAACCAACCCTGACACCAATATTGAAGAAGAGGGGTATGATTAAATTAAATGATGGAGATATGAGGGAAGCCAAGAAGTCTCTCAAGGAGAAAGGTATTAAATCTGAAGATGTGAAGAATCTACCTCCCATAGAAGATATATGTGAGATAATTCCCCCTTCATCCATGATTGAGGTAAATTCCCTTCAGCGCTTTACTAGGGAAGATATTCCGTATTCAAAACCTCCTGCGCAATGCTTAGATGAGTTTGATAATTATATTGTTAAGCAAGAAAATTTTAATATGAGAGTAGAGAATCATCTAATGGAAAACTCTCGAGCTATTAGTGAATTGCATGGTATTGTGGAGAGAACCTCCAATGATGTTAAGATGCTTGTTAAACATTTTCATATGGTTCAAACTCAAATTGATCAACTCACTAAAGTGCAAAATGACTTATTGGGAAATAATTCTAAAGAAAAACATGCTTATGAAGTAACAACTAGAGGTGGTGTTTCTACCCAGGATCCTCTATATCCTGAAGGGCATCCCAAAAGAGTTGAACAAGATTCTCAACAAACTAAAACTAGTGCTCCATCAAAGAAAAAGAAAAAGAAACATAAAAATGTTGTAGAATCCTCTGAACCTGTTAATGATCCTAATAGTATTTCTATTTCTGATGCTGAAACTGAAAGTGGTAATGAACATGATAAAGATAATGATAAGAATGATGCTTCTGATAAAGAAGAGGTTGAAGAAGAACCTGAAAAGCATGCTAAAAATAAAAAGTACACTAAAGAAGATTTTATTGCTGAGAAACATGGTAATGAAAGAGAACCTTGGGTTCAAAAGCAAATGCCTTTTCCTGCTAAGAAACTAAAATCAAAGGAAGAAGAACACTATAATAAATTTTGTGATTGGATGAAACCTTTATTCTTGCAAATCCCTTTGACTGATGCTATTAAATTGCCTCCTTATTCAAAGTATATGAAAGATATTGTCACTAACAAAAGGAAAATTCCTAATGAGGAGATTTCCACTATGCTTGCTAATTACTCTTTCAATGGTAAGGTTCCAAAGAAGCTTGGCGACCCAGGTATTCCAACTATTCCTTGTTCAATTAAGAATAATTATGTTAGAACTGCTCTATGTGATTTGGGAGCGGGTGTTAGCGTTATGCCTTTTTCTCTTTATAAGAGACTTTATTTAGATAAGTTGATACCGACTATATCTTTGCAAATGGCTGATAAATCTGCTATTCCTGTTGGTATATGTGAGGATGTTCCTGTTCAAGTTACTAATAACTGCTTGATATTAACTTATTTTGTTGTGTTGGAAATGCCTGAAGATGATAATATGTCTATTATTCTTGGGAGACCTTTTCTTAACACCGCAGGGGCTGTTATTGATTGCAATAAAGGAAAGGTTACTTTCAATGTTGATGATAGGGAGCATACCGTCTATTTCCCCAAGAGAATTGAAAAAGCATGTGGAGTTAATACAATTTCTAATGTGAGAACTATCAAAGTTGGAACTATTGATTGTCCTATATATGAGCCTAAAGAAGAATATCAAACTCTTGTGATTGGATCCATATCAATACAATTCAAGGTAACATGATTGATTTGAGGTTTATTTCTTCTTATGCTATGTAAAATTTATTTGGTGGCAAGACTTGATCAACCTTGTTAACAAATACTTTTTATATGCATAGAGGAGGTAAACAACATCTCTTTCTTCCTCCACTTGCTCTAGTTGTTGTAGCACTTTTATTTTGCAAAGTTCCTTAGTTATTTAGAGATTTCAAAAAATTTCCTGGCCAGTAATAATAAACTTAATACCCAGAAATGTGCATTTTTCAAAGTTTTCAAAAATTCACAAAAATTATACCGTTGGTCCTATTTTTCGACGAGGCACCTGGGAGCACTGGGATGACCTGTGGGGCACCCCAGGGTGGCACCCCACAGGCCGGCGCGGCCAGCAAGGGGGGCGCGCCACCCTGGTGTGTGGGCCCCCCTTTACCCCACTTTAGCATCTCTTCCTCTCACACTCTTCTCTCTCCCGAAAAAATCGACACCAGCTTCCTCTCACTCGTGTTTTTGCTCAAGAACTCCAGATTTCTCGATCTCTTTGCTCAGCCCAGATTTCTGTCTGAAATTTGGCACATTTGCTCTTCGGTATGTGACTCCTTCGATTATCCAAGTAGAATTTTGTTTGGTGGAGTATATCTTGCATATTTTGCTGCTGTAGGTAACATGTTTAGTGAGCTTGCATGCTTGTTCTAAGTGGTAGAAACTAGTTTTGATGCATGATTAGTACTCTAGCAAGTTCCTATGGTAGTTTCCCTCAATTATATGTCACCAAATCAAGTTTTATATTGTTTGTTGAAAATTTTTAGAAAAGGGGAATGGACAACTTTAACTTTGGAGAAGTGTTCCAAGGGGAGACAACAAGCACGGGGAGGCCCTCTAGGTCATCCACCCGATGCAGGCCATCCTACAATGAGGATCTCATCGCACCAAGCTTCGCACCCGAGGAGGACAATGGAGTCCCCAACGCTGCATCCTTTCCATGCTATGACTTTTTGAGTAATGCAGGGTTGTTGGATGATTTCTTTACCCTCGTCGGTAGGGCAAGTTTGACCACCTATGTGGGAGATGAGAGTGAGCAATACTACACGCTCACTAAAATCTTTGTGGAGAGCTTCAAGTTCAACAATAAGCACTTTCACCCAACAGTTTCATTCAAGATCTATGGTAAACCTATTACTATGAAGTTGGAAATTTTTTGTGCTGCATTGGGTATTGTCCCTGTAGGTACAGCAAGGAAGATCGAGGACAACCCAAGGGAATTGTTGGAGCTCTATCGAGGGATCACCAATGATGATTGTCGCACCATCCAGCGTGGCAAGATAAGAAACATTCAACTCCCCGCCATTAAATATTTTGCTTATTACATTGGTACTAGCATTCTTGGTAGGGAGAACACTAGCAACATATCTAGCTATCACCTTGGTTTCTTAATTGCTGCACTCACTGGGGAAACACCTTATCATCTTGGTGCTCTTGTTGCTCGCCGCTTGTCCAACAAGGGGCCTATATTTGGAGGAGTTATTGCTTCGCGCATTTTAGCATATTTAGATCTTCCTCTTGACCCTACTGATGTAAAAATAACCCCTATGAGGCTCGATATTGCTGCTATGAAGAGTCACCAATTTGTTACCGCCGACTCTAGTTTAGATAATATTGTCTATAGAATATTGTTTGCTGACGGGGAAGAGAGGGAAATCCTTTTGCCACAGCCAGATTTGTTTAGTATTGACAGGAAACCATGGTCGCGCTCCAAGGAGGAGGTGGATGAGCAATTGAAGATACAAGGCTTCCACCAGCAGCATGACTCCGAGGACGCCGAGCCCTCCTACGACTACACCGTCACGTATCCGGGTGCTTCTTCCAGCACATACCCGGAATATGATCCATCTTCGTACTACGAAGGTGCTTCTTCATGGGCACCATGGGATTGATCTCCACTTAGGCAAAAGCCTAAGCTTGGGGGAGGTATACCGGCATCACTCATTCTTTGCATATTATGGTTGCTGGATACTTGTACATACTTGTTTAGTTTCTTTGAGTGGTTTTCTAATGAGAGGGAGATGATATTTGGGGAAGTGCTGCCTGAAAACAGATTCTGGACTGTTACTAGAAAAATTCGTGCGCACAGCCAGAACGTTATTTTGAGCTGCCAATTTTTGTGCATGTTCCCCAGGTTGTTATCTAACTTTCATTAGTTGAACACTTTTCGATCTGAGCAACGGAAGATTTTTGTAAAAATCGATTTCTGTACTGCTGTCAGGTTTTGGCAGATTTCTGTCATCCTGCTTTTATGTGTTTCTTTTAGTTTTCATTTTCTTGTTCTTGCTTTGTTTCTTTCCTAAAACACAAAAAGACCAAAAATATTTCTGTTGTTTCTCTTCACCACTTGTTTACTTTAGTTTCTTGCATTTGTTTCGCTTTATTTGCTATTGCTAGTTTGCTATAAGAAAACCCAAAAAGATTTTGTTTTGTTTGCTTGTTTCCTTTTGTTCTTGTTTCCAAATTCGAAAACACCAAAAATATTTGCTGTTTTTCTTTGGTTTTGTAAAGTTCTTTATGAGTTCAATGGTCTTCGGTGGCTGGAGCATGGTTTTCATTCCATATTATTCAAGCTACACAAGTGAAAAAGCAATAATGACGATCTACGACAATCTGATTGTGGTGAGAGGCTGGTATGAACTCTATTTGTTTTCATTTTTGTACATATACTCATCCATGTGAGCATGCTTAGTTGGTTCATGTGAGGTATATGTCATTTAAGAAAGTCTAGTAGTTCATGACCTCTCATGTTTAGCTCCAATTTATTAATATGAGTAGCATGTCATGGATGTTTGCTTGCATTGTTTTATTCATAGATAGGTATGATATTGTGGTATCCTCCTCTGAATAATTCGTTTGAATTAACTTGGCACATGCTCACGCATGCATATGACTGAACAAGAGTCAATTAAGCCTCAATGATTTACATTGCTTCAGAGTTCTGGTATCACTTTTATGCCTCATTAATTTATTTTGCCGCAAGCATGATTATGACAGTTCTTGCTCTCTTGATTTGTCGCTCCCTAGTCTTTTGCTAGCCTTCACTTGTACTGAGCGGGAACGCTGCTCGTGCCTCCAAACACATGAAAACCAAGTTATTCCAGAGTGTCCACCATAAATACCTATGCATGGCATTTCAAACCATTCCAAGTAAATTCTCATGCGCTACCTTTAAACCTTCAAAATGCTTCTCAATTTGTGTTAACGTTTCATAGCTCATGAGGAAGTATGTGGTATTTAACTTTCAACCTTGTCATTTACTCTTGACGGATTTTCATATGGACTAGTGGCACATCCGCTTCTCCAATAATTTTGCAAAAAGAGCTGGCAACGGGGTTCCCAGCCCCAATTAATCAACTTTATTAATAATTCTCTTCACATGTTTTGCTCTGATTCATCAGTAAGCAACTTAATTTTGCAAATAGACACTCCTCCATGGTAAGTGATTGATGGAAGGCACCCGAGGATTCGGTTAGCCATGGCTTGTGTAAGCAAAGGTTGGGGGAGTGTCACCCATAATAAAACTAAAATACGTGTGTAAACAAAAGAGAAAGAGGGATGATCTACCTTGCTGGTAGAGATAACGTCCTTCATGGGAGCCGCTCTTGAAAGTCCGGTTGGCGAGGTAGTTTGTGTACCCATTACCATTCGTTGACAACAACAAACACCTCTCAAAATAATTTTACTCCTGCTTTACAAATGAAAAGCTCTAGCGCATGTTAATCCTGCTTCCTCTGCGAAGGGTCAATCTTTTACTTTTATGTTGTGTCTCCATCCTTTCTTTGAGCACTTTCTTGAGAGCACAACTATCATTCTTAGTGTAATATGCTTGTCTCAAAATATGATTGATTGTGGTATAACTTTGATGCTTTTATCTTTGACAATCACTATTTCTAGTCTTTCTATGAACTTCAGAGGTGCCTGAGCATTTATGTTTTGCTGATCAAATATGGGCAAGCGAGATACCACTCTATCATACTCTTTTATGAACATTGCAATCCTGCTTATATACATGATTCATGATGCTTATTATTAATTGTTGGTACCTTTCCATGATTGACATAGCTATTAGATGATCTTATTTGCATGTATCTTATTATGAACTGCCTAAGTGTTAGCCATAGCATGAGAATATTTACATCATATGAACAAATGTGTTCGTGAAAGTTCTTTTATCGCTCAGTTGTTAACTGAATTGCTTGAGGACAAGCAATAAGCTAAGCTTGGGGGAGTTGATACGTCCAAAACGTATCCACTTTCCCGAACACTTTTGCTATTGTTTTGCCTCTAATTTGTGTATTTTGGATGCAACTAACACGGACTAACGCTGTTTTCAGCAGATATGTTCTGGTGTCTCATTTTTGTGCAGAAATCCAACTTTCAGGAAAAACCTCGGGATTTTGACAGAAGGCCCTATTTTCCCAAAACTCACGGAGCCAGAAGGGCAAGTCGGGTGGAGGCCCGAGGGCCCCACACCCTAGGGCGCGGCCCGGAGGGGCGGCCCTACCCTGGCTCGGCTCGGCCCCCCGATGCCCTCCTTCGGACTACTTATCGCCCTCGACCTAAACGCACGGGAGAAGTCGAAGTCGCCGGAAACCCTCCGACGCCGCCACATCGCGAAACTCCGTCTCGGGAGCCGAAGTCTCCGTTCTGGCACTCCGCCGGGACGGGGAATTGGAGGAGATCATCGCCGCCATCACCACCGACGCCTCTACATCAACCAGCCATGTTTCCCCCATCCATGTGTGAGTAATTCCCCCGCTGTAGGCTGAAGGGGATGGTAGGGATTGGATGAGATTGGTCATGTAATAATATAAGATTGTTAGGGCATAGTGCCTAGTGTCCGTAATTGGTACTTTGATGATATTGTTGCAACTTGTTATGCTTAATGCTTGTCACTAGGGCCCGAGTGCCATGATCTCAGATCTGAACATGTTATTGTTTCATCATGATATTCATTGTTTATGGTCTTACCTGCAAGTTGTATACACATGGAACCAATGGCCCCGAAGTGACAGAAATCGGGACAACCGGAGGGGATGGTAGTGATGTGAGGATCACATGTGTTCACGGAGTGTTAATGCTTTGCTCCGGTACTCTATTAAAAGGAGTACCTTAATATCCAGTAGATTCCCTTGAGGCCGGCTGCCACCGGCTGGTAGGACAAAAGATGTTGTGCAAGTTTCTCATTGCGAGCACGTACGACTATAATTGGAACACATGCCTATTGATTGCTTTGTACTTAGACACCGTTTTATTATTATCTGCAAATGCCCTGCTTGATTGTTACATGAGTTTCTCTCATCCATGCAACGCCCGTTATCCGTCCCCGTGCCTACGTATTTTAATCCTGCTGTTTACTATAATCACTACTGTTGTCTCTATTCCTCTGCTGGCTGTTATTTCACTACTGCTTGCTATAAAACTGTTACTCGATAAACTCTTGCGAGCAAGTCTGTTTCCAGGTGCAGCTGAATTGACAACTCCGTTGTTAAGGCTTTCAAGTATTCTTTGTCTCCCCTTGTGTCGAATCAATAAATTGGGTTTTACTACCCGCGAAGACTGCTGCGATCCCCTATACTTGTGGGTCATCAACCGGCTCCTCGACGGTTGACTCAGCCCAACTTTTCCCCAACGGTTATATTTGTTCTTGGGCTACAAATAGCCCTTCTTCCACCTTGGGCTGAGTTAGTTCTTCTATTCTCTCACCTCCATTGTTGCCTTTGAAGAACTTGCTCTCTCTCTTGTTCCCCCCATGATTCTTGCTCATTCTTGAGGGATCTAAGAGAGGAGATCTAGATCTACACTTCCACCAATCCATTTCTCCTCTAAGTGAGGGGAACTCTTGGGATCTAGATCTTGGAGTCTTTTGTTGACTTTCCCCATTGTTCTTCCTCTCCAATCTCATCCTAGCATTTGTTGTTTGGGTGGGATTTGAGAGTGAAGGATTTGAACACCTCTAGTGTTCTTGCTTTGCATCATTGCATAGTGTTGAGCTCTCCACCACGATTAGTTCGAGTGAGAGACCGTGAGCTTGTTACTCTTGGAGGGTGACCTCCTAGTTGGCTTGGCGGTTGGTGCTCCGGTGATCTCTTCAAGAAGATTGTGAAGAGGCCCGGGCTTCTCCTTCGTGGAGCTTGTGAAGTGGTTGTGGAGCTTGCCATCTCGGAGCGGAGGAAAAGCTAACCATAAGGAAAGGGCCATTATCCTTCGTGGGTGTGGTTCGGAGAATAGGGTGAGCCTTCGTGGCGCGGGGAATCCTTCGTGGACCTCCACCCCTCCAAACGTGACGTACCTTCTTGCAAAGGAAGGGAACACGGGAATACATCCTTGTCTCCGCGTGCCTTGGTTATTTCTATACCCGAGCTCTCTTTCCTTGTGATAGCCATCGTGCTTGAAGTACATATATCTTGCTATCACTTGTGCTACATATATCTTGTGCCTATCTTGCTTAGCTCTAGTTGACAAGGTATTAACTTGTCAATGCCTACGGATTGTAGACTAGGGTTTAGTTGAATGTAGAGGGCAAGTAGATCTCGAAGGTTTCAGCCGAAAAGTACTCGACGAATATGAAAACTAGGGTTTGAGAAACAATGATTCTTTCTGTGTCCCTCGACTCCCCCTTATAGGAGCGGAGCCGAGGATTCGTATTGTACAAGTTATAGAGTCCGGGAAGGTTTCTAACTCCTCCCGCAAAATTACAAATAATACTTCCTATTACAACTCTAGCTTTCCTTAACAATATCTTGGGCTTAGAGTCTTCTTATTCTTCGGGTAGTGGGCCTTCACCCGGGTACTATCATCGAGGCCCATTGGGGATGCCTATGTCGGTGGCCAGATTTTCGAATCGTAGAGTCGGGAAAATCTCCATTGTTTATTTTTTACTCGACAACTTAAAACCTTTCTATATTTCTTCACACAAATTTCTATATTGTACAGGGATAATGGTAGTTGGGGCTAGTTCATCTGACGGATCAGGTACTAGTTAACTGCTCTAGTGGCAATCCGCAAAAACCTACTTCAAAATCACGTCCTGGACATGATCTCGGGATGCTGGTGTAAACTTCGACAAGTGCCGCTTAAGGTCTTACCATTCGTCGAGTCCCAGTTAAATTTATCGGGTACCTAACGTGTTTTTCTTCGTATCTGTTGATACGGATAAAAGTAGCAGACCGACGTCGGGCGGCGCCACGCCTCACGGAACGGATCTGGGGATCTTACCTTCGCAAAGTTTTGCGGCATTCGAAATTGATCGCAACTTTGGCATTCGAGTATATTGTCGAGTGCTTATTCGGCTGTTGGAATGGCACATTTTATTGAGTCAAAGATGACTTATATTGCTCCCGATGGGAGTATATGCGAGTTATTTATAACTCGAAATATACTCTTTTGCTCTTCTATCTTTCTTTTTTATAATTTCATCGGGCACGCGAACAGCGTTCCCGATGTAGCCCCCGAGGCTACAGCCAAGGACTTGTGCTTGGTTGTAGGCTCCACGCCTTATGCCGCTATATTTTCTTTCTCTCCCGAAGTTTTATAATTTCTCGGGTGCGCGAACAGCGCTCCCGATGGGAGTAGTCCCGAGGCTATGAACAAATATTTGTATTTGATCATAGGCTCATGCCATTTCTATTTTGTCTTTCTTGATCTTTTCATTTTTGAGTAGCCCCCGAGCATTTGATCAAAAACTTGTATTTGATCAAAGGCTCTCAATATTTTGCATGTCGCCTTTTTATGCCGCTGTTGAGTCAAACTTTTCTCTCTGACAAGGTGACATTGTTGCTGACGATAACCACGATTGCGAATCCGAAAATTGCGAGAAGTTTTCTCCCGCTGCCTTGCGGGCCCAAATTATCCATTATCTTGACACGTCGTGTAGGTGGGGGACACACGTCCTCCGCTTTTCCTGGCGCACGTACCGTAACTTCTCCAGTGTTAAAATACTTTTTTACCCTTGTTTCTACGTGGTTATCATCTGCCGCACCCCTTTTCCATCCAACGGTCCGCCGCTTCACCGCACCTCTATATAAGATCTCCTTCTTCTTCCTCGAGCACTTCCGCTCGCGCCGTTCTCCTACTCTCCTCTGCAAAACCTCCTCCTGCGCCCCACAATTCCCTAAGCTCATCTTCTCCAAGCTGTATTCCTGCGCCATTGTTGATGCCACCACGTCGGTTGATCAGCGCAGCACGCCTGAATCGTCAATGGCTGCCGTAGATCTGGGAAGCGCGGAGTGGGAAAGGTCCAAAATTTCCTCTCAGGACATCAATCTCTTGAAGAAGCTAGGGATTAGCAAGAAGCCCAAAGCGCTGTGCTTCGAAGCTACCCAACCCCTCCAATGGGGTATCGGGTAAGTTCGTCGACCATCTCATCCGCGGTCTTTCCGCCCCATTCATCCTTTTCTCCGTGGATTGCTTTTTGTTTATGGTCTTCAACTTCACCACCTCACGCCTAACTCAATCCTCCATATTTCCATTTTCATCACCTCTGAGGCCTTCCTTGGCGTCCGGCCTAACTGGGCGCTATGGGCACATTTTCTTTTGTCGCCGCAATGGCTCTCCCAATGTCGCCTATAATATAGGCGGCGTTATTAGTTCTGTTCGCCCCACGGTCGATTACTTCGACGTCAAACTCCCTGACTCGGTTCAAGGGTGGCGCAAGAAGTGGTTGTACATTCGGAGGAGAACCATGGATGCGCGAAGACAACATCCCTCCTTTCGATGGTGCCGAGAAAATCCTTCGCCGCCGCTCTTGGGATGCGAGAGGCTCACAGGAAGAAAAACATCGACGAGAGCCTTGATGACTCGCATCCATGAGTTGCAAAATACTCGCGGCAAAGAATTGTCGGGTATCCAAATCACAGCGTATTTTCTTAGAACCAGAGTGCAGCCTCTTCAGGCTCGCAAAAACCCTCTACGGAAGTATCTGGCGACGAGGACGCATATCGGTTGTCAGTGGATTTGGAGGTCAAGGATTTAGAAAAGCTTGTCCGAAAAATCTCCTCTCTCAGCAAAAAAGATTTTGTCCCTTCTTCTTGTCGTGTAAAACCGTACAGCGCCACCAATGCGCTTCCCAAGGTAAACTTTGTCGATTGATTTGTTATTGCCTTGCTATCTTTTTGTAACTCCTTTTTTGACATCCCCTGTTTTTATATAGAACCATCCAAATCTTGTCTCGCTTCCTCCCCTTCCGAGGGTGGAGAAGTCGAGAAAGGCGTTGTCACCGACGACAACCAAGATGCCCCCTCTTTGTGAATGAACCCTTCTCGAAAATCTGCGGGATCTTATGAAAAGGAGGCTGCCTCTGAAGGCACTGCATCGGCACAATCTCCTCCTCTCTTTGTTTCTCCAAAGAACAAAAGGAAAAGGAATGATGTCGAAGATTCCGGCACCTCCCAAGCCGAAGAAGCTGTTCCTTCACGTCGAAGGCAGCTTATGATCCATACCTTGAGGCCCTCATCAGTTCGTAAGTCTACTTTTTTTTACTCGAAGGTTTTGTCTATCTTGCTTTTTATGCTGCCAACATTTAATCGCAGTGATGATGAGGAAGAAGTACCAGCTTTTGATGTGGCTGCTCGAACGAGTACGTCACATACTCTAGTTGTTTCGGAGATGCCAGTTGAAGGGGAGGAATTCTCGCCTCCTCAACAAAACGTCGGCGTTCCTACACCTCCTTCAAGCCCCCTTGTCCCTTCACCAAAAAGGGCAAGGATTGAAACAATCCCGGAGCCTACTCTCCAATTGAGTAGCTCCTCTAACCCTCTCTTGGATGATGTAAGTTCTTAATTTTCTTGTCACTGTCTATATTTCTTCTGTTTGCTTCTTTATGCCATCATATTTTTCCCATATCGACATTTTTTCTTTGTCCTTCTTTGACAGCCTATGATCAAAGAGCTTATTCGCATCGGTGCCCAATTCAATGGGTACCGTGAGTATGCCAGTAAGACTGAAGGTAATGCCTTGCTGCTTATTTTTGCCCTTGCCTTCTTACTCCTTTGTTGTCGATGTTTTTAACTAAATTTTATCTTTTCTTGGCAGAAAAACTGGCGGAGGCCAACGAGCGTGCCAATGCACTTGCTCAAAAATTAGAGCAAAGTGAAGAGGCTCGTAAGAAGGCCGAATCAGATGCTATTCAAGCTAGAGCAGAGGCTGACAAGGCCAAGGCCGATGCTGCTGGTGTCGAAGATCTTAAGAAGAAACTTCACGATGCCGAAACTTCGCTGAGCGAGCATATAGCCGCACAATCTGCTCGCGAGGAGGCGATTATTAAACGCCTAAGGTCGCAGAACCGTCGCTTTGTCAGTAAGTATCTGAACCACTTCACATCCTTTGGACTTTCTTTCCTTCACTCGTTTGTTGATCAATAGGTTTTTATCTTGATAGGTAAAACATCTCAAGAATTTGAACTTGAAGATCCCGACAATGATCCTCTTCTTGACGCCCTTTCATTCCTTGAGTTTCATGGAACAGAAGCACGCGAGGGCATTGATCAAGCTAAAGCAGGGCTGTCGCGACTCTTCCCCTACTTCTTCCCGAAGAAAGAGGAACCCGCAACTTTCCTTGCTCTTGCCAAGTGCTTTAATCCACCAGAGGATCTTGGACTGAAGATGCGCCAGGAGAATATGAAGATTGTGTGAAAGCACTGTTGCCTTGGTGATAGCCAACAAACTATCGGCTGGGCGAAGGTAGGCGACACGAAACAGATAGAGCAGACAAAATGGCGATCGTTGATCAAGGCGGCAAATCCCAACACGAAGAAAATCCTGTCCTATCACGGGATCAAGCCATCTTCAACTCCTAGCTCATCAAAGCCGGAGGTCTAGTTGAATGCCCCTGTTATCACCAGAATTTGACCGGATCAGAGGTGGGCCGCGATTGGAGATGGGCTTGAAGGATATACATGGAAGGAATACATGAATCGGCCTGATATGCAAAGTTTGGGCTAGTTTGCCCATGTATCTGTAATATAGTAGGATACGTGTCGATTAAATAGAGTTTGGCTCGTGCCCGGTGGGGATTATTCCCACGTTAGAAAGTCTACGGACTATAAATATGTATCTAGGGTTTATGAAATAAACAACAATCACGTTCACCACAAACCAATCTAGGCGCATCGCCAACTCCCTTGTCTCGAGGGTTTCTTCCGGGTAAGCATCATGCTGCAGATCTTGCGATCTAGGCAGTACATGTTTATTCGCTGTTCATGCGTTGCTCGTGCTGAAGCCTTGTTGATGGTGAGCAACGTAGTTATCTTAGACGTGTTAGGGTTAGCATTGTTCATCGTATCATATGCGTCGTCGTGCAACCCTTAGACGTCTAGCCGCCCTTACACCTATCTTAGGTGTAAGGGCGGCACCCTTGATCATTATTTAGTAGATCCGATCCGTTATGATTGCTCCTTTTTCGTCAAGGATTAGTTTAATATCCATAGTTAGGCCTTACAAACGGGTTGAAGGATCCGGTGGCGCGTAGGGTGTAGTTTGCTAGCCCTAGACAGGATATTCCGGGGATCAACTTCGTGTTGGTTTTTAGGCCTTGTCTAGGGTCGGTTTACGATCACCGTGCGTGGCCGCCAGGCTCAATCACGAGTAGGATGTTCCGATTATGTGGTGAAAACCCTAAATCGTAGTAGGTCGTTTTAGCTTTATGTTGATCAAGCAGGACCACCATATATTCGTACACCTCGTACGGATCATGAGGTGGATCGGCTCTTTGAGCCGATTCACAGGATAACCTGAGAGCCGATCGAGGCTCGTATTTAATGTTACGTGTATGCCATGCAGGAAACTAAGCGAGGCACATCCATCACCTTCCGACCAGGTATAGGTCGAGTGGCACGCCCTTGCACCGGCATCGGACGTGCGTGCCGAGTTTTGCGGGCCATCGCTCGGAGGGACCGGGCCGCCAGCAGTCTGGGAGCCTCCTCTCTTGCCCGGTGGCCCGCCGTGGATTTCGACCGCAACACATTCGGCACGCCCGGTGGGACCATCTTCGACATCAACCGCATCGCCATCTACATCTGAGATGGCGGAAGGCACTCCGATCACGTACGAGGATCTGACTGGGAGCTCAAGAAGAAGTATGACGAGGTCAAAGCAATCCTCGAAGCCGACCTCATCGGCTCTTTTGAGAACCGCTCACATGGCATCGGGTGGAAAGGGTTCTCACCTGGCCTCGATGGAGTGGACCTATCACGCCCCGTCGGAAGAACGCACCAGGTCTGCGTCGAGGAGATTAACTTCATGGTAGCTCATTCGCTACACCACCATTCCGAGCCTGGTGAACACTTTGGAGCGTGTCGCTCTTCGGGTGATCCAGGAAATCAGGCATCGTACTCTCCGTCGGGACCAGCTTTAGGGACTTACAAGGAGAGATGCCACTCCAGTCCACCGCTGCCATTCGCGTTGGCAGCACCAGAAGTGCCGAATTCACCGGCATACGTCGTCTACAAGATCGGTGGTGACCCTAGTGACTACCAGTTCTTGCATGAGGCGCCTAAGGAGATCCCTCACGGATACATGTGCACATACGTGCCGGCTGCGATAGGGCACTCACAAACCGAGGCAACAGCGGGGACTTCTGCAACGAGGAGGAACTTGGGGAACAGATCTTGAGAAGCAGACGTGGCTAGCTAAGTATGCCACTCCGACAAACCTCCAGAGCTCAGCTCCTGCAGTTGGCTCAGAGCCGGAAAAGCAAGCATGGCTGGCTAAGTATGCCACTCCGGCGAATCTTCGAGAGTTCGACTCCTACGGCGACACCGCGGATCAGATCGTACAATCACGAGAGACCAGTTCGGCATGGTACCGAAAAGGAGGACAATCGGCTATTCAAGCCGTACCCCAACGAGTATGAGTTGATCCCGCTACCACCCAAATATCGGCTCCCTGATTTCTCCAAGTTTAATGGATCGGATGGTTCCAGCTCCATCGAGCATGTGGCCGATATTTGGCACAGTGGGCACGATCTCGGCCATCAAATGAGCTGCGTGTGAGGTTCTTAGCACAGTCCCTCACGGATCGGCTTTCGGGTGGTACATCGCGCCACCGAGACTCAATCCGGACTTGGAAGCGGTTGGAAGAGCAGTTCCACATGCGGTATCATTCGAGAGGCTTAGGCTGGCATTGCCGATTGCTGAAGTACGACGGAGCGCGGAGAAACGGTGTCGAGTACGTCCGGCGCTTCGGGACCGTTAGGAACCGATGCTATTCGGCTCGTGTGATGAAAAAGAAGCGTCGAGTTGGTGGTGGTGGGTCTCGCATCACCGATCAAGGGCCTCCCAAACGGACTACCCTTCACTGCGCACATGGTGCAGAAGGCTGTCGTATATGAACAGCGCCACGGATGTATAGGATAAATTCAGCGTGCGGTGGTCTGGTTGAGGCGGATGAAGACGAAGGCTTTGCGGGAGATCAAGAGGTAGCGATGGCTGAATGGACTCGGGGGCAAGCCCCGTGTCCTGCAAGTGGGTTAAGCCACAAGGTCCTCCCGAGAGGGTTTGACTTCGACGTTACCAAAGCTGAGCAGATTTTCGACCTCTTACTTAAGGAGAAGCAGCTAAAGGTAGAAGGCCACAAGATCCCCACGGCGTAGGAGCTGAACGGAAAGCCATACTGCAGAGTGGCATAACACGTTCACCCATGCCACCGACTGAGGGTGTGGCGACGCAGTCCAAATGGCGATAGAACAGGGCGTCTAATTTTCAGCCAGTACGCCATGAAAGTCGACACACCCCTTCCCCGCCGTTAACATGGTGGAGTGCACTTACCCTGGAGGGTGCCAGCCGGGATTCTCGTTCAACATCAACATGGTAGGGCCTGGACACCACTCTGGTAAGGACGGAGACGAGCAGCTGCTCTCATAGCAAGGACACAGAGGAAGCCGTTCCACGCGATCGGCTCCGTCACGATGGCAAGCGCTACATCACAGAGGGAGAAGTGAGGAATGTGAGATATCAGCGACCTCTCTCTGATCACCTCCTCAACAAGTATGTGAGTCAATATGACCAACGCCGACGACCCAACGACGATGGTGAAAGAGATCGTCTGGCTGGGGATGCCAGGAGACATCGTCGGCATGATCGCAACGAGGAGAGATATGAGCGCCATGCCAAGGAAAAGTCAAGAGAGCAAGACGACGAGGATAGACACTGGGACTGTCCCTTCCTCAGACACTACTGGGATTCAGGAATGAGCCGATTGCCTACAATCGGCAACTGCCCAGAATGTAGACAGAAGAAGAAGGATGCGGCTAACGTGTCCGTGTTCAACGTCTAGGGCCTCTCCCGCCTCGGAACAAGCACGCTGAGTCCTCTCGGGTGGAAGATCTCGAGGAATTGGAAGACGATGATGAAGAAGAAGATAAGTACCACCGGCCAAGGTGGTGCCCTGATGGACTCAGCCGTTCCCAAAAGCGTAGGGTTCAGCGACTACGTGGTTTGGAGGAAGCCGAAAGGTTATACCTGCACACGTTGAGGAAGGCGCGGCCTGATCTGGCCGCTAAAATTCAGCGAACCCTGGACGAAGAAGGTCGGCCACAAAGGAAAGAGTGGCGCCCCAGACAAAAGAAAGCCGATGATGAAACATCGGCTGGCCAAACATGGTGTTCATCCTTCCGACGGAGTTTAGTGCTCCGGATTAGACGAAGCGTGGCACAACTTGTGCGGCCCACGGCCGGTTATCTTTGAGAAGCCACGAGAAAGAAGCTACGGACATCTGAAGGCCCTGTACTTGCGAGGTTATATCAATGGGCGGCTTGTTAACAAGATGTGGTGGACACCGGAAGCGGCGTCAACATTATGCCATACTCCATGCTACGTCGGTTGGGACGCTCTAGCTCGGATCGATCCAGACCAACGTGACACTGAGCGATTTCAACGGCCAAGCGTCTGACGCACAAGGTGTTCTTAACGTGGATCTGACTGTAGGAAGGAAAACCATCCCTACGACGTTCTTTATTGTCGATAGCAAGAGCACCTATGCTGTCCTGCTAGGAAGTGATTGGATCCACGCCAACTGTTGCATTCCATCCACGATGCACCAATGCGTATACAGTGGGATGGAGATGAAGTAGAAGTCGTCCATGCAGATGACTCAGCCGAGATTTCAACGGCTGGCATGAACGCTTGGGAGACAACAGGCCAAGAGCCACTCTCGGGCATCAATTTGGACGACTGCGAGCGCATCGACATGACGAAGGACGGGGTTAGGCTGGTCTTATCCACCGGCGACCGTATAGCAAGAACAAACCTATGGACAAACGTGGCGAGGCCGATCCTTGGGATCGGCCCCAAAGATCTATGGAGGAACATTGCAAAACCTTCATTGAGCGATTCAATCAACATGGAGGCCGATTCCGGCAATCGGCCAAAATTATCCTCACCATACGTTCTGCCTGTGTTCAACGTCGATCTAATGGGCAGCGGTTTTACGTCGGCTGATGAAGAGTCAACATTAGTCCTAACGGAGCCGACGTTCAAATACAGTGCCTTGGCTAACTACAGAGCCGATATCCGCAGTTACCTGACAGATTCGGCTCGGGGGGCACTAATCAGATGAACATGTGCGATACATGTGCGGTGAAATATTGGGGGCCGATAGAAAAATCGGCCATAAAAAAAATTCTCATGGTATACAGCCGATGCACGGACATCGACTTTAGAGCTAAGAAACAAAGCCGATGCACAGCCATCGACTCTAGTACAAATTACAAGATCTACCAGCTGCGCGTTCAATACACGGATTTCGACCAAGTCGGTCTTCAGTTCAGCCTCAAGGCCAACCTCCAACCTTTTGCTCATTAGGCCGTTGGTGTTTCGTCTGCAATATCGGCTTTCAAAGGAAGAAAAGGTGATCGGCTCCGGTGTATCTACCGTCGGCCTGGCTAAGTTGGCCACCTTCTCAGCTACGCTCGTAGGAATGGTTAGGACCTCTGCATGGTGGCTGTCTCAATTGCCTGAGTTCAAGGCCCTTGGACTGAACTGTGTGTCCTCCCACTGTTCTCGCCTTAGCGAGGCTCGGGGGGCAGCTGATTTGGTAGACACTCTATTTTTGGAAGCCGATTGGAGTGTCATCGGCTGTCCTGCATCATAACCTTCTTCGAAAGCGGTGAGTTGTTGCAGAAGAAGACTACTAGAGCTGCGGAAAGGAGCCTGAAAGGGAAGCCGTCATCATCTACAGGGTCAGGGCCGTTTCTGTTGCTGCGAAAAGATAGAGCAAGGCGCTATGTTCGGACAGCAAGGGGCAGTTAAGGATCACCTTCAGGCTGGAAACCATAGCGTGGGCATTGGATGGTGTTGCCCATGGATCCATTGCAGTTGCGAACCTGCGCGATTGACATCTGAGGTTCATATGGCCGTGGGTTGGATCTGTTCAAGCGGCGTTTTGGGGATTTGGGTTTTGCTCTTGCGGACAAGTCACAGATTACCACTTGGATGGACAATAGAGTTGGCTTTGCTCGCGTTTCATGGCAAGGTCCGATGCGCTGCCATCGGCTCTTAATTTGTTGACTTATTTTAGCAATCGGCAAATTTGGTAAAAGGACGGAATCAGCTGAGAAATTTCTTCTTCATTAATAAGAGGGGTTTTCTACAATGAAGAGCCGATTGCTCAAGAAAGGAAGAACAAAAGGAGAGCCGATTGCTCAGGGACTACTAGTCCTACATTACTAATCCTCGCTGGCCTCGTCGTCGGCATCGTGGCTGCCGTCGGCGCTGCTTCCAGAGAGTTCCTCGTCGCTGCTGCCCCAGCCCTCGGCCGGAGCCTCTTCTTCCTCGTCATCATCATCGTCCTCGCTGTCCGCCCAAGCGCGGAAGCGTCGCCGGCGGATACCCAGTGGATGAGGAGGAATCATCCTCCTCCTCTTCCTCTTCTTCCTCTGCTTCTTCTTCTTCCTCCTCCTCGTCGGAGGAGGTGGAGTTCTGTTATCACCAGAATTTGACCGAATCAGAGGTGGGCCGCGATCAAGATGGACTTGAAGAATATACATGGAAGAATATACGTGAATCGGCCTTATATGCAAAGTTCGGGCTAGTTTGCCCGTGTATCTGTAATATAGTAGGATACGTATCGATTAGTTAGAGTTTGACTCGTGCACGGTTGGGATTATTCCCACGTTAGAAAGTCTACGGACTATAAATATGTATCTAGGGTTTATGAAATAAACAACAATCACGTTCACCACAAACCAATCTAGGCGCATCGCCAACTCCCTTGTCTCGAGGGTTTCTTCCGGGTAAGCATCATGCTGCCTAGATCGCATCTTGCGATCTAGGCAGTACAAGTTTATTCGCTGTTCAGGCGTTGCTCGTACTGAAGCCTTTTTGATGGCGAGCAACGTAGTTATCTTTGATGTGTTAGGGTTAGCATTGTTCTTCGTATCATATGCTGTCGTCGTGCAACCCTTAGACATCTAGTCGCCCTTACACCTATCTTAGGTGTAGGGCGGCCCCGCTTGATCATTATTTAGTAGATTCGATCCGTTATGGTTGCTCCTTGTTATTCAAGGATTAGTTTAATATCTGCATAGTTACGCCTTACAAAGGGTTGAAGGATCCAGCGGCACGTAGGGTGTAGTTGCTAGCCCTAGACAGGATGTTCCGGGGATCAACCTCGTGTTGGTTTTTAGGCCTTGTCTAGGATCGGCTTACGATCACCGTGCGTGCCAGAGGCTCAATCACGAGTAGGATGTTCCGATTATGCGGTGAAAACCCTAAATCGTCGTAGATCGTTTTAGCCTTATGATCAAGCGGGACCACCATATATTCGTACACCTCGTGCGAATCATGGGTGGATCGGCTCTTTGAGCCGATTCACAGGATAACCTGAGAGCCGATCGAGGCTCGTATTTAATGTTTACGTGTATGCCATGCGGGAAACTAAGCGAGGCATCATCCATCACCTTCGACCAGGTATAGGTGGCACGCCCTTGCACCGGCATCGGACGTGCGTGCCGAATCTTTGCGGGCCGTCGCTCGGAGGGACAGGGCCAGCCGCAGCCCTAAGTTGTTCCCGGCTCTACGTGTTGCCCGTCGCTGCTCGCCGGTGGGTTTCGACAAACACATTCTGCACGGCCGGTGGGACAATCTTCGACATCAACCGCATCACCGTCTACATCGAGATGGCGGAAGGCACTCCGGTCACGTACGAGGATCTGCCAGGCTCGGGAGAAGTATGACGAGGTCAAAGCAATCCTCGAAGCCGACCTCATCGGCTCTTTCACAGAACCCGCTTACATGATATCTACTAGAGGTCTTGGGCCTCTCCCATCTAGGAGCAAGCAAACTGACTCCTCTCGGGAAGAAGACCTCGAGGAGTTAGAGGATGACTATGAAGGAGAAGAGGACAGGTACCACCGGCCGAGGTGGTGCCCTGATGGACTCAGCCGTTCCCAAAGGCGTGGGGTTCAGCGACTGCGTGGCTTGAAGGAAGCCGAAAGGTTGTACCTGCACACGCTAAGGAAGGTGCGGCCTGATCTGGCCGCGAAAATTCAACGAACTCTGGATGAAGAGGGTCGACCACAAAGAGAAGTATGGTGCCCCAAACGAAGGAAAGCCGATGATGAGACATCGGCTGGCACAAAGATGTAAGCCTCTTTTGAGCAATACAATCAAGATAGGGCATTCCGAGCGATCGACCTGTATTATCCTTGCCATACATTTCGCCGGTGTTCTGCGTCGATCTAACAGGTGACGGAAAGCTAGGGTATGGGTTTACATCAGCTGATGAGCTAGAGGAAGTCGACATCGGACTGGGGATAAGCCGCGACCGACTTTTATCAGCAAGAGTTAGATCCACATCTCAGGGTCAGATGATAGCTCTGTTAAAAGAATACCCAGATTGCTTTGCATGGGATTACACAAAGATGCCTGGTTTAGACAGGAGCATCATTGAACATCGGCTCCCCCTTAAGAAAGGATTTCGGCCGTTCCAACAACGAGCACGTCAGATGAAGGCCGAAATTGGAAGAAGTCAAGAAAGAGATCGAGAAGATGTTGGCGCCGGGTTCATCGGGCCATGCAGGTATGCTGAGTGGATCTCCAGTATCGTTCCTGTAGAGAAGAAGGACGGCCGATGGCGTGTGGCCATCGATTTCCGAGATCTCAACAGAGCCACTCCAAAAGATGAGTATCCGATGCCTGTGGCAGAAACGTTGATCAATGCAGCGGCTGGCCACAAGGTGTTGAGCTTCATGGATGGCAACGTCGGCTATAACCAAATCTTCATGGCTCCAGAAGATATACACAAGACCGCATTCAGAGTACCAGGGGCAGTAGGCTTGTTTGAATATGTAGTCATGACCTTTGGGTTGAAGAATGCTGGTGCAACGTACCAACGAGCCATGAATTATATATTTCACGATCTGATCGGCAAGTTGGTGGAAATCTACGTCGACGATGTGGTAGTCAAATTTGTCTCCATGGAAGGACACTTGGATGATTTACGACGCATCCTAGACCGAACTCGGAAGTTCGGACTGAGAATGAATCCGAAGAAGTGTGCTTTTGGTGTGACGGCTGGTCAGTTCCTAGGTTTCTGGTTCATGAGCGGGGAATTGAGATCGGCTGAAAAGTCAGAGGCGGTGCGTACCATGCAGCCGCCCACCACGAAGAAGGAACTCCAACGTCTCATCGGCAAGATCAATTTTGTCCGACGATTCATCTCTAATCTGTCAGGACGAATCGAGCCGTTCATAGGTGAAAATTAAATCTGATGACGAGTTTCGGAGGGGCAGAACAGCAGGCGGTGAGATTAAGCGGTATCGACAACGCCGCGTGTGGTTCCGCCCCAACAAGACAGAGCGTTCTATATCTACTTGTCGGTGGCGACACGTCCATCGCTTCGGTGGTGGTGCAACTCTATGAGGGTGTTGAAAAGGTCGTTTTCTACCTCAGCAGAAGGATGTTGGACGCGGAGACAAGGTATCCTGAGGTCGAGAAGCTCTGCCTTTGCTGTTCTTCACCTGCACCAAGCTTCATCACATCCTTTTGACGGCAGAGATCATCGTCATCGCAAGTCGACGTTGTCAAGCTGCTTGTCGGCCCTGTTTTGAAAGGCCGACTTGGTAAGTGGATGTTTGCGTTGTCGGAGTTCGATCTTCGGTATCAGCTGCGAAAGTCAAGGGACAAGCGCTGGCCGATCTTATAGCTGAACGGATCAATACCAATATAGCAGCACTATCTATACGTGCATGGGCTATGTTCTTTGATGGATCGGCTTGTGAGGATGGTTGTGGCATCGGCATTCTGCTCGTGTCGCCTCGGGGGGCAACATACTCCTTTTCCATCAGACTATCTACCCCTTGCACCAACAATGTCGCTGAATATGAGGCGGTGCGTAAGGGAATGGAGTTGCTGCTGGAAGCCGGGGCAGAAGCAGTAGAGCTTTTTGGAGACTCCAAGTTGGTGATTAACCAGCTCACGGATGAATATAAGTGCGAGAGTGAATCGCTTTTCCCATATTGGATGGAATGCCGTGAGTTGATGACACGGTTTCGGTACATCAACTTTAATTGGGTCCCAAGATCCCAAAACACCGAGGCCAACGATCTCGCTCAAATGGCGTCAGGCTATAAGGACATATCAGACGGGTCAGAAGTTCAGGTGCAGTTCTTGGAACAGGATGATTGGAGAGCCGAAATCTTCAATTACTTAAAAGATTCGGCTCGGGGGGCACCTAAACGGATAAGATACAAGGCCATGAAGTATGTCCTCATAGGAGACGACATGTTCTACGGGACGTTGGAAGGGTTACTACTCAAGTGCCTGGGACCAACTGAGTCTAATCGGCTCTTACATGAGGTGCATGAAGGCGCTTGTGGAACTCACCAGTCGGCTCATAAGATGAAGTGGCTAATTAGGCGATCAGGGTTTTATTGGCCCACCATGCTTGAGGATTGCTTCAAGTACTACAAGGGGTGCCAAGCGTGGATGTTCGGGAAGATTCAGATGGTACCCGCGTCAGCAATGAACCCTATCATCAAGCCTTGGCCGTTTCGAGGGTGGGGCATGGATATGATCGGCAAAATCCATCCGGCGTCAAGTAAAAAACATGAATGGATTTTGGTTATTACAGATTACTTCACCAAGTGGGTGGAGGCCGTCCCTATGAAGAAGGTGAAATCAGAAGATGTGATCAAGTTTGTGAAAGAACACGTCATTCATAGGTTCGGGATTCCCCAAACTATCACGACCGATGGAGGTTCGGTCTTTATTTCTAAAGAATTCAGAAAGTTCTGTGATGACATGGGGATTAAGCTGATCCGATCATCTCCATACTATGCTCAAGCCAACGGGCAAGCTGAAGCGTCCAATCAGAGCCTGATCAAGCTGATCAAGAGAAAAATTGACGAGAACCCTAGGGATTGGCATGAAACGTTATCAGAAGCTTTGTGGGCCTACCGCATGTCATGCCATGGAGCTATAAAAACTTCGCCATACCAGCTCGTCATGAGGACCGTATTACCTTGGGAGTACGGCTGGATCAAGACGTGTCACGTTTCAGAATGATCTAACAGCTGAAGAATATGCAGCTTTGATGAGTGACACTATTGAGGATGGAACTGAGACTTTGGTCGTTGGAGAAGATTAAAGAAAACAAAGCCAGGGTAGCTCGGGCATACAATAAGAAGGTGAGACCAAAGAAGTTTCAAGTTGGTGATCTAGTATGGGAAGCCGTGTTGCCACTAGGAACCAGGGATAAAACATATGGCAAATGGTCTCCTAATTGGCATGGTCCTTACAAAGTCATCCAGGTTCTGAAGGGCAATGCCTACATGCTTGAACAGTTGGATGGTGCGAAGTTCCCAGTGGCCGTCAATGGCCAACATCTCAAGAAGTATTTCCCAAGCATGTGGGATGATGGGCAGTGAGGTATGGAGGCCGATTCTAAATCGGCCAGTAAAAATCACAGCCGATGCACAGACATCGACTTGAGAAAACATGCGGAGACAACAGTATGCGAGTACAGCCGATGCACGGGCATCGACTTCAGAATAATAAAAGCCGATGCATTGCTATCGACTCTAGAGGAACAAGCTCAATTAAGCAGGTTAACAGATCGGTTTCAGACCAGAAATCATGATATTTGGGATGAATCTCCTAGTGGGTTTGCTGAGGAGTTCAATCTGCGCGTTTAAGGTTGGAGGATGGTTTGGACGTGAGTTAGACCTGTTGGACCGCGGAATAGGCAACGGCTTGGCCTCAAATCGCGTTTATAGTACAAGCCGATGCCCTGCCATCGGCTCTCTGTACAGCGACTTCGTTCGACGATCGGCAAAGTTGACAAGAAAGCAAAATTGGGGAATATTTTCTTCATTAATAGTGGGATTTCTTACAAAGGAAGAGCCGATTGCTCAGGGAAGAAAGAACAGCCGACTACTACTACTAGTCCTTAATCTAAGGGCCTGCCCTCGTCGTTGTCGTCGCTGCCGCCGGCGCATGCTGATAGGCTCCTCATCATTGCTCCGTAGCCCTACGGAGCTTCATCTTCCTCATCGTCGTCATCGTTGTCGTCCCACCGGGCGGCGGGCGCTTCGCCGGTGGGTAACCGAGGAGTCGTGCGTCCTCCTCCGCCTCTTCCTCGGAGGAGGTGAAATCGTCCGGGAAAGCGGTCGTCCTTCTCCGCCTCCTCCTCCCCGACGAAGGGAAGGTCGCCCTCTCGTCGGTCAAGGATTTGTCATCCTCGGACCAGATGGAGGAATCGTGTTCCTCCTTGTCCCACGTCGTTGGGGCGAGGATGTTGTGCGCCGCCAACGAGCCCCACTCTGGCGTCGGCTCACGGAAGGGAGATGATATGTAGGAGGGGTTCGAGGAGGCAGAAGAGGAGGAGGAGGAAGAAGACATGGCTACGGAGGAATGGGGGTTTTTTGCCGATGGCTAGTACGGAGCAGGAGGGTGAAGTGGCGAACGGTTTAGAGCGGTGAAATAAAGGGGATATAGTGGAGATTCAATGCCACAGCAGTTTCCAAGGAGATGGTGCCCAACAGGAGTAAATTTGCCAGATTGCGCATAGAAGTCGAGAAGGCAAGGCATCATGATGAAGGATCTGCGACGGTTCTGCTCACGACATGACCCGAGAAAAGGAGTGATTTTGGAATTATCAATTCCAAAACCAGGGGGGCATGTGTTATCACCAGAATTTGACCGAATCAGAGGTGGGCCGCGATCAAGATGGACTTGAAGAATATACATGGAAGAATATACGTGAATCGGCCTTATATGCAAAGTTTGGGCTAGTTTGCCCGTGTATCTGTAATATAGTAGGATACGTATCGATTAGTTAGAGTTTGACTCGTGCACGGTTGGGATTATTCCCACGTTAGAAAGTCTACGGACTATAAATATGTATCTAGGGTTTATGAAATAAACAACAATCACGTTCACCACAAACCAATCTAGGCGCATCGCCAACTCCCTTGTCTCGAGGTTTCTTCCGGGTAAGCATCATGCTGCCTAGATCGTATCTTGCGATCTAGGCAGTACAAGTTTATTCGCTATTCAGGCGTTGCTCGTGCGAAGCCTTTTTGATGGCGAGCAACGTAGTTATCTTAGATGTGTTAGGGTTAGCATTGTTCTTCGTATCATATGTCGTCGTGCAACCCTTAGACATCTAGCCGCCCTTACACCTATCTTAGGTGTAGGGGCGGCACCCCGCTTGATCATTATTTAGTAGATCCGATCCGTTATGGTTGCTCCTTGTTCTTCAAGGATTTAATATCTGCATAGTTAGGCCTTACAAAGGGTTGAAGGATGGCACGTAGGGTGTAGTTTGCTAGCCCTAGACCGGATGTTCGGGGATCAACCTCGTGTTGGTTTTTAGGCCTTGTCTAGGATCGGCTTACGATCACCGTGCGTGGCCGCCAGGCTCGAGTAGGATGTTCCGATTATGCGGTGAAAACCCTAAATCGTCGTAGATCGTTTTAGCCTTATTCTGATCAAGCAGGACCACCATATATTCGTACACCTCATGCGAATCATGGGTGGATCGGCTCTTTGAGCCGATTCACAGGATAACCTGAGAGCCGATCGAGGCTCGTATTTAATGTTTACGTGTATGCCATGCAGGAAACTAGCGGGCATCATCCATCACCTTCGACCGGGTATAGGTCAGGTGGCACGCCCACCAGCATCGGACGTGCGTGCCGAATCTTTGCGGGCCGTCGCTCGGAGGGACCAGGGCCAGCCGCAGCCCTAAGTTGTTCCCGGCTCTACTGTGTTGCCCGTCGCTGCTCGCCGGTGGGTTTCTGACCGCAACAAGTTCGCCCAGGACTAGAGGTCGTCTTCGCTCTCGCTCTTCAGTTCCCCTTTGATGAGGAACTCGAGGTCGTCCTCCCCATCGGTCAGAGGTAAGTCACCATCTGACCCGACGAGTGCTTCGGGTGGGCCATCTGGCACGTGATCAAAGTTCCACTCCTGCTCGCTCGAGGAGGAAGATTGGAGAGAGAGGCCTGAGGAGATGGAGGAAGAGGAAGACATTGCTACAGGGAAAGAGGGTTTTTTAGATGCCGATGGCCGGAACAGAGCAAGGGGATGAAGTGGCGAACCGTTCGGCACAGTTAAATAAAGGGGGTATAGTGGAGATTTAATGCCATTACGGTTTCCGAGGGAGTGATGTTAAAGCTATCAAATCTTGCAAAGAAGTTGAGGAGGCACGGCATCATGATGAAGGATACTGGAGGTTCTGCTCTGCCACGACATGACCCGACGAAGGAAAAGCAGAATGATTTTGGAATTGTCATTTCCAAAACCAGGGGGCATGTGTTATCACGGAATTTGGCCAGGATCAGAGGTGGGCCGCGATTGGAGATGGGCTTGAAGGATATACATGGAAGGAATACATGAATCGGCCTGATATGCAAAGTTTGGGCTAGTTTGCCCGTGTATCTGTAATATAGTAGGATACGTGTCGATTAGATAGAGTTTGGCTCGTGCCTGGGGATTATTCCCACGTTAGAAAGTCTACGGACTATAAATATGTATCTAGGGTTTATGAAATAAACAACAATCACGTTCACCACAAACCAATCTAGGCGCATCGCCAACTCCCTTGTCTCGAGGGTTCTTCCGGGTAAGCATCATGCTGCCTAGATCGCATCTTGCGATCTAGGCAGTACAGTTTATTCGTTGTTCATGCGTTGCTCGTGCTGAAGCCTTGTTGATGGCGAGCAACGTAGTTATCTTAGACGTGTTAGGGTTAGCATTGTTCATCGTATCATATGCTGTCGTCGTGCAACCCTTAGACGTCTAGCCGCCCTTACACCTATCTTAGGTGTGAAGCGGCACCCGCTTGATCATTATTTAGTAGATCCGATCCGTTATGATTGCTCCTTGTTCGTCATTAGTTTAATATCTGCATAGTTAGGCCTTACAAACGGGTTGAAGGATCCGTGGCGCGTAGGGTGTAGTTTGCTAGCCCTAGACAGGATGTTCCGAGGATCAACTTCGTGTTGGTTTTAGGCCTTGTCTAGGGTCGGTTTACGATCATCGTGTGGCCGCCAGGCTCAATCACGAGTAGGATGTTCCGATTATGTGGTGAAAACCCTAAATCGTAGTAGGTCGTTTTAGCTTTATGTTGATCAAGCAGGACCACCATATATTCGTACACCTCGTACGGATCATGGGTGGATCGGCTCTTTGAGCCGATTCACAGGACAACCTGAGAGCCGATCGAGGCTCGTATTTAATGTTTACGTGTATGCCATGCAGGAAACTAAGCGAGGCACATCCATCACCTTCCCGACGGGTATAGGTCAGGTGGCACGCCTGCACCGGCATCGGACGTGCGTGCGAGTCCTTTGCGGGCCGTCGCTCGGAGAGGACCGGGGGTAGCCGATCCTGGGAGCCTCTGGCTCTCTTTGTGTTGCCGTCGGCCCTCGCCGGTGGGTTTCTGACCGCAACAGCCCCTTCTTTTTATTTTTCTGTTTCTTTAGCTATTGTCGCCATATTAGCTTTGGCGACAATTTCCTTAGTCCCTTTGAAGAACTCCTTCTGTAATATCCATGTAAATTTCTTGAAGATCAATGGAATTCTGTCTTGTGCAATCCTTTGATATTGGTGTTTTCTTTTCCAGTTGATATTTGATAACTACTCTGCCAATCCTCATTCTGCCGATACTTCTCCTGCTTCCTCCTTCTCGAAGAAAACACTAGTCAATGATAACCTCATCGAAGGTTCTTCAAGACAACATTTGTCGCAAGATTTGCAAGAATTGCGCCAACAACTCCAATCCATGAAGAAACAAACTCTTGCGATGATGGAACAATCTCGACAAGCATCCGAGAGAGAAAAAATTGCCCTTCAACAAGCAAAAGAAGCCATTGCTGCAAAGGATGCTGCTGTTGCTGAGGCTACCGAAGCTTCCTCTCGAGAAAATTATATGCTTCAGCTAATGACTGACGCCAGCCTGGACATGACAGGTATGTTTCTTGTTCATAACCATGCTGGATGTTATATTTGCTATTTTTCCTTCCTTATCAATTTATTTGCTGTACCAGGCTCATTTTTGGATACTGCTGCCGAAGATCAACGTGTTGAAGCTCGAGCCAATGTTCTGCTCAGACTGGCTGCACAGCATGGTTCTAACTTTTGGGTTACTCCTGAGCGTACCCACCAAATTGTCAGATTCCAAGATCGCGCGGCTCAGGTCCGTGACTTCCTTGACTTCTGTACGAAGACTTTATTTTTAGTTTATGGAACCATGTTTCCTCGCAACAAGATGCCAGAAACTCTTCCTGCATTAATGGAAAAATTTCGAGATGCTCCTTGAATCCATGGCTTTGTGCGGGCTCAACTCTCTGCTGGCGCAAGATTTGCTATGATGATGATAAAGATTTGCTATCCAAAATTGCCTATGAATCAAATTGTTCCCACGTGCTTGGCTAAAATGTCGAAGAAAAAGAGAAACATGAGCAAGATTGATGATCTGGTGACTCCTGTAGCCGAAGATATGATGGATGAACTTCTTCGGATGGATGCTGAGTTCTTCGTGAAGGGTAACTATGCCGAGCACAGTACTCGTCCTTCCAATGAACGAATAACCATAGACCATGTGCTAGGTATCCATTGAGGGTTTTTCCCTTTTTCTTGCTGTAGTTTCACCATTGATACGTCTTTGTAAACATGATCTATATTGTAAAGCTGTCAACTCTGTAAGTATGTATTGTTTCTATTTTTGATCGTCTAGCCCCCGAGCCTTTGGCTGGAGCTTGTACTATTTTGTTATCCCGAAGATTTTTCTCTTATTGCGAGAAGGTATATATATTTTGCTATCAATGGGCATGAGCCCCCGAGTGTCTTGGTGGTGACGTTCTATATTTTTGTTGCGAGGTTTTCAGACCAAAGCAATAATATTTTGACGAGTACGCTATATTTACAGTTGTTAGCTTCCGATGTTCTATTTGGCGAGGTATTCTTGTACCAAGGCGAAATATTTCGGTAAGTCTAGTTTATCTATATTGTATATATTTTGTAACTTGAAGGCATTGAGCCCCCGAGCGTGTCGAAGAATAAGAAGTATCTCTCCACTATCTTTATTATATTGTAGCACCGCGAGCCCGCCTCATTAAAAACCTTTCTCGGCCCCACTCGGTGCCCCGAAAAGGAAAAGAGTGCGTCTGAAAACTCGCGGGCGTTTCAGTACATTGTATTTTTACAAGGAGGACTATATTTTGACACTAAGCGTAAAAACGCCTTAGCTGTGCCACGTTCCAGGGGTTTTTCTCGGGAACCCATGTCTTCTTGTCTTTTATCATGTACGCTCCTCCTTCGATTACTTCCGTAATGATGTAAGGGCCAAGCCATGGTGACTCGAGTTTTTCAGTACGCTCTTGATTGAGTCGCAAAACTAGGTCTCCAACTTGAAAGGATCTTGGTCGCAAACGTCGACTGTGGTAGTTTTTCAGGTCCTGCTGATATTTAGTTACCCTTGACAATACTTCGTCTCGAGCTTCGTCGAGTGCGTCGACGTCGTCTTCCAAAGCTTTCCTGGAAACTTCTTCGTTGTACTCTGTCTCGGGGAGTCGTGCTCTATTTCTATCGGCGACGCCTCTGCTCCGTGGACTAGGAAGAACGGGGTCTCCTGTGTTGCTGTATTTGGTGTTGTTCGGATGCTCCATAACACACTTGGTAACTCTTCTGGCTAGGTATGTCGAGCTTTTTCCAGTGGTCCTAACAAGCGTTTCTTGATGCCATTGCAGATGATGCCATTGGCTTTCTCGACTTGACCATTGGTTTGAGGATGTGCAACTGACGCGAAGTGCAATTTGATGCCTACCTCTGCACAGTACGCCTTGAACTCCTTTGACGTAAAGTTGCTGCCATTGTCTGTGACGATGCTGTGAGGTACTCCAAATCAAAAAATGATGCCCTTCACGAATTTTATTGCTGATGCTGCATCTGGTGAATTTATCGGCTTTGCTTCTATCCACTTGGTGAATTTGTCAACAGCAACCAACATGTACTCGTATCCTCCTAGCGAAGCTTTGTGTAATTTTCCCACCATATCGAGACCCCATTGAGCAAAAGGCCAAGATAAGGGTATTGGCATTAATTCTGCTGCCGGAGAGTGAGGTTTTGCGGCAAATCTCTGACATGCGTCACAAGTTCGCACTATCTCCTTCGCGTCCTCAATTGCTGTCAACCAGTAGAATCATGCTCGAAAAACTTTGGCTGCAATAGCTCGACTGCTCGCGTGGTGGCCACATACTCCTTCGTGTACGTCCTTCAGAATTATCCTTCCTTCTTCGGGTGTGACGCACCTTTGTAACACCCGAGATACTGTTTGTACAACTCCCCTTTGACCACAGTGAAAGCTTTGGATCGCCTAATAACTCGCCTTGCTTCAACTGGATCATCGGGTATTGTCTTTCTTAGGATGTATGATATGTACGCTTGCATCCATGGGATTTGTACCATCAGTACTAGATCCTGTTCCTCGTCTTCTTCTTCCAATGCTTCTTTCACAGCCCTGATACGTCTCCGACGTATCGATAATTTCTTATGTTCCATGCCACATTATTGATGTTATCTACATGTTTTATGCACACTTTATGTCATATTCGTGCATTTTCTGGAACTAACCTATTAACAAGATGCCGAAGTGCCGTTGCTCTGTTTTTGGTTTCAGAAATCCTAGTAAAAATATTCGGAATCGGACGAAATCAACGCCCCGGGTTCCTATTTTCACGGAAGCATCCAGAACACACGAGAAGGACAGGAGAAGGGGGGGCCCCAGGACCATAGGCCGGCGCGGCCCGAGGCCCTGCCGCGCCGCCTATGGTGTGGCCCCCAATCGCTCTCTGCGCCGCCTCTTCGCCTATTTAAAGCCTCCGTTGCGAAAACCACGATACGTTCGACGAAACCACAGAAACCTTCCAGAGCGCCGCCATCGCGAAGCCAAGATCGGGGGACAGAAGTCTCTGTTCCGACACGCTGCCGGAGGGGGAAGTGCCCCGGAAGGCTTCTCCATCGACCCCGCTGCCATCTCCACTGCCATCTTCATCACCGCTGCTGCTCCCATGAGGAGGGAGTAGTTCTCCATCGAGGCTCGGGCTGTACCGGTAGCTATGTGGTTCATCTCTCTCATATGTGCTTCAATACAATAATCTCATGAGCTGCTTTACATGATTGAGATTCATATGATGATGCTTGTAATCTAGATGTCATTATGCTAGTCAAGTGAGTTTTACTTATGTGATCTCCGGAGACTCCTTGTCCCACGTGTGTAAAGGTGACAGTGTGTGCACCGTGTGGGTCTCTTAGGCTATATTTCACAGAATACTTATTCATTGTTGAATGGCATAGTGAGGTGCTTATTTATATCTCTTTATGATTGCAATGTGTTTGTATCACAATTTATCTATGTGCTACTCTAGCAATGTTATTAAAGTAGTTTTATTCCTCCTGCACGATGTAATGGTGACAGGTGTGTGCATCCGTGTTAGTACTTGGTTTATGCTATGATCATGATCTCTTGTAGATTATGAAGTTAATTATTGCTATGATAGTATTGATGTGATCTATTCCTCCTACATATGCATGAAGGTGACGGTGTGCATGCTATGTTAGTACTTGGTTTAGTCTTTTGATCTATCTTACACTATAAGGTTACTAAAATATGAACATTAATTGTGGAGCTTGTTAACTCCGGCATTGAGGGTTCGTGTAATCCTACGCAATGTGTTCATCATCCAACAAAAGTGTAGAGTATGCATTTATCTATTCTGTTATGTGATCAATGTTGAGAGTGTCCACTAGTGAAAGTGTAATCCTAGGCCTTGTTCCTAAATACGCTATCGCTTGTTTCTTGTTCTTGCGTTACTACTGCTGCAATACTACCACCATCAACTACACGCCAGCAAGCTATTTTCTGGCACCGTTGCTACTGCTCATATATATTCATACCACCTGTATTTCACTATCTCTTCGCCGAACTAGTGCACCTATTAGGTGTGTTGGGGACACAAGAGACTTCTTGCTTTGTGGTTGCGGGGTTGCATGAGAGGGATATCTTTGACCTCTTCCTCCATGAGTTCGATAAACCTTGGGTGATCCACTTAAGGGAAAACTTCTGTGCTGTTCTACAAACCTCTGCTCTTGGAGGCCCAACAACTACAGGAAAGGAGGGGGAACGTAGACATCAAGCACTTTTATGGCGCCGTTGCCGGGGAGGAAAGGTAAAAGGCACTCATACTCCGGTTCCAGGTAAAGTACTTTTCTGGCGCCATTGTGTTTGTGCTCGAAGCTATTTCCTTTAGATCCTGCAATTGCATCTTTTTGTTTCTTGTTTACACTAGTTTGGCATAATGGACAAGAATGAGTTTCTATTTCTATTTCCTGATTTAAAACATGGATTGTTTGATGCGAAAATTAAAAAACCTATGGAATCTTATTTGCATGCTGGTAGTAATATTAGTATGAACGCTTTGAACACCATTGTTGATAATAATATAGAAAGTTCTAAGCTTGGGGAAGCTGGTTTTCATGATCTTTTTAGTCCCCCAAGCATTGAGGAGAAAATTTTCTTTGATGATACTTTGCCTCCTATTTATGATGATTATAATGATAGTGGTCTTTTGGTGCCACCTACTATGGAGAGTAAATTTTGTTGTGATTATACTATGCCTCCTACACTTGATGAGAATAATAATGATAGCTACTTTGTTGAATTTGCTCCTACTACAATTAATAAGAATAATTATGCTTTTGTTGGGAGTAGTACTAATTTTATGCATGAGACTCATGATAAGAATGTTTCATTTGATAGTTATATTGTTGAGTTTGCTCATGATGCTACTGAAAGTTATTATGAGAGAGGAAAATATGGTTGTAGAAATTTACATGTTACTAAAATGCCTCTCTATGTGCTGAAATTTTTAAAGCTACACTTGTTTTATCTTCCTGATCTTGTCATTTTGCTCTTCATGAGTTTATTTGTGTACAAGATTCCTATGCATAGGAAGCATGTTAGACTTAAATGTGTTTTCAATTTGCCTCTTGATGCTCCCTTTTGCTTCAAATACTATTTCTTGCGAGTGCATCATTAAAACTGCTGAGCCCATCTTAATGGCTATAAAGAAAGAACTTCTTAGGAGATAACCCATGTGTTTATTTTGCTACAGTACTTTGTTTTATATTTGAGTCTTGGAAGTTGTTTACTACTGTAGCAACCTCTCCTTATCTTAGTTTTGTGTTTTGTTGTGCCAAGTAAAGTCTTTGATAGTAAAGTCAATACTAGATTTGGATTACTGCGCACAGAAACAGATTTCTTTGCTGTCACGAATCTGGGCAAAATTCTCTGTAGGTAACTCAGAAAATTATGCCAATTTACGTGAGTGATCCTCAGATATGTACGCAACTTTCATTCAATTTGGGCATTTTCATCTGAGCAAGTATGGTGCCATTTTAAAATTCGTCTTTACGGACTGTTCTGTTTTGACAGATTCTGCCTTTTATTTCGCATTGCCTCTTTTGCTGTGTTGGATGGATTTCTTTGTTCCATTACCTTCCAGTAGCTTTGGGCAATGTCCAGAAGTGTTAAGAATGATTGTGTCACCTCTGAACATGTGAGTTTTTGATTATGCACTAACCCTCTAATGAGTTTGTTTCGAGTTTGGTGTGGAGGAAGTTTTCAAGGGTCAAGAGAGGAGGATGATATACTAGAGAGTGAAAGCTCTAAGCTTGGGGATGCCCCGGTGGTTCATCCCTGCATATTTCAAGAAGACTCAAGCATCTAAGCTTGGGGATGCCCAAGGCATCCCCTTCTTCATCGACAAATTTATCAGGTTCCTTCTCTTGAAACTATATTTTTATTCGGTCACATCTTATGTACTTTACTTGGAGCGTCTGTGTGCTTTTGTTTTTGTTTGTGTTTGAATAAATTGGATTACATCATGCTTGTGTGGGAGAGAGACACGCTCCGCTGGTTCGTATGAACACATGTGTTCTTAGCTCATAATATTCATGGCGAAGTTTCCTCTTCGTTAAATTGTTATATGGTTGGAATTGGAAAATGATACATGTAGTAATTGCTATAAATGTCTTGGGTAATGTGATACTTGGCAATTGTTGTGCTCATGTTTAAGCTCTTGCATCATATGCTTTGCACCCATTAATGAAGAAATACATAGAGCATGTTAAAATTTGGTTTGCATATTTGGTTTCTCTAAGGTCTAGATAATTTCTAGTATTGAGTTTGAACAACAAGGAAGGCGGTGTAGAGTCTTATAATGTTTACAATGTGTCTTTTATGTGAGTTTTGCTGCACCGGTTCATCCTTGTGTTTGTTTCAAATAAGCCTTGCTAGCCTAAACCTTGTATCGAGAGGGAATACTTCTCATGCATCCAAATCCTTGAGCCAAACAACACTATGCCATTTGTGTCCACCATACCTACCTACTACATGGTATTTCTGCCATTCCAAAGTAAATTGCTTGAGTGCTACCTTTAAACAATTCAAAATTTATCACCTCTGATTTGTGTCAATGTTTTATAGCTCATGAGGAAGTATGTGGTGTTTATCTTTCAATCTTGTTGGGCAACTTTCACCAATGGACTAGTGGCTTCATCCGCTTATCCAATAATTTTGCAAAAAGAGCTGGCAATGGGATTCCCAGTCCCAAATTAATTAACAAAAATAGACACTCCTCCATGGTATGTGATTGTTGGACGGCACCCGAAGGATTCGGTTAGCCATGGCTTGTGTAAGCAAAGGTTGGGAGGAGTGTCATCATAATAAAACTAAAATAAAAAGGCACTCCTTCATGGTATGAGATTGTTGGCAGGCACCCGAGGATTCGGTTAGCCATGGTTTGTGAAAGAAAGGTTGGAAGGAGTGCCATCCAAAAATAAAATAAAATGGGAGCCGCTCTTTGAAGGTTTGTCTGGCAAGGGGGTTAGAGTACCACCATTCGTTGACAACAACATACACCTCTCAAAACTTTATTTTTACGCTCTCTTTATGTTTTCAAAATCAAAGCTCTAGCACAAATATAGCAATCGATGCTTTCCTCTTTGAAGGACCATTCTTTTACTTTTATTGTTGAGTCAGTTCACCTATTTCTCTCCACCTCAAGAAGCAAACACTTGTGTGAACTGTGCATTGATTCTTACATATTTGCATATTGCATTTGTTATATTGCTTTGCATTGACAATCATCCATGAGATATACATGTTATAAGTTGAAAGCAACCGCTGAAACTTAATCTTCTTTGTGTTGCTTCAATGCCTTTACTTTGAATTATTGCTTTATGAGTTAACTCTTATGCAAGACTTATTGATGCTTGTCTTGAAGTGCTATTCATGAAAAGTCTTTGCTTTATGATTCACTTGTTTACTCATGTCATATACATTGTTTTGATCGCTGCATTCACTACATATGCTTTACAAATAGTATGATCAAGTTTATGATGGCATGTCACTCCAGAAATTATCTTTGTTATCGTTTTACTGCTCGGGACGAGCGAACTAAGCTTGGGGATGCGATACGTCTCAGACGTATCGATAATTTCTTATGTTCCATGCCACATTATTGATGTTATCTACATGTTTTGTGCACACTTTATGTCATATATGCATTTTCGGAACTAACCTATTAACAAGATGCCGAAGTGCCAGTTCTGTTTTCTGCTGTTTTGGTTTCAGAAATCCTAGTAACGAAATATTTTCGGAATCGGACGAAATCAACGCCCGGGTTCCTATTTTTCACGGAAGCATCCAGAACACACGAGAAGGACCGAGAGGGGGCATGGGCCCCCGGACCATAGGCGCGCGCGGCCCAGGCCTGGCCGCGCCGCCTATGGTGTGGCCCCACTCGACTCTCTGCGCGCCTCTTCGCCTATTTAAAGCCTCCGTTGCGAAAACCCGATACGTTGACAAACCCACATAAACCCCGAGCCGCCGCCATCGAAGCCAAGATCGGGGACAGAGTCTCTGTTCCGGCATCTGCCGGAGCGGGAAGTGCCCCGGAAGGCTTCTCCATCGACACTCTGCCATCTCCACCGCCATCTTCATCACCTTCTTGCTCCCATGAGAGGGGAGTAGTTCTCCATCGAGGCTGGGTGTACCGGTAGCTATGTGGTTCATCTCTCTCATATGTGCTTCAATACAATAATCTCATGAGCTGCTTTACATGATTGAGATTCATATGATGATGCTTGTAATCTAGATGTCATTATGCTAGTCAAGTGAGTTTTACTTATGTGATCTCCGGAGACTCCTTGTCCCACGTGTGTAAAGGTGACAGTGTGTGCACCGTGTGGGTCTCTTAGGCTATATTTCACAGAATACTTATTCACTGTTGAATGGCATAGTGAGGTGCTTATTTATATCTCTTTATGATTGCAATGTGTTTGTATCACAATTTATCTATGTGCTACTCTAGCAATGTTATTAAAGTAGTTCTATTCCTCCTGCACGATGTAAAGGTGACAGTGTGTGCATCCGTGTTAGTACTTGGTTTATGCTATGATCATGATCTCTTGTAGATTATGAAGTTAATTATTGCTATGATAGTATTGATGTGATCTATTCCTCCTACATATGCATGAAGGTGACAGTGTGCATGCTATGTTAGTACTTGGTTTAGTCTTTTGATCTATCTTACACTATAAGGTTACTAAAATATGAACATTAATTGTGGAGCTTGTTAACTCTGGCATTGAGGGTTCGTGTAATCCTACGCAATGTGTTTATCATCCAACAAAAGTGTAGAGTATGCATTTATCTATTCTGTTATGTGATCAATGTTGAGAGTGTCCACTATTGAAAGTGTAATCCCTAGGCCTTGTTCCTAAATACGCTATCGCTGCTTGTTTACTGTTTCACTGCGTTACTGCTGCAATACTACCACCATCAACTACACGCCAGCAAGCTATTTTGGCACCGTTGCTACTGCTCATATATATTCATACCACACGTATTTCACTATCTCTTCGCCGAACTAGTGCACCTATTAGGTGTGTTGGGGACACAAGAGACTTCTTGCTTTGTGGTTGCAGGGTTGCATGAGAGGATATCTTTGACCTCTTCCTCCCGAGTTCGATAAACCTTGGGTGATCCACTTAAGGGAAAACTTTCTGCTGTTCTACAAACCTCTGCTCTTGGAGGCCTCGTCTTCTTCTTCCAATGCTTCTTTCACAGCCCCCGAGGGTTTCTCGCTCTTCTCTTTCTTTGTTAATTTCTTCGGCTTCGTGGACCTCTCTGTTATTTCTTCCCAGAACACACCTGGGGGAATTGCGCTGTTGGAGATATGCCCAAGAGGCAATAATAAAGTGGTTATTATAATATCTTTGTGTTTATGATAAATGTTTATATACCATGCTATAATTGTATTAAGAAACATTGATACATGTGTGTTATGTAAACAACAAGGAGTCCCTAGTAAGCCTCTTGTATAACTAGCTTGTTGATTAATAGATGATCATGGTTTCGTGATCATGAACATTGGATGTTATTAATAACAAGGTTGTGTCATTAGGTGAATGATATAATGGACACACACCCAAATGAGCGTAGCATAAGATCAAGTCATCAAGTTCATTTGCTACAAGCTTTCAATACATAGTTGTCTTAATCCTTCGACCATGAGATCATGTAAATCACTTACACCGAAAGAGTACTTTGATTACATCAAACGTCATTGCGTAAATGGGTGACAATAAAGGTGGGATTAAGTATTTGGAAAGTGTGAGTTGAGGCATATGGATCAACGGTGGGATTTGTCCATCCTGATGACGGATAGATATACTCTGGGCCCTCTCGGTGGAATGTCATCTGATTAGCTTGCAAGCATATGAATAGTTCATAAGAGATCACATACCACGGTACGAGTAAAGAGTACTTGTCGGTAACGAGGTTGAACAAGGTATGGAGATACCGATGATCAAACCTCGGACAAGTAAAATATCGCGAGACAAAGGGAATTGGCATCGTATGTAAATGGTTCAATTGATCACTAAGTCATCGTTGAATATGTGGGAGCCATTATGGATCTCCGGATCCCGCTATTGGTTATTGCTCGGAGAGGAGTCTCGACCATGTCTGCATAGTTCGCGAACCGTAGGGTGACGCGCTTAAGGTTCGATGTCGCATAAGTAGATTTGAATATGGTATGGAGACGAAGTTTGTTCGGAGTCTCGGATGTGATTCAGGATGTCACGAGGAGGTCGGAATAGTCCGGAGAATAAGATTCATATAAGGGAAGTTGATTTCTGGGTTTTCGGAAATGTTCGGGATTATTCCGGTGTTGGCTGGAAGGTTCTAGAAGGTTTCGGAAGGGTCCACCATGGGGCCCACGACCTAGGAGGCCCACCGTGGGCCGAGGGGATGCTCCTGGCCTAATGGGCCGGGGCTGGCCCCCAAGGCCCAGGCCGGCCAACCCCCTAGGGTTTCCTAGGGGGGATCAACTTGGGGGAGGGGAAAGCCCTCTCCCCCCTCTTGGCCGCCGCCCCCTAACCCTAGATGGGAAAGGGGGCCACCTTGGCCGGCCAGCCCCCTATATAAAGGGAGGGGGTGGTGGCCACACCATCCCCCCATTGCCTCCTCCTCTGGCCACCTCTCCCTCCACCATACGTTGTTACGGCTTAGGCGAAGCCCTGCAGCTTTCTTCCTCCACTACCACCACCACGCCGTCGTGCTGGAGTTTGGAGATCTACCACACCTCCGCTGCCCCTGGAACGGGAGAGGAAGGAGCTCATCGGCACCGTACGCGCGACCGAGTACGGAAGTGCTGCCGTTGCAGCACCGGGGACGATCGTCTACACCAACAACGAGATTAATCTCGTAGGCTTTGGAATCTTCGAGGGTTAGTCTCATCTCCATCTCGTTGCTTAGATCTTGTAGATTAGATCTTGGGTGTTCCATAGATTAGATCTTGGATTTATTCGTTTTGCGGTAGGAAATTTTTTGTTTTCTATGCTACGAACCCCATCAGTGGTATCAGAGCCATGTCTATGCATAGATCTGTTGCACGAGTAGAACACAATGGTTTTGTGGGCGGTGATGCTCTTGTTGCTTTAGTTTGTGTACTTTGCTTCTTGCGGGATGGTGGGATGAAGCGGCCCGGGCTAACTTTACATGACCGCGTCTCATGAGACTTGCTCCACGCTTGACATGCAACTTGTATTGCATAAGTGGCTTTGTGGGTGTCTGTCTCTCCCACCATAGTGAAGATTGTAATTTACACTTCTATTGTCAACACTAGTATCACCGTTGTGGTTCATGTTCGTAGGTAGATTGGATCTTACTCGAAAACCCTAAACCACGTAAAATATGCAAACCAAATTAGAGGCGTCTAACTTGTTTTTGCAGGGTTTGGTGATGTGATATGGCCATGATGTGATGATGATTATATTTGATGTATGAGATGTTCATTATTGTATTACAGCGGCGGGGAGCCTAATGGTTGTCTTTAATTTTGTTAAAGACTGCGTGTCTATTCATCATGTAATAGCTTTATTTCAAGTAGTTGTTATAGTAGCTATAAGTTATGGACAACCATGAAGCGGCGCCACTGACCTTGACGCCATGCTGGTGATGATGGAGATCATGTCCGTGCTTTGGAGATGGAGATCAAAAGCACAAAGAAGAAAGGCCATATCATATCACACATTATGAATTGCATGTGATGTTAATCCTTTTATGCATCTTATTTTGCTTAGATCACGACGGTAGCATTATAAGATGATCCCTCTCACTAAATATCAAGATAATAAAGTGTTCATCCTTAGTATGCACCGTTGCTAAGACTTGTCGTTTGAAGCATCTCGTGATGATCGGGTGTGATAGACTCTACATGTGCATACAACGAGTGCAAGCCAGATTTGCACACGCGGATACTAAGGTTGCCTTGACGAGCCTAGCATGTACAGACATGGTCTCGGAACACGGGATACCGAAAGGTAGAGCATGAGTCATATGAATGATATGATGAACACTTTGGGTGTTCGCCTTTGAGAAGCTACATCTTTTCTCGTGAAGATCGGACTTGGTGTAGTGGATTTGGTTCGTGTAATCAATAAGACAATGCGAGGGATGTTGTTTTAAGTGGGAGTTCACCTAGTTAATTTCAGAATTAAATTGAACTCAATTTATCATAAACTTAGTCTAAACTCTTTGCAAATATGTTGTAGATCATGGCCCCCTCCATCAATTTTAACCAGTTCCTAGAAAAAGAAAAGCTTAAGGGCAATGGTAGCAACTTCTTGGTTCCGTCATGTGAGTATTTTTCTCCTTTGGTGGAAACCTGCAATTGTGCTCGAAGCACGCTGGGTCCCCCACCACCTCCTGCAGTGTCAGGGACATAAAGAATGTTTATGAAACTCGGGCAACTCGGTACTCAGTTCGGTGTGCCATCTTGTGCAAGAGGCGAGCTCCAAAAGCGTTTTGAGCACCACGACCCTTGTGAGATGATGCGTGAGCTCAAACTTATCTTTGAGACTCATGCGGCCGTGGAAGCTATGAGGCCTCGAAGCAGTTCTTCTGCATGATGGAAGGCAGCTCCGTTAGTGAGCATGTGTTCATGTCCGGGCATGCGAAGAAGCTCAATGACTTGGGGATGCCCTAACAGCTGGGTATTCATCGTGTCCTTCAATCACTGCCACAAGTTACAAGAACTTCGTGATGAACTACAACATGCGAACATGAATAAGGATTTACCTGAAATCTTTTCCATGCTGAAATCTGCTTGAAGTAGAGATTAAGAAGGAGAACCAAGTGTTGATGGTCAACAAGACCACCAGTTTCAAAAAGCAAGGCAAGCCTAACAAGGGTAACTTCAAGAAGGGCGGCAAGAAAGTTGCAGCGCCTCCTGAGAAGCCTAAGGCTGGTCCTAAACCTGAGACTGTGTGCTATTGCGCGAGGGGAAGGGGCTTAGGCAATTGCCCCAAATACTTGGCCGATCTGAAGAGCGGCACGTCAAAAGAAAGGTATATTTGATATACATGTTATTGATGTCTATCTTATTGGTTCTAGTGTAGTATTTGATCTTGTGTTCGGTTGCTCACATTTGTAACTCGAAACAGGCTGCGGAATAGACGAAGCCTGGCAAGGGGCAGGTGACGATGCGCGTTGGAAATGGATCAAAGTCGATGTGATCGCTGTCGGCACGCTCCTCTACATCTACCTTCGGGATTAGTTTTAAACCTTAATAATTGTTATTTGGTACTGCGTTGAGCATGAACATTATATCTGGATCTTGTTTAATGCAAGACGGTTATTCGTTTAAGTCGAGAATAATGGTTGTTCAATTTATATGAGTAATGTCTTTTATGGCCATGCACACGAGATGAATGGTTTATTCTTGTTAAATCTCGATAGTAGTGATACACATGTTCATAACATTAATGCTAAGCGAATGAAATTGAATGATAATTCTACTTATATGTGGCACTGTCGTCTTGGTCATATTGGAGTGAAGCGCATGAAGAAACTCCATTCCGATGGACTTCTTGAGTCACTTGACTTTGAGTCACTTGATAGATGCGAAGCATGTCTAATGGGAAAAATGACTAAGACTCCATTTTACGGCACAATGGAGCGAGCTACTGACTTATTGGAAATCATACATACCGATGTGTGCGGACCAATGAGTGTAGCATCGGGTTATCGTTATGTTCTAACCTTCACGGATGATCTGAGTAGATATGGATATATTTACTTTATGAAACATAAGTCCGAGACTTTTGAGAAGTTCAAAGAATTCCAAAGTGAAGTAGAAAATCAACGTAACAAGAAGATTAAGTTTCTGCGTTCTGATCGCGGAGACGAATATCTGAGTTATGAGTTTGGCATGCATTTAAAGAAATGCGGAATACTTTCACATTGACACCGCCGGGAACACCACGGATGGTGTGTCGAACGTCGTAATCGAACTCTGTTAGATATGGTTCGGTCTATGATGTCTCTTACTGTTACCGTTATCATTTTGGGGTTATGCATTAGAGACAGCCGCATTCACTTTAAATAGGGCACCATCTAAATCCGTTGAAACGACAGTATGAACTATGGTTTGGAAAGAAACCTAAGTTGTCGTTCCTTAAAGTTTGGGGTTGCGAAGCTTATGTAAAGAAGTTACAACCGGACAAGCTAGAACCCAAAGCGGAGAAATGCGTCTTCATAGGATACCCTAAAGAAACTATTGGGTACACTTTCTATCACGGATCCGAAGGCAAAATCTTTGTTGCCAAGAACGGATCCTTTCTTGAGAAGGAGTTTCTCACTAAAGAAGTGGCTGGAAGGAAAGTAGAACTCGACGAGGTTAATGAACCTTCTCTCATAGATCAAGTAGCCTTGCCGGAAGAAATTCCTGCACAGCCTGCACCGATAGGAGAGGAAGCGAATGATGATGATCATGAAACTTGAACGAGGAAGCTAGAACCTCGCGGATCGATGAGGGAACGTACCACTCGATTGGTATGATCCTGTCTGAATGTCATGATTGTGGACAACAATGATGAGGACCTGCGACGTATGAAGAAGCAATGATGAGCCGATTCCAACAAATGGCAAGAAGCCATGAAATCCGAAATGGGATCCATGTATGATAACAAAGTATGGACTTTGGTAGACTTACGATAGCCGCAAGGCTGTCGAGAATAAATGGATCTTTAAGAGAAAAACAGATGCTGATGGTAATATTACTGTCTATAAAGCTCGACTTGTCGCAAAAGGTTTCCGACAAATTCAAGGAGTTGACTACGATGAGACTTTCTCACCTGTAGCGAAGCTAAAGTCTGTGAGGATTTTGTTAGCAATAGCTGCATTTTTCGATTATGAAATTTAGATGGATGTCAAAACGGCGTTCCTTAATGGTGATATTGAGGAAGAGTTGTATATGGTACAACCCAAGGGTTTTGTCGATCCTGAAAATGCTGACAAGGTATGCAAACTTCAGCGTTCTATTTATGGACTGAAGCAAGCATCCCGGAGTTGGAATCTACGCTTTGATAGAGTGATCAAAGACTTCGGTTTTATACGGACTTATGGTGAGGCCTGTATTTACAAGAAAGTGAGTGGGAGCTCTGTAGCGTTCCTAATATTATATGTAGATGACATATTATTGATTGGGAATGATATAGAACTATTAAGCGGTGTTAAAGGTTATTTGAATAAATGTTTTTCAATGAAAGACCTTGGTGAAGCAGCATACATTTTAGGCATCAAGATTTATAGAGATAGATCAAGACGCCTAATAGGCCTTTCAGTACATACTTGGACAAGATTCTAAAGAAGTTTAGAATGGATGAAAGCAAGAAAGGGTTCTTGCCTATGTTGCCAGGTAAGGTCTTGAGTAAGACTCAAGGTCCGGCTACGAAGAAAGAGAGGATGAGCAAGATCCCTATGCTTCGGCGATAGGCTCTCTCATGTATGCCATGCTGTGTACTAGACCGGATATCGCACATGCTTTGTTAGTTTGACGAGATATCAAAGTGATCCAGAATGGAACACTGGACAGCGGTCAAGAATATCTGAAGTTGAAAAGGACTAAGGATATGTTTCTTTGTTATGGCGGTGACCAAGAGCTCGTTGTAACTAGTTACACCGATGCAAGTTGGAACACCGATCCTGATGACTCTAAGTCTCGGTCAAGTGTTTATATTGAATGGTGCGGTAAGCTGGAGCAGTTCCAAGCAATGCACGGTGGCGAAATCTTCAACGGAATCTGAATATATAGCGGCTTCAGAGGCTTCATCGGAAGCGGTATGGATGAAGAGGTTCATTGTTGAGCTTGGTGTGGTTCCTAGTGCATTGGACCCGTTAGTCATTTATTGTGACAACACGGGTGCCATCGCCAATGCAAGGGAACCAAGGTCACACAAGAAGGTGAAGCATATCAAGCTGCGTTTTCATTCGATTCGCGAGTACATCGAAGATGGTGAAGTAGAGATTTGCAAAGTACACACGGATCTGAATGTTGCAGATCCGTTGACTAAAGCTCTCCCAAGGGCAAAGCATGACCAACACCAGAATGCCATGGGTGTTAGGTACCTTACAATGTAATCTAGATTATTGACTCTAGTGCAAGTGGGAGACTGTTGGAGATATGCCCAAGAGGCAATAATAAAGTGGTTATTATAATATCTTTGTGTTTATGATAAATGTTTATATACCATGCTATAATTGTATTAACCGAAACATTGATACATGTGTGTTATGTAAACAACAGGAGTCCCTAGTAAGCCTCTTGTATAACTAGCTTGTTGATTAATAGATGATCATGGTTTCGTGATCATGAACATTGGATGTTATTAATAACAAGGTTGTGTCATTAGTTGAATGATATAATGGACACACACCCAAATGAGCGTAGCATAAGATCAGGTCATCAAGTTCATTTGCTACAAGCTTTCAATACATAGTTGTCTTAATCCTTCGACCATGAGATCATGTAAATCACTTACACCGAAAGGGTACTTTGATTACATCAAACGTCATTGCGTAAATGGGTGACAATAAAGGTGGGATTAAGTATTTGGAAAGTGTGAGTTGAGGCATATGGATCAACAGTGGGATTTGTCCATCCTGACGGATAGATATACTCTGGGCCCTCTCGGTGGAATGTCATCTGATTAGCTTGCAAGCATATGAATAGTTCATAAGAGATCACATACCACGGTACGAGTAAAGAGTACTTGTCGGTAACGAGGTTGAACAAGGTATGGAGATACGATGATCAAACCTCGGACAAGTAAAATATCGTGAGACAAAGGGAATTGGCATCGTATGTAAATGGTTCAATTGATCACTAAGTCATCGTTGAATATGTGGGAGCCATTATGGATCTCCAGATCCCGCTATTGGTTATTGCTCGGAGAGGAGTCTCGACCATGTCTGCATAGTTCGCGAACCGTAGGGTGACGCGCTTAAGGTTCGATGTCGCATAAGTAGATTTGAATATGGTATGGAGACGAAGTTTGTTGAGTCTCGGATGTGATTCAGGATGTCACGAGGAGGTCGGATAGTCCGGAGAATAAGATTCATATAAGGGAAGTTGATTTCTGGGTTTCGGAAATGTTGGGATTATTCGGTGTTGGTGGAAGGTTCTAGAAGGTTTCGGAAGGGTCCACCATGGGGCCCACGACCTAGGAGGCCACCGTGGGCCGAGGGGATGCTTCCTGGCCTAATGGGCCAGGGCACTTGGCCCCCAAGGCCCAGGCGCCAACCCCTAGGGTTTCCTAGGGGGATCAACTTGGGGAGGGAAAGCCCTCTCCCCCCTCTTGGCCGCCCTAACCCTAGATGGGAAAGGGGGCCACCTTGGCCGGCCAGCCCCTATATAAAGAGGGGAGGGGGTGGCCGGCCACCATCCCCATTGCTCCTCCTCTGCCACCTCTCCCTCCACCATACGTTGTTCGGCTTAGGCGAAGCCTGCGGCTTTTCTTCCTCCACTACCACCACCACGCCGTCGTGCTGCTGGAGTTTGGAGGAGATCTACCACACCTCCGCTGCCCGCTGGAACGGGAGAGGAAGGAGCTTCATCGACACCGTACGCGCGACCGAGTACGGAAGTGCTGCCGGATTGCAGCACCGGGGACGATCGTCTACACCAACAACGAGATTAATCTCGTAGGCTTTGGAATCTTCGAGGGTTAGTCTCATCTCCATCTCGTTGCTTAGATCTTGTAGATTAGATCTTGGGTGTTCCATAGATTAGATCTTGGATTTATTCGTTTTGCGGTAGGAAATTTTTTGTTTTCTATGCTACGAACCCCATCAGTGGTATCAGAGCCATGTCTATGCATAGATCTGTTGCACGAGTAGAACACAATGGTTTTGTGGGCGGTGATGCTCTTGTTGCTTTAGTTTGTGTACTTTGCTTCTTGCGGGATGGTGGGATGAAGCGGCCCGGGCTAACTTTACATGACCGCGTCTCATGAGACTTGCTCCACGCTTGACATGCAACTTGTATTGCATAAGTGGCTTTGCGGGTGTCTGTCTCTCCCACCATAGTGAAGATTGTACACTTCTATTGTCAACACTAGTATCACCGTTGTGGTTCATGTTCGTAGGTAGATTGGATCTTACTCGAAAACCCTAAACCACGTAAAATATGCAAACCAAATTAGAGGCGTCTAACTTGTTTTTGCAGGGTTTGGTGATGTGATATGGCCATGATGTGATGATGATTATATTTGATGTATGAGATGTTCATTATTGTATTACGGCAACCGGCAGGAGCCTAATGGTTGTCTTTAATTTTGTTAAAGACCTGCGTGTCTATTCATCATGTAATAGCTTTATTTCAAGTAGTTGTTATAGTAGCTATAAGTTATGGACAACCATGAAGCGGCGCCACGGACCTTGGTGCAATGCTGGTGATGATGGAGATCATGTCCGTGCTTTGGAGATGGAGATCAAAAGCACAAGACGAAAGGCCATATCATATCACACATTATGAATTGCATGTGATGTTAATCCTTTTATGCATCTTATTTTGCTTAGATCACGACGGTAGCATTATAAGATGATCCCTCTCACTAAATATCAAGATAATAAAGTGTTCATCCTTAGTATGCACCGTTGCTAAGACTTGTCGTTTGAAGCATCTCGTGATGATCGGGTGTGATAGACTCTACATGTGCATACAACGGGTGCAAGCCAGATTTGCACATACCAAGGTTTTGTAGCATCTTGACATGAGTCATTGCACTTAGTGAAGCGTGACGGAAGTGTAGATTTGCATGAGTCATATGAGATATGATTGAACACTTTAGTGTTCGCCTTTTACATCTTTTCGTAAAGATCGGACTTTGCTTTGGATTTGGTCGTGTAAATCTGGTAGAATTGTAGAGTTCACCAGTTAATTTCAGAATTAAATTGAACTCAATTTATCATAAACTTAGTCTAAACTCTTTGCAAATATGTTGTAGATCATAGCGCCCCCATCATTTTAACCAGCTCCTAGAGAAAGAAAAGCTTAAGGGCAATGGTAGCAACTTCACTGATTTCCGTCATGTGAGTATTTTTCTCACTGGTGGAAACCTGCAATTTGTGCTCGAAGCACCGCTAGGTCCCCCACCACCTCCTGCAGTGTCCGAGGACATAAAGAATGTTTATGAAACTCGGGCAACTCGGTACTCCGAAGTTCAGTGCCATCTTGTGCAGCTTAGAGGCAGAGCTCCAAAAGCGTTTTGAGCACCACGACCCCTGTGAGATGATGCGTGAGCTCAAACTTATCTCTGAGACTCATGCGGCCGTGGAGAGCTATGAGGCCTCGAAGCAGTTCTTTACCTGCATGATGGAAGAAGGCAGCTCCGTTAGTGAGCACATGCTCGTCATGTCCGGGCATGCGAAGAAGCTCAATGACTTGGGGATGCTGATCCCTAACCAGCTGGGTATTCATCGTGTCCTTCAATCACTGCCACCAAGTTACAAGAACTTCGTGATGAACTACAACATGCAGAACATGAATAAGGATTTACCTGAAATCTTTTCCATGCTGAAATCTGCTGAAGTAGAGATTAAGAAGGAGAACCAAGTGTTGATGGTCAACAAGACCACCAGTTTCAAAAAGCAAGGCAAGCCTAACAAGGGTAACTTCAAGAAGGGCGGCAAGAAAGTTGCACCGCATCCCGAGAAGCCTAAGGCTGGTCCTAAACCTGAGACTATGTGCTATTACGCCAGGGAAGGGGCACCGGAGCTTAATTGCCCCAAATACTTGGCCGATCGAAGAGCGGCCACGTCAAAGAAAGGTATATTTGATATACATGTTATTGATGTCTATCTTACTGGTTCTCGTAGTAGTGCCTGGGTATTTGATACTGGTTCGGTTGCTCACATTTGTAACTCGAAACAGAAACTGCGGAATAGACGAAGCCTGGCAAGAGACGAGGTGACGATGCGCGTTGGAAATGGGTCCAAAGTCGATGTGATCGCCGTCGGCACGCTCCTCTACATCTACCTTCGGATTAGTTTTAAACCTTAATAATTGTTATTTGGTACCTGCGTTGAGCATGAACATTATATCTGGATCTTGTTTAATGCAAGACGGTTATTCGTTTAAGTCTGAGAATAATGGTTGTTCAATTTATATGAGTAATGTCTTTTATGGCCATGCACGAGATGAATGGTTTATTCTTGTTAAATCTCGATAGTAGTGATACACATGTTCATAACATTAATGCTAAGCGAATGAAATTGAATGATAATTCTACTTATATGTGGCACTGTCGTCTTGGTCATATTGGAGTGAAGCGCATGAAGAAACTCCATTCCGATGGACTTCTTGAGTCACTTGACTTTGAGTCACTTGATAGATGCGAAGCATGTCTAATGGGAAAAATGACTAAGACTCCATTTTCTGGTACAATGGAGCGAGCTACAGACTTATTGGAAATCATACATACCGATGTGTGCGGACCAATGAGTGTAGCATCGCGGTGGTTATCGTTATGTTCTAACCTTCACGGATGATCTGAGTAGATATGGATATATTTACTTTATGAAACATAAGTCCGAGACTTTTGAGAAGTTCAAGGAATTCCAAAGTGAAGTAGAAAATCAACGTAACAAGAAGATTAAGTTTCTGCGATCGTGAGGCGAATATCTGAGTTATGAGTTTGGCATGCATTTAAAGAAATGCGGAATACTTTCACAGGTTGACACCGCCGGGAACACCACAACGTAATGGTGTGTCCGAACGTCGTAATCGAACTCTGTTAGATATGGTTCGGTATGATGTCTCTTACCGATTTACCGTTATCATTTTGGGGTTATGCATTAGAGACAGCATTCATTTTTAAATAGGGCACCATCTAAATCCGTTGAAACGACACCGTATGAACTATGGTTTGGAAAGAAACCTAAGCTGTCGTTCCTTAAAGTTTGGGGTTGCGAAGCTTATGTAAAGAAGTTACAACTGACAAGCTAGAACCCAAAGCGGAGAAATGCGTCTTCATAGGATACCCTAAAGAAACTATTGGGTACACTTTCTATCACAGATCCGAAGGCAAAATCTTTGTTGCCAAGAACGGATCCTTTCTTGAGAAGGAGTTTCTCACTAAAGAAGTGGAAGGAAAGTAGAACTCGACGAGGTTAATGAACCTTCTCTCATAGATCAGAGTAGCGCAGTGCCGGAAGATGCAGCCTGCACCGATAGGAGAGGAAGCGAATGATGATGATCATGAAACTTCGAACGAGGAAGCACGAACCTCGCAGATCGATGAGGGAACGTACCACTCCTGATTGGTATGATCCCTGTCTGAATGTCATGATTGTGGACAACAATGATGAGGACCCTGCGACGTATGAAGAAGCAATGATGAGCCCAGATTCCAACAAATGGCAAGAAGCCATGAAATCCGAAATGGGATCCATGTATGATAACAAAGTATGGACTTTGGTAGACTTACCTGATAGCCGCAAGGCTGTCGAGAATAAATGGATCTTTAAGAGAAAAACAGATGCTGATGGTAATATTATCGTCTATAAAGCTCGACTTGTCGCAAAAGGTTTCCGACAAATTCAAGGAGTTGACTACGATGAGACTTTCTCACCTGTAGCGAAGCTAAAGTCTGTGAGGATTTTGTTAGCAATAGCTGCATTTTTCGATTATGAAATTTGGCAGATGGATGTCAAAACGGCGTTCCTTAATGGTGATATTGAGGAAGAGTTGTATATGGTACAACCCAAGGGTTTTGTCGATCCTGAAAATGCTGACAAGGTATGCAAACTTCAGCGTTCTATTTATGGACTGAAGCAAGCATCCCGGAGTTGGAATCTACGCTTTGATAGAGTGATCAAAGACTTCGGTTTTATACGGACTTATGGTGAGGCCTGTATTTACAAGAAAGTGAGTGGGAGCGTTCCTAATATTATATGTAGATGACATATTATTGATTGGGAATGATATAGAACTATTAAGCAGTGTTAAAGGTTATTTGAATAAATGTTTTTCAATGAAAGACCTTGGTGAAGCAGCATACATTTTAGGCATCAAGATTTATAGAGATAGATCAAGACGCCTAATAGGCCTTTCACAGAGTACATACTTGGACAAGATTCTAAAGAAGTTTAGAATGGATGAAAGCAAGAAAGGGTTCTTGCCTATGTTGCCGTGTAAGGTCTTGAGTAAGACTCAAGGTCCAGCTACGGCAGAAGAAAGAGAGAGGATGAGCAAGATCCCCTATGCTTCGGCAAGTAGGCTCTCTCATGTATGCCATGCTGTGTACTAGACCGGATATCGCACATGTCGTTAGTTTGACCAGCAGATATCAAAGTGATCCAGGAATGGAACACTGGACAGCGGTCAAGAATATCCTGAAGTACTTGAAAGGACTAAGGATATGTTTCTTTGTTATGGCGGTGACCAAGAGCTCGTTGTAACTAGTTACACCGATGCAAGTTGGAACACCGATCCTGATGACTCTAAGTCTCAGTCTGGGTACGTGTTTATATTGAATGGTGCGCAGTAAGCTGGAGCAGTTCCAAGCAAGGCACGGTGGCGAAATCTTCAACGAATCTGAATATATAGCGCTTCGAGGCTTCATCGGAAGCGGTATGGATGAAGAGGTTCATTGTTGAGCTTGGTGTGGTTCCTAGTGCATTGGACCCGTTAGTCATTTATTGTGACAACACGGGTGCCATCGCCAATGCAAGGGAACCAAGGTCACACAAGAAGCTGAAGCATATCAAGCTGCGTTTTCATTCGATTCACGAGTACATCGAAGATGGTGAAGTAGAGATTTGCAAGTACACACGGATCTGAATGTTGCAGATCCGTTGACTAAAGCTCTCCCAAGGGCAAAGCATGACCAACACCAGAATGCCATGGGTGTTAGGTACCTTACAATGTAATCTAGATTATTGACTCTAGTGCAAGTGGGAGACTGTTGGAGATATGCCCAAGAGGCAATAATAAAGTGGTTATTATAATATCTTTGTGTTTATGATAAATGTTTATATACCATGCTATAATTGTATTAACCGAAACATTGATACATGTGTGTTATGTAAACAACAAGGAGTCCCTAGTAAGCCTCTTGTATAACTAGCTTGTTGATTAATAGATGATCATGGTTTCGTGATCATGAACATTGGATGTTATTAATAACAAGGTTGTGTCATTAGTTGAATGATATAATGGACACACACCCAAATGAGCGTAGCATAAGATCAAGTCATCAAGTTCATTTGCTATAAGCTTTCAATACATAGTTGTCTTAATCCTTCGACCATGAGATCATGTAAATCACTTACACCGAAAGGGTACTTTGATTACATCAAACGTCATTGCGTAAATGGGTGACAATAAAGGGGGGATTAAGTATTTGGAAAGTGTGAGTTGAGGCATATGGATCAACAAGTGGGATTTGTCCATCCCGATGACGGATAGATATACTCTGGGCCCTCTCGGTGGAATGTCATCTGATTAGCTTGCAAGCATATGAATAGTTCATAAGAGATCACATACCACGGTACGAGTAAAGAGTACTTGTCGGAACGAGGTTGAACAAGGTATGGAGATACCGATGATCAAACCTCGACAAGTAAAATATCGCGAGACAAAGGGAATTGGCATCGTATGTAAATGGTTCAATCAATCACTAAGTCATCGTTGAATATGTGGGAGCCATTATGGATCTCCGATCCCGCTATTGGTTATTGCTCGGAGAGGAGTCTCGACCATGTCTGCATAGTTCGCGAACCGTAGGGTGACGCGCTTAAGGTTCGATGTCGCATAAGTAGATTTGAATATGGTATGGAGACGAAGTTTGTTCGGAGTCTCGGATGTGATTCAGGATGTCACGAGGAGGTCCGGAATAGTCCGGAGAATAAGATTCATATAAGGGAAGTTGATTTCTGGGTTTCGAAATGTTCGGGATTATTCCGGTGTTGACTGGAAGGTTCTAGAAGGTTCCGGAAGGGTCCACCATGGGGCCCACGACCTAGGAGGCCCACCGTGGGCCGAGGATGCTTCCTGGCCTAATGGGCCAGGGGCACTTGGCCCCCAAGGCCCAGGCCGGCCAACCCTAGGGTTTCCTAGGGGATCAACTTGGGGGAGGGGAAAGCCCTCTCCCCCCTCTTGGCCGCCGCCCCTAACCCTAGATGGGAAAGGGGGCCACCTTGGCCGGCCAGCCCCCTATATAAAGAGGGGAGGGGTGGCCGGCCACACCATCCCCCCATTGCCTCCTCCTCCGCCACCTCTCCTCCACCATACGTCGGCTTAGGCGAAGCCTGCAGCTTTTCTTCCTCCACTACCACCACCACGCCGTCGTGTTGCTGGAGTTTGGAGGAGATCTACCACACTCCGCTGCCCGCTGGAACGGAGAGAAGGAGCTTCATCGACACCGTACGCGCGACCGAGTACGGAAGTGCTGCCGGATTGCAGCACCGGGACGATCGTCTACACCAACAACGAGATTAATCTCGTAGGCTTTGGAATCTTCGAGGGTTAGTCTCATCTCCATCTCGTTGCTTAGATCTTGTAGATTAGATCTTGGGTGTTCCATAGATTAGATCTTGGATTTATTCGTTTTGCGGTAGGAAATTTTTTGTTTTCTATGCTACGAACCCCATCACTGCGACCCGATGTTTGCAAGAACATCGGCTTCATCATTGCTCAGCCTACTGATATGGTTTACTTCGCATTCGTCAAACAGCTTCTCCAGCTCATTATACATCTCTTTGTACGCCACCATGCTATCATTGACCGCATCACATTGGTTCATGACTTGCTGAGCTACCAATTGTGAGTCGCCAAATATTTTTAGTCGAGTTGCGCGACAGAGCCGCCATCTTCATCCCATGTATAAGGGCTTCATATTCTGCCTCATTATTAGATGCGTTTGGGAACGTCATCCGCAAGACGTATTTCAATTTGTCGCCTTCAGTGATATGAGTATTACCCCTCCAGCTCCTTCTAACCTTTTGGACCCGTCGAAGTTCATAGTCCAGGTTCTCGATAAATCCGGAGGTCCCGTGTTTTGCAACTCCATCCACTCGGCGATGAAGTCTGGTAGAATTTGTGACTTTATTGCCTTTCTTTTTCATACGTGATGTCCCGAGGAGAAAGTTCTATTCCCCAAAGGGAGACACGGCCCGTAGCTTCTGGATTATTGAGTATGTTGGATAAAGGCGCCTCATTGACCACTATTATCGGATGCGCTGAAAAATAGTGGCGCAATTTTCTTGCGGTTGTGAATACTCCATATGCTAGCTTTTGGTACCGGGTACCTCTGTTTTGAAGGCAATAATACTTCGCCGATGAAATATACCTCTCGCACCCATGGAGTTTTCCTTCTTCTTCTCTTTCGACAACTAGTGCCGTGCTGACCACAGGTGTAGCCGCAATATATAACAGAGCGGTTCTTTCTCTTTTGCGCCACTAGAATTGGTGGTGTCGAAATTTTCCGTTTGAGGTCCTCGAAGGCCCTATCTCGCCTTTCGTTCCACTGGAACTTCTCTCCTTGTTTGATTAGGCGTAGAATGGTAGCGCCTTTTCTCCCACCTGGCGATGAATCGCTTAAAGCTGCGACTCGCCTTAACTGTATTTCCTTCAACTTTGTTGGCTTCCTCATTGTTACGATAGCTTGGATTTTTTGGATTTGCTTCAATCCCTCTTGCTGAAACTAGGAACCCGAGAAGTCTCTCAGGGACGCCGAAAGAACATTTCGTCGGATTCAACTTGAGACAAAATTTGTCGAGGTTGTCGAAAGTTTCCTTCAAGTCCTCGATTAATGTTGCCCTTTTTTGATGTGATGACGACGTCATCGATGTACACTTGTACATTTTTCCCAATCTGTTGCTAGGCACTTCGCATCATCCGTTGATATGTTGCTCCCACGTTTTTCAACCCGAAGGGCATTGTTTTGTAACAAAATACGCCATACGGTGTGATGAACGCTGTTTTGGCTTCGTCGTCTTCTTTTAATCTGATCTGATTGTAACCAGAATATGCGTCCAAGAAGGAAAGACGTTCACATCCTGCCGTGGATTCGATAATCTGATCGATCCTTGGGAGGGAAAGTGATCCTTTGGACAATGTTTATTGAGGCACGTAAAGTCGACACACATGCGAAGGACTTTCGTGTTTTTCTTCGGCACCATCACCGGGTTAGCTACCCAAGTGGCCTCAGAGATATCTCTTTGATGAAACCAGCTTTCTAAGTCGATCAATTTCGATAGCATGGCTTTGCGGTTTGGTTCCGAAAAACGCCAAAGGTTGCTTGATTGGTCTCGCAATAGGATCCAAGTTTAGGTGGTGCTCGGCAAGTTCCCCGGGTACTCCTGGCATGTCACCTGGACACCATGCGAAGATTTTCCAGTGCTCACGGAGGAACTCGACGAGCGCGCTTTCCTATGCGAGGTCCGTGTTTGTTGCGATGGACGTCGTTTTCCTGGATCTGCGGGTGAATCGCACTTCCTTAGAATCTTTTGCCGTATTGAAAGTTGATTCCTTGTTGGGCCTCCCTACGTCTGACAACACATCATAATCAGTCATGAGCCTTGACGCTGCGTACGCCATCCCGAAAGTTTCCGATAGTCGATGAAAATCTTTGTCGCATTTATCGGCTAGCGCGAAGCTTCCTTTGACTGTGATTGGTCCCTTAGGTCCAGGTAACCTCCAAAGCAAGTACGTGTAATGTGGTACCGCCATAAACCTGGCATATGCTGGTCGCCCAACAAAGCGTGATATCGCGACGGGAAATTCACAACTTCGAATTCCAACCTTTCTATCCTATAGTTTTCTCGGTCCCAAATCGAACGTCGAGATTGATCCTCCCAACTTGGCTTCTCGGTGTGATACCGTGGAAACGTGTGTCGGTTGGTTTCAAATTTGCGAGGGAAATATTCATTTTCCTTAGCGTATCTGCGTACATAAGGTTTAAACTGCTGCCGCCATCTATGAATACCCGAGATACATCGAATCCCGCAATTACCGCTGGAGAGATCGCCTGTCGAGGAACTTGCGTGGATGATCTGCTATTGTGAAGCCAATATCTTGCCCTGACCAATTAAGATACTCGATCGTTGGTGGTGGCATCTTCTCTGCCATAAACACCTGTCGAGATTACTTTCTGAGCTCTATTGGATGGCCTTCCTTTCAATCATCGAGACCGCTCCGTTAGAGTTAGGATCGACGTAGGGTGGTGGAGCAGGTGCTGCCGCTATTCTGAGCTGATGTCGATTTTCATCTGTAATCGCGGGAGGAGGTGGCAAGTGAATCTCACTCCTAGGTCCTTGAGGATTTCTCTGCGCTGCCTGAGCATTTGCATGTCCTGCCCATCTTAACATTGCCTGGAAATTTCGGCAATCTTTTTGCAAATGTCCCGAGTGTCTTTTTCCATTGCTATCAAGAAAGAAATGCATCCGACACGGCCCGTTCATCATCTCTTCGGGAGACACAAAAGGTCTCTGGAACCTTGGCCCGCTATTTTGCCTGTTATCTCTATTGTCGCCTTGCTGTGCATTACTTCTCTGTAGTCATCTCTCGCTTTCCTCATTGTTTCCCCGAAAGCCACCGATATTTGGCCAGGTGCATCGTAACTTGAAAATTGACGGGGAATCGACGTCTATTTTGAAAATTTCGATGCGATCTTCCTCTCGGGGACCTATGTCGTTTGTTATGTACCGCATCTTCGCCATCCGCCCATCTGTTTGCTATCTCCATTAAAGCTGATACTGTTCTTGGGTTTGTCCTCCCCAAGTCCTCCATGAAATCTCCTCGTCGAACTCCTGCAACAAATGCATCTATCGCTCTTTCGTCAGATATATTTTCGCCGAGTTTTTGATGATGTTCCACCTTTGGATGTACTTCCTCATTGATTCATCATGCTTTTGTCGACATGACCTCAACTCCTCTAGTGTCGCAGGTTTCTTGCAGTTGACCGGAAATTCTTGATAAACACGTCCTCGAAACTTTCCCACTGTCGATGGAACCTGGGGAAGCTTTTTATCCATGATCCGGCGGCTCCGCTCGATGTATCCGGATGCTCGCATGGCTGTCGCTCTGTCCCGCCTATCAATTTTATGTCTCGAGGTAATCCACAAGCCAATCCTCGGGGTCTTGCAGGCCATCGAATTTCTTGAAACCCTGATGGAACTCGAGTTTTTCGGACCCGTCGTGTGAAACATGGAAGTCCACACATGTCCTCTTTAGCAAGTTCTGGTGAATGCCGACGTTCCCTTCTTTCTTGTCGCGCTCTATCAACTCTGCCTGAGTTGTTGTATCCCTGGCTCCACTTGCTCTTGGTGGATCTTGCACTGCTGCGGTAGGTCTGACTATTTTGCCTTGCAGCTCCTTCGGGAGGTGTGGCTGTGAACGCTGCTCCCATGGCTCCACATCCTGCCATGGCCATGTTGTACAACACTTCTCTTGGATCTCCGGGAGGTGGCCTGGATGCTAAGATGAAAGCTTGTGTCGCCATGTACCCTGGGTGTTTTTGGGATAATATTCCCCTCGTGTCGATTGACATAAAGGACATGTCGAGGTTTTGGATTAGAGTCTCTCTTTCAGCTTCCGGTATATTTTGCAGCCGAGATCTTGCTCTCCTTCGAGCTTCTCTGACTATCTCCCGAAGTTTCTGAGTGTCGACTTAATTCCGCTCGTCTTGATGCGGAAGCTGCCTCCTTCTTCTGTTCAAAGCAGCTGTCTGTTTTTCCAACTCTCTTCCGGCTCGAGCGAGTCTATATTGATAAGCTTGCGGTTCTTCGTAGCAGTTGTTTCCATTGGTTCGGAACCATCCAAAGCTTTTCCTCTATCCTGCTTGTGGAAGTTGAACTCGACACGTGGTGTAGGCCCGACATATTTAGTGCCCAAACCTCTCCTTAGATCCGAGGGATCGACATAGGGGTTTCCCAAATCGTCGAAAGCCTCTGATGTTTCCTCTTGATCGCGACTTGCTTCTCCAATGGCATAAACTTGGTGATATTTTGGAATTTTCACTTTGCTTGGTTTGGTGACACCATCATAGAGATTGGTGAAGACCTTCCCAATAGAGATGGATTTGTCGATGAAGTCGAAGCTGTCGGTGTCGCTCGTATCATCGCTTATATAGGAGTCCGCCGATGACTCGAAGGACATGTCGCTGAAGATTTTGGCGAGTTTTTCACTTGCCCTGCTGCCGATGAAGCGTGGCGACGAAATATCCTTGTCGTTTGACTCGATGGATGATACTGAGTTTGAGAAATCAGTACCAACCGCCGATAATCCCGACGAGATCGGAACTTCGAGACGATACACTCCTTCTTTCTCGACGCGAAGTGGAACTTTCCAAACGTCATCTCCATGGGCTCCTCCAAATACGCATATGCATCCAAACGGGAGGGCGGGTGAGGAATAAAATCAACGGGACCAGTTTCGATCTGTTTACCTCTCTCCATGATGTTGCTTGCTACCGATGAAGTCGATGATCTTGAACGTGCCATCGAGATCAGCTCCTTGTCGCCTCTAGATCCCACAGACGGCGCCAATTGACAAGGTATTAACTTGTCAATGCCTACGGATTGTAGACTAGGGTTTAGTTGGATGTAGAGGACAAGTAGATCTCGAAGGTTTCAGCCGAAAAGTACTCGACGAATATGAAAACTAGGGTTTGAGAAACAATGATTCGATGCTTTCTGTGTCCCTCGACTCCCCCTTATATAGGAGGCGGAGCCGAGGGATTCGTATTGTACAAGTTATAGAGTCCGGGAAGGTTTCTAACTCCTCCCGCAAAATTACAAATAATGCTTCCTATTACAACTCTAGCTTTTCTTAACAATATCTTGGGCTTCCGAGTCTTCTTATTCTTCGGGTAGTGGGCCTTCAGTAAACCCCGGGTACTATCATCGGCAGGCCCATTGGGGATGCCTATGTCACTAGTTGCCATTGTTACACTTAGTTGAGCTTAGCATATTTAGGGTTTGTGCTTGTAAACTAAACGATAGTTTAATTCCGCATTATTACAAGACAAATCCGTAAGAGTTTTTAATTGCCTATTCACCCCCCCTCTAGGCGACATCTCGATCTTTCACATTACCTGAAAGGATGAAGAAGAAGTGGGTTCTGAAGCAAATAAGGACATGATTGAGATATTCCTTTGTGATGTAGCAGTCTACCATTTGCAACTTATTTAACTTATTTAAACTCTAGAACTTGTATTTATTAAGTTGATGCATTTGTTTTATGGACTAGCTAGAGCTTTGGAACTTGGATGATAGGTGGATTATGATCTATGTTTCAGTATTTTGTAGTCTGTTTTAAGGTACAAAATTATGAGAAATACTTGTTGCAATCATGTGATGCATGCGCTTTTATTTTAGTCCATGGAAGCCATTTACAAATTCAATATTGAATTCTACTGTCATTTGCAATTCCTGTGGCAACTAAACAAGTGTCAATTTCTGGAATTACAATGTAAATGAAATAAATATATGTATTCATTTCAAAATGCTACAAATGAAATGAAAGTCTGGCTTCAAATGGGTCTGTTTGGATGTTTGCACTGGGGCTAGATACTGGACATTCGGATGGTCTGAGCACCGAATACCAAGATTGAGGCTGTTTGGTCGGTTTAGGTATTCAACATGTGCATTCGGGGCCGAATATTGAGCTGCTGACTTTTTGGCTGCACATCCCGTCCCCGAATCTCCTGGGTTGGAGCTCGATATTCACGTGCATTCGGGCCCGAAACGTTTTCTCTCATCTCTCTGACTTCTGTAATACTACTTCTTCCCCTCGAGCAGCGTATCTACGTAGGTAATAGGAACACCACGGTTGGCCTCCCCCTCCTCTATCTCGCTAGGCTCGGCGCCACCACCCCTCCGCTGCCCCCCTCCCGACGGCCATTGGCGGACGCAGCGAGTGTGCAGGGTGTGGCCTCCTCGGCTGGCCTCCGACGCCCTCCTCTGGACTACTTAAGGGTTTCGATCTAAAAACGCGAGACGAGAAGTCGAAGTCGCCTGAAACCCTCCAGAACACCGCCACATCGTGAAACTCCGTCTCGGGACCAAACAGCCCAATATACCAATTAAGCTACCAGCCTAGCACGAGACAAGTTCCAATCATTCAATCCCCAGGTTCCAGCTCCATCTCACGACCTTGCCGCCCGCACTGGACGCCCGCAGTCGCCGCCGTCCGGCCGTCGTCGCCGTCCGGCTATCGCCGCCTCGCCGGACGCCGGCCCCTGCCAGCCTGCCTCTCTCCCCTTGCCAGCCTCCACTTACCGCCGCTCGCCCTTCGTTTCTCGCGCCGCTTGGCCAGATCGAGTCTGCAGGTATGAATCCCTAAGTTCTCAACCTATTTCTAATTTATGCCCACGAATTTGAGCTGGAGCAGCCAGTAATGGGAGTAGGACTGTAGGAGCAACCTGACCATCAATTTGTGCCCACGAATTTTTCCCTCTATATTTGATCCCTTGTAAATTTCTATTTTTTCCTATGTTTGTTGTAACTGTAGATTGATTATGAAGAGAAAGAGTGATAGCCAAATTGCATCTCTTTTCCGGAATCGTGAAGCGAAGATTGCATCTAGTTCATTGCCCTTGGTTGTACTTGTAGCTGATGAGCAAACCGAAGACCCAAGGCATTCCGCATCTCCTGTCCAATCTGATTCCGAGAGTGAGAATGAAACAGAAGATGCAATACCAGATCCACCATCACCAGAACGACCAAGTGCAACATCATATGATGCTCAATTCATGCCGTATGATCCAGGGGAAAGGGTTCCTATTTCTGCATATGCTGTCAATGATCAGGATGTTGTTCGGAGAGGATATATCGCAAAAGGCCCATGCCAACCATATTCACATGACTTCGAAACCAGAAAAATATATGGCGTAAGTTGGCACTTCAGTTGTGACATTGTTTTGCAACAAACATGGCATTGGAATTCCTTCTCCGGAGGATAATTACGTCGCTCATGGTAGATCACATCGGTATTATGAAATACAAACAAATGATGATCGGTATAGAAGAGAAGTGTATCTTGGTGTCGTTGATCAAATTATTCAAGAGCTTGATAATCGGTTTGATGAGGTTAACATGGAGTTGCTTATTTGCATGTCGGCTTTGAATCCCCTCAATTCATTTGCTTCTTATGATGCACAAAAGGTAATGAAACTTGCAAGCTTCTACCCCAATGAATTTCCAAGCTTGTCTTTGATAAGGCTTGAATTCCAACTTGATACCTTTATCAATGATATGAGAAGGGATGATAGGTTCAAATGTGTAAATCATCTTGGTGAGCTCTCTATTAAGCTTGTTGAAACAAACAAGCATGTTGTTTATGATCTAGTCTACTTACTTCTCAAGTTGATATTGCTCTTACCGGTGGCGACGGCGAATGTTGAAAGAGCATTTTCTTCAATGAGTCTAGTGAAAAACAAGTTGAGAAATAGTATGGGTGATGACCTCTTGAACTATTGCTTAGTGACATTTATTGAGCGAGATGTGTTCTTGAAAGTAAGTGAAGATGACATAGTTGAAACCTTCATGGGAATGAAAGAACGTAGATTTACCAAATCCAAGTGATGTAATTTTCTATATTTCATTTCATAATGTAAGACTTGGTTAATGTTTTGAGCTATTTGTATTGGAATCATGTAAAACTGAAACCCATGTGTTGATCTACAATGTTGTGTATCACATTAGCTATATATGCTATTGATTTGGCAAATCTTCATATCACATGGGGTAGTGCGAACTTTTTTTTTGAAGGTTTGCACACCCTCCAATTCTTTCCTGGGTCCGCCACTGCCGACGGCCCGCCGACCCGTGCAGACTCCTCCTTCTAAGTCTCTAATTTCCCCTTACTTCGTGCGGATCACCCCGGTTTTTCGGGCCATGGTGGCACGGGTGACCGCCGCTGCCGCAGTCGTTCTGCTGCAAGTGGAGGACTCTGATGGGATCCATGGCATCATCTCTTTTCTAGTGTGCTGGCGCTGTCTTGCCCTCCCATCATCCGGTTCTCCATCCTCTCTCTCAATCTGTCTCTCTCTCTCTCATGTCTAGCGGCACGGCCAACAACCAAGAGAAGCTATCGACCAGATGGATTCGGTGAAGCCTCGGTAGAAAAGAAGCTAGATTGGTGAAGATCCGGTGGAGAAGAGCATGAATTTGGGTGCTGCTAGCCTGTTGCTATTTTGGATATGGAATTTGCAAGGAAGGGTCATTGTTCAGTTCACTATTTAGTGTAAGAAACACGCTCATTAGATGAACCTAACCATTCAGGTGTACCCCTTCATTTTCCATATATTTCTTTTGATTATGACAAAATAAAGTGCATCTGATTATGTTATACCGAAAATATTTTGAGACATCCAATCTTACAACTACAATTCCTCACACTAAACATCCAAACAACATTTGGTATTCAACCTCAATATCAAATCTACGTTTCGAATATCTGAACATCCAAACCAAAATATTGGCATTCAACTTCAATGTCAATATCCTGAGTTATTGACATTCAGCCCAATACAATACCAAGCCTCCCAATGCAAACATCCAAACGAAGCATTAGTCTAATGATTCAAATGTGGCCCAAATCAAGGGATGAAATAAGTGAACCACGTGCTAGTAGTAATGGTTAGTCATGAACTAGGTTTGCTCACTTCGTCCCTGAGATTTGTGTGTTCGATTTTAGTATGCGGACCTAAATTTCTTGCAATGGCCGATGATAAAGTTTACTAGCACACTGCGATTTAATGTGTTTCTTGAGATGTTTTCATTGAGTTTTGACTTTATTTCAGTGGTTTTCGCTTTCCCACTAACAAGATTTCATCAAAAACAAAAGAAACCTTGTATCTTCATGTAGATTTCATGAATTAAGTGAATATTTGAAGGAAATCAATCAATTTCCTATTTGGAGGAATCATCATATGTGTTCCAGAACTCCTTAACGACCAACGGTATGGTCGTGGCCGCCGGTCGTACGATATGACCGTACGGCGTGCAGCCACTTACCCCTCATCAAATAAAACAACATCCGCGATTCACCTCTCGTCATAGACATACATCAGTCGCCATTCACCTCTCATGAACAAAAGAGAAGATATATGGAGAAGAGGAACTCATCCTTCGATCTTTACTGCGATTCTCCGCTTCAGCCCCCATCACTTCCCCACCATAGACCTTGCATAGAGAGAGATGGATTCATCTTTGTAAACTCTATTCACATCGAGACTTGAGATTGAGTTTGGTTTCATTCTTATTCTTATTGTGGTTTGCTACGGTAATACTGAGATGAACCCTAATCTTATTATCAATATGCGCTTTAATGTTATTATCCTCTAATGTGCGAGTAAATTCCCTTAGGCGTGGAGATGTAAGGGATTGGTGATATGTTATGTGCCATAGTTCCATGTCATAACCTTGTGATGATTATTCTTATTATTGCTTATGAGTTTAATTGTGTATGTTTTGCGTAATGCTTATTGTCTAACGAATGGTCCAGACATCACGATACTAAGACCTACATAGATAAGAACTTATTTTCTAGAGACTCCGTGGTCTCCTAGTGACAATAGAGATATTAGACAGAAGCGAAAACAATTCGAAGATAATGAGGAACCATAAACCTTAATGCGTTGGTTAGGTCTCACGACCTTAATCATTCACGGTGACCAAGAGTCTATGGTAACAGGCGATAATACAATACCATCAATTGATCCCGGCATGGACTACATTGATTATTGAAGAGGTTGTTTGCCTACTTGTATCACAATAAGAGGGGGTTATAATCACATACTTATTCCATTTTTCGCTATTTCATCATGCACACTCACTATATCACCATGATATCCCCGCCCTAATCTCTTTTCTCAACTTTGAACGAAGTTCGTTACCTTTCATTTACACTATTTACTCTCTAGTTTACACTCAATTTCCAGCAAATCATTTCTCACTAACCAGTTTCATTTTCAATATTTTCAGTCAATTCACTAAAGACTAGTGATATATTGGGTCCAACAAAAATGCCCATAATAAAAAAATTGCTTATGCTCCTTCATTGGGATTCGATATAAAACTGGAATAATACTTCCGCGGATATGTGCTCTGATGAACTTTGTGATCTTGTAGGTCATCAAGCTATTTTCTGGCACCATTGCAGGGGTTCCAAGTGTTGTTTATTGACACTAGTGTTGGGACCACCAATGCTCTATGTATACGGTAGAGGTGTGGGAGAGCTTCTTTTCCTTGATATTTGGAGTGGGTCCCCGATGAGAGACATTAGGAGTTCGTAGAGAACTTTATGAATTCAAAAATTGTTGACTTAAGCTCAATGATGGCAAGCTTGACTATTACATCCGAGCCTAGAAAGACTATGAGGGAATATGGTTCTCCATCTAAAACAGTTATCAAAACTCCTATAGTTATTCCTGAGGTATATGCTAATGAATACTGCATCGGTATGGGTCTTATCTACCAAGTGCAGCATCATGCTTTTGCAGGAGAAGAAGGAGAAGATTCTAGATTACATTTATCAATATTTGATTTTCTTTGTAGGACTTTTAAACAAAATGGATTATAGTTGGATTTTGTTTTGTTGAAAAAATTTCATTGTTCTTTGAAGCGCAAGGTTCTTGCCTGGTTACAACGATTGCCACATCGATATATAACCACTTTTCTTTTTGCAGAAATTTACTTCTTAAGGGAAAATGATGTAGGCCAGAAATAACATAGCAGGTTTTACTCAGAAGATTGGGGAAAGTTTTCCCAACATTATTAGAGATTTGAGGATCTTATTAACTCTGCCCCTAATCATGTTCTTTCCGAGTTTGTTATTTATCACACATTTTATAATGGTTTGAATGGTGATTCCAATCATCTACTTGATGGAAGTGCATGGGAATTTTTAAATCAAGGAACAAATTTAATAGAAGTTATATCTCTTAATGAAAGATCAATACCATCTTCCCGAAGCAAAACAACAAGAGAGAGGGATACACGTGCTAGACGACAAAAATGTGAAGGGGGCAAAAGATTCCTTGAAGAACCACATTATTCTTGTCGCTGAGATTCAGAACTTTACGTAGATCTCGCTAGTGAATATGAATAGGAATATATAATCCATTTAGCTTTGCAACAATATAAGTATGAACAAGAAAAATGGCAATGAGATTCATGATTGTATCAGTTTCCAAGAGAAAATGCTTTATGAACTAAATGCAGAAATAGATGATATATGTCGAGTTATTGAACATTTGAAAATGCATTCAAGTATGGTTAATACTCAATTGGAGCAAATAGCTAAGACTTGGGCCCTTATTTTTAAACAAAAGGGTTTAAGAAGAACTGTTCTTAGCAACGTTGTTACTAGAGGGGTACTATAGTGCACAGACTGGTTCGAGGAAGAACAAACGCAAAAGCAAAAGGATGCCCAAGAAATGTTTCAGGAAGAAGACAACTTGATTGATCCACAACATGATGTTGAGTTAGAAGTGATTGTGAAAAAAAGAGAACAAGAACACGAGGGACAGGAAAGCGAAGACGAAGAGGAAGAAGAGCCAAACGATTCAAAAACTGAAATGTTAGGTGATAAAGACAAGGAAGAACCAAGTCGCCAGCAACAAGAAAAGATTATAATTGCTAAAAAAAAAGAATAGCAACAAAGCATATACCATAGTTATCACTGAAATGCCTTCTCGGACAAATATTTCATTTTTGAAACAAATATTTACACCATTGCTTAGATATTACGACAATTGCAGTGAAAATAACACTGAGGTTCAACTGTTCAGGTCATCCCTAGAAGTTCCTTTTTAACATAATCCCTAGAAGATGGTTTAGTGCAACCGAGCTGGTACATCCATAGCTCTTTGTGTCAAAGCATATACCATAGTTAAGGATCTTATTAAGTTTCTTGTTGATCACACATCAATAACTGGTTGAAAACCAGATATCGATAGCTCTAGGAGTGGAGAGCTAAGGAGTCAATTTCAAAGCCGTTGCATCATATATTAGAACAAACTACAACTATATTAGATATGGTTATTAAGAATAATTTGTTGAGCGAGTGATAATAGTAAAGGAAGAATGGTATTTTTTTGAATTTAATTGCCATATCTGAATGTGAAATGTTAGACAATTTGCAGTTGTTGGTTGACTAATTAGAATAGGCGTGAGAGTGTGGCACTTCCATTGCGTTCTATGAATCATCTTGAAGGTAGTCATTTTAATAATCAGTTTAGTAGAATATATGGAAGTCTATAATTAATCCATGGAACATAAACTCCTATGCTTTTTGTGTTCATGTTGTTATGGTAAAATACCGCGACCACAAAGCTCGATTAGGTATATTTCATTAGTTCCGATAAAGGAAATATATTAATATCAGAAGATACCAATTACATCCAGCCTCTGCAACAACCCACCGCTCTAATGACAATACAGATGCATACAACCAAAAAAGGAAAAAAAAACTAAGAAAAAAGAGTCCCGCCACAACATTCTAGCCCTAACAACAACAATACAACCACCACCATGACAACACCTGAACTTCAGGCTCTTCATTAGTTACTCCTTGCACATTCTCTTTTGACCTAACCAATCAAACATACATTTAACAATAGTTTGCAAACTGGTTTGTACACGTCGACATACTTTAGAATATAAATGCTAACATATATAAAGACTATAAGAAACTGGGAAGAAAGAACATCAAGTACATTGTAGATTCGGTACAAATCCAGTACTCCCTCCGTTCCTTTTTAATTGACTCGAATTTAGTACAAGTTTGTACTAAATCCGAGTCAATTAAAAAAGAACGGAGGGAGTAGCAGTCTAGCAGAAGAAAAAACCAGTTTCAATGTCAATGTCAGCAACGGCCTGTCACTCTACAAGTACAATACAACTTTTTTTTGATAATTCTTGATAGACCTTTTAACAATCACGTACAATACAAATTAAAATCATTCTCAAGTGGTTTCCATATTTACATAACGAAACCAAGAACCAGATGGTGATTCAAGAACAAGCACGCTCCATCTGAAGATTGTATGAAGCTATGAGTGGATCTATTAACCTACATGAAACACTACAAGACTGAATGCACGAAAAAGGGCCATGAAAAATAAGATAGACCACTCAATTAAAAAGCATGATCAAAATCATTGCACATCACCGTGAGATTGAACTCCATCATAGAAAATAACTCTTCGAGGGTTTGGGAAAAGGGTGTGAATACGTTCTTGGTGGCTAGTAGCCCCTCGAGCGGTTGCCTAGAGTCAAAAGCGACAGACCTGCCTTCTTGAAGCAGCGACGTGCAAGCTCCAATGCATCAACATCGCCAGCGACTTCAAAAGTGGGGTAGGACGGACGACGACGTTGTGGCAAGCGAGGAGCTGAAACGTAGAAAGAGGAAGCAACCCATGCAACTACGGTGGCGTCCAGTGAGGACCCATGCGAGGAAGGGACGGCAGAGTCGTAGGCGCAATGGCGTCTGGGGGCTTCACATGGGGAAGCCGCAGTAGCGTCCATGGGTCATGGGGGGGGGCAAGTAGAGAAGTGGATCGAGGATGCCGACAATGCGAGGGGGGATTGCAAAGAAGAAACATGCAAGCGGGGTCGAGGACGACAAAAGGGAATGAGGAGAGGAATTGGGGCATTGATTCGGTGGTAATTGATCCGTTAAATCAGGGCATGTGGATGGGGCATGGAGCAAGATTTGGCTAGAGTCCGCTTGGCTGCCCCATTGTATCGGAACCGTTTGATTAGATCACAGATAATCAGGGTCATTTGGACTGTTGATATCATTAAGGGAGAAGATCTTACGGTGATGGTTAAGTTGTGTACACAAAATTTGGTGGACATAAGAAAGTTCATGTTTTCTATTTTGTAAGTAGTGTAGAGGAGCTGAGGCGCATAAAGAGGCAACAACCCATGCAGCTACGGTGGCATCCAGTGACGACCCACGTGAGGAAGAGGCGGCGGAGTCGCAGGCGCCGTGGCGTCTAGGGGCTTGGCATAGGGAAGTCGTGGCCTACCGGCAACATCAGAGCGGGGGCAGCAACGTCCAGTGGAGTGACGTCATGAGGGGCAAGTAGAGAAGTGGATCTAGGATGCCAGCAATGCGAGGGATGATCAAATAAGAAGCATGCAAGCGAGGATGGGGACGACAAGGAGGGAATGATGAGAGGAATTGCGGTATTGATGGTAATTGATCCGCTAAATCAAGGCGTGCGGAGGGAGACATGGAGCAAGATTTGCCAGGAGTCCGCTCGGCGGAACATTATATCAGAACTGTTTGATTAGGTCGCAAACAATCAGAGTCATTTAGACCATTGGATATCATTACAGGAAAAGATTTGACTGTGTTGGTTAAGCTACATATGCAAAGTTTGGTGGACGTAAGAAAGTGTTTGCTCTTTTGTAAATAGTGTAGGCAAAGATGGGCTATTCTTAGAGTGCGACGGATTTAACTGTTGCGTGTTTGCATACGAAGGTTAGGGATCGAGCCTTTTGAAGAATGGGGTGGCGCTGGCTTTTGATCCAATGTGAAGAGGCTTGGAGGGCTCCTTCGGCCGATGTTCTTTATCCGGTTAGATCCAGTCCTACGAGATTGGTGACAATCACGGCTCGTTAGCGCATTATGGCTAGAGATTTCTTCAGCATCAAAGAATGGATTAGGTGCTGATGCTATTCTTCTATGTCGACGGTGAAGGACGTGCGTGCTTGGTAGTTGCGGCAACATCAATTTACAGCATTATAACCATGTGTATCCTCCTTGTGTTCTATTGATTATACACGTGCCAATTTTATATCGTATTAATATATTTATAAATACAAGTAACGTATTCCATAAGATCCAATGTTATCAAGATAACCAAGATATGTATTTGGTGACGAGGATGCCGAGGATACCGTGGGGTAGTAGCTGTATTTGCTTCGTCTCTTCGTCCACGGGAATGGATACGACCAAACGTGCTGGTCCTGGTCGTCTTCTTGCAAGAAAAGAAAGGGAAGAAGAGCATACGTCGGCCGCGAGGGCACCGTGCCTGCTTTGGTCCGTGTCACGCCGAACATCTGAGGGGCCTCCACCTCCGCACTTGCGTCTTCCGTGCACACCAAGATCCCCGCCGTCCACTCCCAGCCGTCCGATCCCCTCGCCGCCCCCTCCCCCGCCGTCCATCCCCCAACCGACCATCTCTTCCCCCGCACACGGCACACGCGCTTCCCGACTCCCGAACCAACAGCCAGCGGCAGGCAACACAGACGGCACACATTGCAGACAGCTCCGGCTCCGGCTCCGGCTCGCTCGCTGCTAACTGCCAGGGTCCTCGCTCGCCCCACCCCCCGCGCGCGGCGAGCGACCCGGCTCCGGCTACACGGACATGGTCGCGCGCCGGATCGCCGGCCGCATCGCGGCGGCGCGCCGGGCCCTCACCTTGCCCCTCCCGATGCGGATCACCAACGGCCTCGCCATGGCCTCGCTCCTGCTCTCCTCCTGCGACCTCCTCCGCCTCTGCAGCCACCCGGACCGCCACCTCAGCTTCCCCCTCGGCGGCCGCGAGTTCGTCACCGTCGTCTGCCAGCTCGGCTCCGTCCTCTACCTCATCAGCCTCATCGCCATCCCCCTCGCGCACTCCGAGCCGCCGCCCGCCAGCTCGCCTGCGGCTCCACCCATCACCCCGAATTCAAAGCCCGACCGTCCGGTCGACGGCGACGAGGAGATCGTGGCCGCCGTGGTGTCCGGCGCGCTCCCGTCGCACCGCCTCGAGGCGCAGCTCAAGGACTGCCGCCGCGCCGCCCGGCTGCGGCGGGAGGCGCTGCGCCGGATCACGGGGCGGGGCGTGGAGGGGCTCCCCTTCGACGGGATGGACTACCAGGCCATCCTGGGCCAATGCTGCGAGATGCCCGTCGGGTTCGTGCAGCTGCCCGTCGGGGTCGCCGGCCCGCTGCTCCTGGACGGCCGCCACTACCACGTCCCCATGGCCACCACCGAGGGCTGCCTCGTCGCCAGCGTCAACCGCGGCTGCAGGGCCATCGCCGCGTCCGGGGGCGCCGACAGCGTGCTGCTCAGGGACGCCATGTCCCGCGCGCCCGTCATCAAGCTGCCCACCGCCAAGCGGGCAGCCGAGCTCAAGATGTTCGTCGAGGCGCCTGCCAATTTTCAGGCGCTGGCTGCCCAGTTCAATAAGTAGGTCTCTCACTCTCGGTCTTTGATTACTAGTATTGTGTGACTGCTCATAAAAAAATGCATTCTTTGCTTGCCATGTGATGTTCTCGATCAGTATGGTGTGATGCTCATAGCTAGACGTAGGTAGAACTGCATGTTTTTTAAAAAAAGTTCAGGTGATTGCACACCAAAGCAGGTCCCTTTCTCATACAGTTGATGATGATGGGGTAGAGGCCACAATGCATTATTATTGCCTTATTGCACATGCACTTGTTAGGGCAACTACAACGGCTTTACCGGCTAGGTATCACCTGATCCATCCTTTTCGTAGTAGCTATCTGCGATAAATGCCAGTTTATACCTTTTCGATAGTATCGGCCGTGAATTGTCGCTTTGCGTTTCCTCAAACCTTGGGGAACGGCAACGCAGTGTCGGTTTGCGCCTCTCAAACTTCAGAGCATGTGAAATTAATGTCATCCTCTGCACTTTGAACGTTTAGCGAGTGCAGGCCTCCTCGATCCATCCTTTTGGTAGTCGCTATCAGCGATAAATGCCAGTTTATACCTTTTCGACAATACCGACCGTGAATTGTCACTTTGCGTTTCCTCAAACCTTGGGGAACGGCAACACAGTGTCGGTTTGCGCCTCTCAAACTTCAGAGCATGTCAAATTGATGTCATCCTCTGCACTCTGAACGTTTAGCGAGTGCACGTGTATCCTTGATCCATCCTTTTGGTAGTCGCTATCTGCGATAAATACCAGTTTATACCTTTTCAATAGTATCGACCGTGAATTGTCGCTTTGCGTTTCCTCAAATCTTGGGGAACGGCAACACAGTGTCGGTTTGCGCCTCTCAAACTTCAGAGCATGTGAATTTGATGTCATCCTCTGCACTTTGAACGTTTAGCGACTGCACGTGTATCTTTGATCCATCCTTTTGGTAGCACCTGCCAGTTTATACCTTTTTGACAGTATCGACCGTGAATTGTCGCTTTGCGTTTCCTCAAACCTTGGGGAACAACAACAAAGTGTCGGTTTGCGCCTCTCAAACATCTCAGCATCTGAAATTGATGTCATCCTCTGCACTTTGAACATTTAGCGAGTGCACGTGTATCCTCGATCCATCCTTTTGGTAGTAGCTATCTGCAATAAATACCAGTTTATACCTTTTCCACAGTATCGAACCTGACTTGTCGCTTTGCGTTTCCTCACACCTTGGGGAACGACAACAAAGTGTTGGTTTGCGCCTTTCAAGCTTCAGAGCATGTGAAATTGATGTCATCCTCTCCACTTTGAACGTTTAGCGAGTGCACGTGTATCCTTGATCCATCCTTTTGGTAGTAGCTATCTGCGATATATGCCAGTTTATACCTTTTCGACAATATCGACCCTGAGTTGTCGCTTTGCCTTTCCTCAAACCTTGGGGAACGGCAACAAAGTGTCGGCTTGCGCCTCTAAACGTCAGAGCATGTGAAATTGATGTCATCCTCTCCACTTTAAACGTTTAGCGAGTGCACGTGTATCCTTGATCCATCCTTTTGGTAGTAGCTATCTCAGTTTATACATTTTCGACAATATCGACCCTGAGTTGTCGCTTTGCCTTTCCTCAAACCTTGGGGAACGGCAACAAAGTGTCGGCTTGCGCCTCTAAACGTCAGAGCATGTGAAATTGATGTCATCCTCTCCACTTTAAACGTTTAGCGAGTGCACGTGTATCCTTGATCCATCCTTTTGGTAGTAGCTATCTCAGTTTATACCTTTTCGACAATATCGACCCTGAGTTGTCGCTTTGCCTTTCCTCAAACCTTGGGGAACGGCAACAAAGTGTCGGCTTGCGCCTCTAAACGTCAGAGCATGTGAAATTGATGTCATCCTCACCACTTTAAACGTTTAGCGAGTGCACGTGTATCCTTGATCCATCCTTTTGGTTGTAGGTATCTGCGATAAATGCCAGTTTATACCTTTTCGACAATATCGACCCTGAGTTGTCGCTTTGCATTTCCTCAAACCTTAGGGAACGGCAACAAAGTGTCGGCTTGCGCCTATAAACTTCTGAGCATGTGAAATTGATGTCATCCTTTGCACTTTGAACGTTTAGTGAGTGCTCGCGTATCCTTGATCCATCCTTTTGGTAGTAGCTAGCTGCGATAAATGCCAGTTTATACCTTTTCGACAGTATCAACCCTGAATTGTCGCTTTGCGTTTTCTCAAACCTTGGGGAACGGCAACAAAGTGTCGGTTTGCGCCCCTCAAACTTCTGAACATGTGAAATTGGTGTCATCCTGTGCACTTTGAATGTTTAGCGAGTGCACGTGTATCCTTGATCCATCCTTTTGGTATTAGCTATCTCCGATAAATGCTAGATTATACCTTTTCGACAGTATCGACCCTGAATTGTCGCTTTGCGTTTCCTCAAACCTTGGGGAACAGCAACAAAGTGTGGGTTTGCGTTTCTCAAACTTCAGAGCATGTGAAATTGATGTCATCCTGTGCACTTTGAACATTTAGCGAGTGCACATGTATCTTCCATCCATCCTTTTGGTAGTACCTATCTGTGATAAATACCAGTTTATACCTTTTCGACAGTCTTGGCCCCAAATTGTCGCGTTGTGTTTTTTCAAACCTCAGGAAACCGCGATAAAGTGTCGGTTTGCGCCTCTGAAATTTCAGAGCATGTGAAATTGATGTCATCCGGTGCACTTTGAACGTAACGTTTAGCGAATGCGCGTGTTTCCTCTTTCAGAGATTCAGGACGCATATTTTCTGTCGATTTATGGTGTGTAGAATATCAATAATCTCATTTTGTTGATGAAGGGCTTACTGCAAATGCACTTGTTAAGGCAACTATAACGGCTTTACCGGCCTATTGAGGTAGCATCATTAGCATTACATATATTGGCTTATTCATCCGATTGGTACTAGCTAACTGTGATAAATGCCAAATTATACCTTTTCTACAGTATTGACTCTGAATTGTCACTTTGCGTTTCCTGAAACCTTGAGGAACGGGCAAAAAGTGTGCGCTTCTCAAACTTCAGAGCATGAAATTGATGTCATCTTGTGTACTTTGAACCTTTAGCGGCTGCACCTGTATCCTCCTTCAGAGGTTCAGGATGCATATGTTCTGTCGATTTATGGTGTGTAGAATAATCAATCATCTCATATGGTTCATGATGGGCTTATTTCACATGCACTTGTTAAGACAACTAGAGCGGCAATATTGCCCAATCCATCCTTTTGGTACTAGCTAACTGCGACAAATGCCATGCCAGTTTATACCTTTTCTGCAGTATTGTTTCCAAACTGTTGCTTTACGTTTCCGAAAACCTCGGCAAATGGCAACAGTGTCTGTTTGCGCTTTCAAACTTCAGAGCATGTGAATTTGATGTCATTTTGTGCACTTTGAACCTTTGGCCGGTGCATGTGTATTCCTCCTTCAGAGGTGCCGGATGCATATGTCCTATCAATTTGTGGTGTGTAGAATATTTGACAATCTCATTTGGTTGATGATGGGCTTATGCACATGCACTTTTTAAGGCAACTATAATGGTCTAACCAGCCTATTGAGGCAACAGTAGCATTATATTGCCTTACTCATCCTTTTGGTACGGGCTAACCGCAATAAATGTCAGTTTATACCTTTTCTGCAGTATTGACCCCAATTTGTCGCTTTGCGTTTCCTCAAACCTTGGGGAACAGCAACAAGGTGTCGGGTTGTGCACTTGAACCTTTAGCGAGTGCACGTGATCCTCTTTCAGAGGTTCAGGATGAATATGTCTTGTCGATTTGTGGTGTGTAAAATAATCGATCATCTCATTTGGTTGATGATGGGATTATTGGATATGCACAATTAAAACAGCTTTACCGGCCTATTGAGGCATCACTAGCATTATATTGCCTGATTCATCCTTTTGGTTCTAGCTAAACGTGACAAATGCCAGTTTATACCCTTTCTGCCGTATTATTGACCCAAAATTGTCGCTATGGTTTCCTAAAACTTCAGGGAACGGCAACAAAGTGTCGTTTTGCGCTTCTCAAACTTCGGAGCCTGCGCAATCGATGTCATCTAGTGCCCTTTGAACCTTTATCTGGTGCATGTGTATCCTCTTTCAGGATGCACATTACACATGTTCTGCCAGTTTCCGGTTTGTGTAGAATATTCAGCATAGTATTACTTAACCTCTAGATAACTGCCGGTCCACGTGTAGAAGTTTTTAATGTTATCATTTAATATTCAGAATTAGGGTATTGTTAGTTCACATCGTTTCATAGGGCGTTCTTATGTTATTATTTTATGTCAGTTCAAAGTCTTGAGAAATCATGGAAATATTTTGTTGCCATCGCCAGATGTTAGCTTCGATCATTCCTTACCAATTGTTGCATTTGTGAGCATCCATGGGAACTTTAGAATTGGTACTAATAAGTTTGAAAATTGGCATCTTTATTAGCTTGTGTTTTAGCATTTGGGTTCTCTCATTCAGATTAATGGTGCAGTGTATATTTTCCTAATTCTGCATTTACTTTGATTTCTGAAATACATAAGGTCACTACCATGTAACCCCTATGACCCTATCTAAGCTTTCCCCCACTTTGATCCTTTGGTTTTTATCTGTCAAGTCATTCACAGGTTAGAGACATGGGCTGTTATTTGTACCAAACAGATGGCTCTTTGGTTCTTATACAATGTTTGCTCCTTTGGTGCAAATGTTTGGACACTAGTTGCATTTTTTGCAAACGTCTTTTACCCCTTGTGTGATTTCTGTCATCAGTACTGAAGCTTGTTATCCTATTGCATATCTATTAATTATGAATCAAGCATATGTATACTATAAATCCTCCAATATTCTGTATGTTTCATTGACCTCATTTCTTAGCTGAATTGATAATACAGTTAATGTAATGATAAACTTTTGTATTAGTTTAACAACCAAGTTGTTGACAATGTTCTGTATCCACAGATCAAGCAGATTTGGTAGGCTTCAAGGTATTCAGTGTGCACTAGCTGGAAGAAACCTTTACATGAGGTTCACCTGCAGTACTGGTGATGCTATGGGGATGAATATGGTGTCCAAAGGTGTCGAGAATGTCTTGGGATATCTGCTGAACAACTTCCCCGACATGGACGTCATCAGCATATCTGGTTTCAACTCTTTCCTCTGTTAAACTGCACCAAATTTTGCATTCTTTCCCTGAAAACCAACACATCATTTTAGCAGATAACTAAAACATTGTTGTTCTGGAGTTCGTAGTAGAATATTGGGCAATAAGCATGACATACTGAAAGAACTGTTTGATCAATCCATCCAAGATATATTTTGTCCCCGTCTGGTGAAGCTGTAACATGTGAAAATTGTTCCAGCAGCATATGTTACTAGGTGGACTTTTATTTTTCCATGTACTCATTTCCTGTTAGCTTCAGTACCCTGAGTGTAGAATAGAAGCTGCTGTGACGAAAGGAAACAATGAATCTGCTAATTTTCTTGTCTTGGAGCAAACTTATAATTAGTCTTATTTATGACATATTTTCTAGTGTACTTGTCAGGATGTATAGTGCCTATTATCACCATTGTTCTTTCCCAGCATTCACAAAATGAATTAACTTTGGGTATATCAGGTAACTACTGTTCAGATAAGAAGCCTACTGCTGTAAATTGGATAGAAGGTCGCGGGAAATCTGTTGTTTGTGAGGCTACAATTAAAGGAAGTGTCGTACAGAGTGTTCTAAAGACAACCGTGGAAAAACTTGTCGAGCTTAACATTGTCAAAAATCTTGCTGGATCAGCTGTAGCTGGAGCTCTTGGAGGTTTCAATGCTCATGCAAGCAATATCGTAACTGCCCTATTCATTGCGACTGGCCAAGATCCTGCGCAAAATGTTGAAAGCTCGCAGTGCATCACCATGTTAGAGGCAGTGAATGACGGAAATGATCTCCACATCTCTGTGACCATGCCGTCCATTGAGGTGATCTATTTTTCCTTTTTTCTTTGCGAGATCTCTTTCCCCTTTCAGTTCTTGGTAACTAGAATCAAGTTCCTACTCTGTGTAGATCGTAGCGCAGTCTGTCATCACCAATCATCATTGAAATGATTAATTCTTTAGCCAAGATGTCTTGCTGAATCATTCATTTATTTTCTTGCGTTATGCTTCATGAGGACACTGCTCTTTTCACATAATGTTGTCATGTTAAATGGTTCAGTTTTGTGTTTCTTCAGGTTGGCACAGTCGGGGGTGGAACTTGCCTTGCCTCACAGTCCGCCTGTTTGAACCTGCTTGGTGTGAAAGGTCCCAATCATGACTCACCCGGCGCAAACGCTAAACTTTTGGCCACCATTGTAGCTGGCAGCGTACTCGCCGGCGAGCTCTCCCTCCTCGCTGCTCTAGCCGCTGGCCAGCTTGTGAAGAGCCACATGAAGTACAACCGCTCCAGTAAAGATGTTGCCAAGGCTGCTTCTTGAGCAGCCCCCCATCCAGTGCTGAACATATTTGGACAGGAGAATCACCAGACAGCAAGCGTGTCGACAAGCAAAGCAAATCAGCAGAGTAGAGAGACTTACCTGTACATACTGCTGATTAAGCGAGCGAGACTTGTCCAGGGTCGTCTCAGGTTGCGAGTGTCAGTCGCAGCCTGGGTTTCTAGCATAAATTTGTGGAGAAAAACACCTGACTTATCGTGCAGCTTGTGATTGTAATTTTGTTTGCGTGACATTGCAGATGCTTATGTTTGTATTGTGTAACAAATTAGACCCCCCCTTTTCGGCTCTTTTATAGTAGCAGATCAGAATATCAGACTAACTTGTGATTGATGTTGCTATTCCTTTTATGCGGTATAGTTATTTATTTTGTCTGCAGCATGAAGCGTTCAGTGTCCATGTTCAATTTCGCTGCTCGTGTTGTGCTCTCTGGTTGTGCACGTTGACGATTGCAAGTATATAACAGTTCAACAAAGTCATTAGGGTATCTACCCTCTTTAATTCAAAAACATGAACTAACTTTTCCAAAATGATCATGTTTTTTTTTTTTTTTGAGAATTCAGCACTTTATTGATCAAATAACATCAATACAAAGTTTGTCCCGGATACAATCCGGTGCAACATCACGATAGAAAATACTACCAAAGTTCTCAGCTCGGCGAGCCAAAGTATGTGCTGAACTATTACAGAGACGACTAGTATGACGGAAATTCACCGCCAACAAAGTTGCGGCAATGGTTTGTTGTCCTCAACCACAACCCCAACCATCGAACGATCCCGGATCGGTGAGCGGATCCGTTGGATGACTGATAAACAATCCGATACCATGATGACATTGTTCTAGCCTTCATCTTTCGCGAGGGAGACTGCACTTCGAATGGCGAGTGCTTCAGCTATCTCGGGCACAGTGACCTGATCAAGTAACCGGCTGCACGCAGCCAGAAAATTGCCCATGTGGTCCCATCCTTGATGAAGAAGAGAACAATGCTGCATCAACATGTATGACTACCGAGCCAACCGGTGTCCGAGACCATCGAGATATTGTGGCCAAGGTCTCACGGCTATGGCTGGTCAGTGGCTTGAAAAGATGCAGCAGAATCATCTCAGTATAGGCTTTAATCTGCTCCGCTAGGCTGGTCGGGTGCTTCCTCTTCTCTCCATTACGGACGCCATTGTGCGCCTCCCACAAATGCCACACCGTAACCGCCAACGTAACTAGCTCTCGATCATCAGATCGAGCCAGAAAATCCAACACCCACGCCTTAGGAGTTGAGAAGTGCTTCCTGAGCAAATGGATTGGATACACCAATTTAACCGCCCGCCATACCTCTGCTGCATACGGGCAGAAAACAATGGCATGCACTGCACTTTCCTCCCTGTCACAGAAGAGGCATACACCCTCCACCGGGATGTTTCGGCGACGGAGCTGAGTACCACTTGGGAGACAGTCATGAGCTAGTCTCCACAGAGTAATTTTCATTTTCCCTGGCGCTTTAATACTCCACAACTTCTTCCAGAGTTTCTCCTCAGCGGAAGTGTCCATCGGCAGCCCCTTTTTATTCAGACTACGCCATGCCACAAACTCCTCTGATCTTGCCAAGTTATAGGCTGATTTGATAGAATATACACCAAACTTGGTGTGAGGCCAAGTAGGAAAGTCTTCACCTCCATGTCTGCTCAGGGGAATCTGTAGAATTTTGGACGCCACAGAAGTTTCAAAAAAGCTTGTGACCACGTCCTCATCCCAGGTCCCAGAGTCATCAGCCATGAGTGAACTAACAGTGGCTTGAGGGTTCATCGGCAAGAGCGTCTTGAGGTGCTCAGGAGGAATCCCTGGGATCCAATTGTCCCTCAGAATCCTTATGTGGGCACCATCTCCAATGCCCCATCTAACCCCATGCTGCACCAATTTTTTCCCAAACAGAATGCTCCTCCACGTGTACGAAGATGATCGTGGCTTCGGTGCATTCCAGAACTCGCAGTTGGGATAGTACCTGCCCTTCAGGACCCTGGCGCAAAGCGAGTTGGGTTCAGTTAGGAGCCGCCAACATTGTCTACCAAGCATCGCCTGGTTGAAAAGCACCAAGTCTCGGAAACCCATACCCCCTGACGATTTAGGTGCAGATAACCATTCCCATGACCGCCAGTGCATTTTCTTTTTTCCGTCTTCAAAACCCCACCAAAAGTCAGCAATTGACCGGCGCAAAGAGGTACAAGTTTATTGGAATCTGAAAACAGCTCATGACAAAGGTGGGAAGAGCTTGAATAACAGACTTAAGAAAAACTTCCTTGCCTGCTCTTGACAAAGGGCGATCAGAGCATGCATTCATCCGCTTCCACGATTTGTCAGTAAGAAAGCGGAAACAACCAATTGGGGACTTGCCTACCTCAGTCGGCATTCCCAAGTAGGAATCCTGGAGCGCTTCAAAATGATCATGTTATACAGAACCTAATGACATGAGCGAACCTAGCACCCTGCAGCCACCCCGGCTTGCCGACGGCGCAACCTTGTTGTCTGAAAGTTTAGCATCTTAAGCTTCTTTGTCCAGGCTGTTAGGCTGTAAATACGTAGCCTCTGTACATATCTGTATTGTACCCTTTGGTACCCCTATATATATGAGATAGCCACACCCACGTTGGGTGTTGAGCAGTTGCCCCAAATTACTGTGTCTAAGGGCATGTACAATGGTGATGACTCAGCTATCTGTAAGAGGTAGTTATAGGTGATTTTGGTGATGTGGAGGAAAGAGAATGAGGAGAGAGAAGGAGGCTGTCTGTAAAGTTATAGACAGTCTGTAGGCTTCTTACAGACAGCTTACAGACACCATTTTTGCTGTTGTATGAAGGGTGTCTATAACTTATACTCACATATAGCTATGACTAAAAATAGATAACTTACAGACAGACTATTGTATACACTGTCTGTATCATTGTCTATAGATGACATGGAGCAGTATTACAGACAGCATCTGTCTAAACCAATGTACATGCCCTAATATGGTATCAGATTAGGTTTTCCAACCCACGTTTTTTTCTGCCGCCGCCGCCTCTCATGCGATGGCCTCTTCCGTCGCTGCCGCCTCCCACGTGATGGCCTCCTCCGATGGCGCGATCTCTGCTGCCGCGCCGTCCTCCTCCGCAACTGCTTCTCCGTTCACACAGTCGCCTCCCCTCGCGTGGGCGCGTTCTCGACAGCCGTCCATGGATGCGTCCGTGGTTGTCCCTCCTGCTGCTCCTCTCTCTCATGGAGATCAGATTCCTGCTGCTGCTCACGCGCCTCCGAGCTCTGGGTCGGCGTCGGCGTCCTATGCACCATCGGCGTACAACGCGCCCGCGCTGCCCGCGTATGGAGCTCCTCAGGCTTATGCGCCCGCGCTGCCAGCGTATGGCACTCATCAGCCATATGTGCCCGCTGCTGTGGCATACGCGCCTGCACATGTGCATGCATATACGCCAGCGACCGCGGCCCTGCATGCGTATACGCTCGCACCTGCGCGTATGAACGCTGCAGCGCAGCCGTCACCGGTGTACGCGCCCGGGCCTGCGTCCGTGGCTTCGGCCTACGCATCTGCGCCTCCGGGGTACGCACCGGTGTCTACGTCGTTCGCGTCCGCGTCTCCGGCCTATGGTGCGTCTTCTGCGTATGTGCCGCCGGTGACTGGTGCCCTCGCCCCGTTTGATTACGGGCCGTCTCCAGGAGCGCTCCCACCGCCTGGCTCTCATCTCGCTGGAATACCTCCGCACGCGGGGTTCTACACGGCGCCTCCGGCTGCCCACGCGGATCATGCTGCGGAGGTCTACGCGCCGGTCTACAACACGCCTGCGCCGCAAGCGGCGGCGTCCATGGATCCTTCGGCTCCGGCGCCGTTCTACTTCGCGCACCTTATTCCGGTGAAGCTCACGCCCGATAATTATTTGTCGTGGCGTGCACAGGTACTGCCCCTCCTTCGCAGTCGCTACCTGGAGGGGTACGTCGATGGATCTCTGCCGTGCCGGTCGCCGTATCACCCGGCGTATCACACGTGGGTGGCCCAGGATCAGGCCATCCTCTCTGCCATCCAGTCGTCGCTCACTCCGAGCGTCTCGTCGCTGGTCATCTTCGCCGCTACGTCTCGGGACGCGTGGACGGCGCTTCACACTAGCTTCGCCTCTCAGTCTCAGGCACGTGCCCATGCTATTCGCACCGAGCTGGGCGAGGCCAAGCTCCAGGACCTCAGCATCACGGACTACTTCAACAAGGTGACCGGCCTTGCCGACACACTGGCCTCTATCGGCCAGCCACTCCGCGCCGAGGACTTCACCACCTACGTCCTGAATGGGCTGGACGATGACTATGATAATCTCGTTGAGAACATCAATGGTCGTGAAACCCCGATTCAGCCTCGCGAGCTCTACTCTCGCCTCCTTGGCCGCGAACAACGCGTCAAGGCGAAACGTGCTTCCCCGGGCTTCTCCTCTGCCAACGCCGCTACGCGTGGCAAACCGCAGAAGCATCCACCGTCTGGTGGAAAACTAGCGGCGCCACCGCCTCAGCAGGCCCCGCGGGCCCCAGCCGCTTCCCCCACACCGACCACTGGCGGTGGCCGTCCGCGCGCCACCTGCCCCTGCTGTGGCACCGAGCTGGCGTGCCAGCTGTGTGGTCTCGCGGGTCACATCGCCTCCCGCTGCCATCGTCGCTTCAAGCAGGATTTCCTCGGCATCGGCAACAACGGCAAGGGTAATGACAAGCAGGCTGCGCTTGCGAGTCATGAGTACGGGCACACTCCGTCTTACCCCATTGATTCGACATGGTACATGGACACTGGAGCTACCAATCACCTGACGAGTGAGATGGGCAAGCTCTCGACCCAGGAGCCATATCGCGGTCATGATCAGGTTCGCACCGCCAATGGAGCAGGTATGCACATCTCACACATTGGTCAGGCTTCTCTTCTTACACATAATTCCAAACAATTACGTCTCCTCAATGTCCTTAGAGTTCCTTCTGCTACACGTAGTTTGTTGTCTGTTCCTCAACTTACTCGTGATAATAATGTCTTTGCTGAATTTCACCGGTTTCATTTTTTCATTAAGGACCGGGACACGAGGGCCGTTCTTCTTAGAGGTCGCCTGCGCCATGGGCTCTATGCGCTTGACATGCCACCTGTTCACCAGGTCTTCAGTGGAGTTCGTGTGTCGTCCACTCATTGGCATGCACGTCTGGGTCATCCTGCTACTCCTATAGTTCGTCATGTTCTGCATCGTCATGATCTTCTAGTTGTGTCCAATAAAATTGTTGAAACTATCTGTGATGCCTGTCAGCAAGGCAAGAGTCACCAGCTTCCTTTTTCAGAGTCGAGTCGTGTAGTCAAACAGCCTCTTGAGCTTGTGTTTTCTGATGTATGGGGTCATGCCCAAACGTCTGTTAGTGGCCATAATTATTATGTCAGTTTTATTGATGCTTACAGTCGGTTTACTTGGCTTTATCTTATTAAGCGTAAATCTGATGTGTTTGATGTCTTTGTTCAGTTTCAAGCACATGTTGAGCGTTTCCTAAAGCATAAAATTGTTCATGTGCAATCTGACGGGGGGGGGGGGGGGGTTTGAATATCACAACCTCAATACGTTCTTTAATAAGCTTGGGATCTCGCACCGTGTGTCTTGCCCACATACACATCAGCAGAATGGTGCTGCCGAACGTAAGCATCGTCATCTTGTAGAAACTGGCTTAACTCTACTTGCTCATGCCTCCGTTCCTTTTCGGTTTTGGAGTGATGCCTTTGCTACAGCCTGTTTTCTTATAAATAGGCTCCCTACACGACGTCTTCAAATGAAAACACCCATTGAACTCTTGCTTAATGAAACTCCAGATTACAAGTTTCTCAAGGTCTTTGGATGCACATGTTGGCCTCATCTTCGTCCGTATAACAAGCGTAAGCTAGAGTTTCGGTCTAAAAAGTGCGTCTTTCTCGGGTATAGTTCCCTTCACAAAGGGTACAAGTGCCTTCATGTTCCCACTAACCGCGTCTATATTTCACGTGATGTCGTGTTTGATGAGAACGTGTTCCCTTTTTCCGCACTTCCGACCACCACCACCAGTCCCACACCACCAGTGTCTTCCACTACACCGTCGTCTGACCAGTTTGTTGATGTTGCATACTCTCCTGCGTTGCTCCCTAACCATGCTGCAGGTATTGGTCGTGGAGCTCGTCTTCAGCTGCTGGATGATCAGGCCCCCGACGCCGCGCCTATGACGGACGTCGATCGACTGCATGCGCCATGCATGCCCGACCTGTCCGCGTCACGCGCGTGGCCCGCCCCTGAGCCGGCCCCCTCTGCCTCGCCAGCCGCCCCGCCTGGGCCGGCTTTGTCTGCCTCGCCCGCCGGCTCGCCTAGGCCGGCTTCGCCCGCGTCAACAGCTGGCTCCCCTGGGCCGGCCCCGTCTGCCTCGCCGGCCACCTCACCTAGGCCGGCCTCCACGCCCTCGTCGCCCGGCCCATCTACACGGTCAGCCACGCCGCTCTCGCCTGGGCCTCATGCGACGCCAGGATCGTCCTCCTCGGCTGCCTCCTCGCCAGCGCCCCCTGTCGCTTCGACATCGGCGTCGCCCGCACCCTCTGTGCCTGCTGCCTTGCGACCTCGTACGCGCAGCCAGAATGGTGTCTTCTGCCCGAAGGAACGCACCGACGGGACTGTTGCATGGATTGCAGCATGTGTTGCTCAAGCTGAGGATGATCCCACTGCTGAACCTCGGCACTTTCAGGCTGCTCTTGGTATTCCACACCGGCGTAGTGCAATGGAACAAGATTTTCATGCACTCCTCAAAAATGACACATGGCAGCTGGTTCACCCTGTTTCTGGCGTTAATGTTATTGATTCCAAGTGGGTCTTCAAAGTCAAGAAACATGCTGATGGTTCTATTGAGCTCTACAAGGCACGTTTGGTTGCCAAGGGTTTCAAACAGAGGTACGGTCTTGATTATGAGGATACTTTCAGCCCAGTTGTTAAGCCTACTACCATTCGGTTGCTTCTCTCTTTGGCTGTTACACGAGGGTGGTTTCTACGCCAGCTGGATGTTCAGAATGCCTTCCTTCATGGTGTCTTGGAAGAGGAGGTTTATATGCGCCAGCCCCCGGGTTTTGTTGATCCTGCTCGTCCTCGGCATCTATGCCGCCTGGTTAAGGCTCTCTATGGACTCAAGCAGGCTCCTCGTGCATGGCATGCGTGTCTTGGCTCTGTTCTTCGGGCTCATGGGTTTGTTCCATCCACTGCTGACACATCTCTGTTCCTTCTTCAGCGCCCTGAGGTCACGATGTATCTGCTGGTTTATGTTGATGATATCATCCTCATCAGTTCCTCTGATGTTGCTTCTGTCCGCCTCGTGTCTGCGCTGAGTGGTGATTTTGCTGTTAAGGATTTGGGTGCGCTGCACTACTTCCTTGGTCTGGAGGTCTCACGGTCTTCTGCTGGGTTGACTCTCACTCAGCACAAGTATTCTCTGGACTTGCTGCGTCGTGCTGGTATGTTGAAGTGCAAACATGCTATCACTCCTATGTCTGCTACTGATCGGTTGTCTGCTCTTGATGGAGATCCTCTTTCACCTGATGATGCTACTGAGTACCGGAGTCTTGTTGGTGGTCTGCAATACCTCACTATCACCAGACCAGATGTCTCCTATGCAGTCAACCGTGTTTGTCAGTATCTCCATGCACCCAGGACATCTCATTGGTCGGCTGTGAAGCGTATACTGCGCTACGTCTGTCTCACTGCCTCATACGGTTTGCTTCTCCAGCCTGCGCCATCTTGTGATCTCTCAGCCTTCTCAGATGCAGATTGGGCTGGCAATCCTGATGACAGGCGATCCACGGGGGGCTATGCAGTATTCTTTGGTCCTAACTTGATCGCCTGGAATGCTCGCAAGCAGGCTACAGTATCTCGCAGATCTGAAGCTGAGTACAAGGCGGTTGCTAATGCCACAGCTGAGCTCATATGGGTCCAGTCCTTGTTGAGAGAGTTGAGAGTCTCTCAACATCGGCCACCAGTCCTTTGGTGTGACAACATTGGCGCAACATACTTGTCATCTAATCCAGTGTTTCATGCTCGAACGAAACACATCGAGGTTGACTATCACTTCGTACGGGAACGTGTCGCACAGAAGCTACTCCACATCAAGTTCATTCCTTCCAAGGATCAACTTGCTGACATCTTCACGAAGCCTCTACCACAGCCACAGTTTGTAGGTTGTAGGCGCAATCTTAACTTGCTTTGTACCTCAGGCCATAGTTAAGATTGAGGGAGGGTGTTAGGCTGTAAATACGTAGCCTCTGTACATATCTGTATTGTACCCTTTGGTACCCCTATATATATGAGATAGCCACACCCACGTTGGGTGTTGAGCAGTTGCCCCAAATTACTGTGTCTAGTACAGGCTTCCGAAAGTTTCTGTGTCCGCCAATGCTAATGGGTGACCCAATTGCATCTCTAATCCAATTAAAATATCAGACAATTAATTATGAATATGTATACTGTAAATCCTCTGATATTTTGTATGTTTTGATCTCCTTCCTTGGCTAAATTAATAATAGAAGTTCATGTGGTGATAAACTACTGTGGCAGCAACCAAGTTGTTCAAAATGTTCTGTATCCAGTTATGAAGCAGATTTGGTAGGCTTCGAGGTATTCAGTGTGCACACGCTGAATCGCTCTCTTTTGGGTCATGGCTCGTAATCGGTAATCCGATCGTGAAGGCGCTGCAATCCTTCATTGGTGCTACATCCATTCCGAAATAAGCGACCCAACTTTATGTAGATACGAATGTATTTACACACTAAAATGCATCTAGATACTTCCGTATATAGACAATTAGTTGCTTGTTTTCGAACGAAGCGAGTGTAGTTGTCTTCTCATATTATTCTGTCCATGCTAAATTGGTTCAGTCTTTGTTTCTTCAGGTAGGTGCAATTGGGGGCGGCACCTTCTGTCAATCTGTCATGCACTCTTGCCTCACAGGCCGCATGTCTGAACCTGCTTGGCCACCATTGTGGTGGGTAGTGTACTTGCCGGCGAGCTCTCTCTCCCCCCTCGCTACTCTAGCCGCTGGCCAGCTTGTAAAGTGAGCCACATGAAGTTCAACCGATCGAGTAAAGATGTTTGCCAAGGCTGCTCTGCCCCCTAGGATCCATCCAGTGCTGACCATATTTAGACAGGAGAACTTGCAAACGGTGAGCTTGTCGACGACAAATCAGCAGAGCAAAGAGGCTTGCATGTACATGCTGCTGATTAAGCGCGCTGAGCTGAGACTTGTTTAGGCTCCCTCCAGAGCAGCGGCAGATCAAATTATGAGGATTAATTTGCGGTTGATGCTACTGTTCCTATTTTATGCCTATTTTGTCTGCAGCATGAAGCTCTGTGTCCATGTTCGATTTAGCTCATATTAAATCACAAGTCTGTTCCTTGAATTTTTGTTTTGCTCATTTGGCAACGGTGCTCTGTTGCTTTCTGCGAGGAACACAAGCGTAAGCACCGATTCCCTGGGCAATTGGCGCACGGATTTCAACAGGTTAAATATGCCTTGAGGCTTGAGCTCACATACTTGACTGGCGCCTTTTCTGTGTTTTGTCAAACGAATGTCGTCGCCGACCTTGCTGGTTCTCGCGCGGCACTACGAATAACTTGGAGAATCGTTGTTTCCTTGTTTAAAGTACAAAACGAATTGGTGCGCCTCGCTTTCTCACGCAAGGAGTGAGAATATCTGGAACAGAATCATCACGCTGTACAAGATCTCCGTCCGTACTTACTACTACCTTCGTTTGAAGGAATAAGATGTCTTCGTTTTACGAGCTTCTTGTTTAACTAAGAATTACTTTAAATATATAAAGATCGTTTGTATGAAATTAATATCATTAGAAAGTGTTTTTCAATACAAATCCAACGGTGTTAATTATATATAATATAATTAAGATTTTATTGATCAATTTTTATGGTCAAAGTTCGTCTTGGAATGCGCGTGCACCTTATTCGTTGAAACGGAGGTAGTAGTACAAAGTTCGTATCAGTTTCTTTCTCTTTTTTTTTTCTTTGAGGGAATTCTCTTTTTTATTTATTTGAGCTTACTTACTCTTCTAGTACTGGTAGCAAACAGGAGTAGAAATGCAGACACTGGAAAAGACGAATCAAGAACAAACGGGCTACAATGCAAGTCGCAGATGGGCCATAGTACACGGTAGGCCGCGTGGTTTCAGCCGCTCGCTGGGCGCATACCGGAGCCCATGAATCCTCCGCGGTGCGCTGCCATGGCAAGCGATGGCGATGGCTGCAATTCGCTGACGTGACGGCACCCCCGGGCGCAGATGATCGATCGGCGGTGGCAGCCTCGCCGGTCGCCGGCACCGTCACGTGGGCGGGCGGCCCGCCACCCTTCGCCTCGCCTCGCGGGGGCGGCCCATCCATCGCTCTCCGGCGTCAAAGATCCGACGCGACATCTCCGGTTCTCCTTCCCTGCTCTGCTCCAGTCACGGCGGGGGCCGCCCCCCACGTGTGCGCCTGGCCCCGCCGCCGGCTAACACACCCACGTGCCGCCGCGCCCCGCTCCCGGTGCAACCACTGCTCCTCGCTGCCCTACATCATGCAATGCAACACGAATTTCTTTTGCGAGGTTGGAGAAGAGAGAGGTTCCATTGGTCGACAAGTGTCCTCTTGGCCTCTTCTTATTTCATGCTTCAACTACTGTAGTACTAATCTAGTATATCCCTGACGATTTCGTCAGACTTTGAATCAAAGCGCAGGATCATATTCGTAGGTACTCCTCCTGAAGATACCCCTGAACAACCAGTTTTCTACTCTCCCCGATGTCGGTTTTAGCACAAGCAAGACTCCATTAATTAATCAGAACCAAATTATTACTCCTCCTTCTCAATTTAAAATGCATATTGGTTTTGATCAAAGTCAAATTTTATAAAGTGTGACCAACTATATGTACAAATATATTAACTTCATAATTTCAAACGCATATAATATAAAAATATATTTTATGATAGTTTAAGTAATACTAAGTCGATGTTGTAGATATTGATAGTATTATTTTATACGCATTTAGTGAAAGATTATCGTGTTTGACTTTGATTAAAACTATTTCTTTCGAAACGGAGGAAAAAAGCTTTGCCTCACTTCATTAGTTAAGGGGAGTTTCAACGGCAACCAAAGAAGCCTAAAGGGAAAAAAATTACAACTACCCCCGTGGCATGGCGTAGGTCAATATGTATAGCTCCGGCAATTGCCCAATTTGCAGCCTCATTCTAGATTTTCTTGATACGGAGGTAGGCATAGAGCTAACATTCCTAAAAACCCGACTATTGTGTTTGCCCCATGATACCAACATGGTGAGCGTCGCCATTGCTTTTCTTCCAGTGTCATGCGTGTTGAGAGAGAGAACCGCCACTCCTCGATGGAGCCCAAATTAGGCCAAGTGGTTGTGACTTGTGACAGACGGGTCAAGGCCCAGACCTGCGAACATACCATTCAAGACACGCAAACTGAAACATAACGTGTGCCATTGTCTCTGGTTCCCTCTTACACTTGTGACATAGGTCACAGTTTGGCGAACCTCTCCTCTTCAGTCAGTCAACTGTCCATACTCTGTCCTGCAAGATTAGACGTATCTCTTCATCTAACTAATATGCATTCTAATTTGGAAAAGAGGGGTATAACTACTTAACGACATTGGACAGGGATCACTCTATACAATTCTATCAAGGAAAGTAACTCCAACGCCGATAAAGGAAAAACCTGACTTGCTGAAACCAGATCCATCAATGTGATTAAAGATCGATGGAGAACCACTGGGTTGGATTACTCTTACTACTAGTAGTTCTAGACAAGGACATCTCGAAATGGAGGGACACATAATTCCATGAAATGACAAGGAGATGGAGATGCAAGCGCACGGGAGCTGGCCGGCCATCGAGCTGAGTTTAAGCGAGCGGCGTGCATGTATCTAGCCCGGATTAGGCCATGGCCAGATTAAGACCGCCGCCCCGCCCTGTTAGTTGGCAACTTGGCGCGTCACTTCATTCCCAGTCCAATCACCCAGCAAAGTAAAGGCAGCCAGGCTCCTTGACAGCCGATCGAGCCTCGAGCGCTAAAGTCAGAGACGCCTTGTTTAAGATTAATTATCATTGCGGCTAGCTTAGCTGAGCTAACCACCGTCCGGACAAGGAGCCAGGGGCCGTCGATCGTCGCCGCCGACGACGCAACGCGACAAGCGCTGTAGACGGCACATGCTAGACGTAGACCGACGGCGAGACAGAGCGCCGCGCGGGGATTATCTTAATGCGTGCTCTGATGATGATCTGATCTAATCTAATCTACGGAGTACTTAATCTAATCCCTTAACCCACTTGCATGCTCGCTACTTTAATCGATCTTTAGCCTGCCGTCAGTTTATAAAATTGATCGGCCGATCTGTCATTGGATGCTCGCTGGTTCAGAGCAAGCTTCACGGGCTAGCATGATTAGTGAATCAAGCTGTGATTAATTAATTGCGTTGTGGCCTGTCCTGTCTATCGGTCTAATCTCGGCTCCTTTCAGTGCACTCCGATGTGGGTTAATTCTGATCAGTAGCTAATAAAGCCGGGGTTTATGCGAGCATGATGTGAATTAAGTTATCTGGTAAGTATGTCCTTCTAGCAGGCAGTCAGCAGGGAGTAGTTCCCAGAAAAGATGCCGCCTTTCTTCCCGAAATGGTCGAGCCCATGCTGCATTGTCAGTAAGAGAACTACTTCTCGCAAACCTCTGCATTTGCATATATAGTTCGTTCTGCAGTACAAGTTTGTGCATGTATCAATGATGCATACACGCACGTACGGAAAGGATCGGATGTTGATGAACGAAAGCTACGGCCTTCAACTTTTTAATCACCACCTCAGGGACAGGCTTTCTTGATGTTTAACTTAATATGGTACTGGGCTACTACTGGCTAGGCATGCAGCATGACATTTGAGCAGGCTGTAAAGAATGGTGTCCTCTATCAGCCTGGATTTGGTCGCAAAGCAAGCAAGACCAGGGATTCTTTTTCTGGGCTAGAATTTCCGAAGTCTCGCCGAAAACCAGTTACCAGTTACGGAGTATCACTGAGAGAAAAGTGGTATCAGACAAAATTGCCAAAATTTTCTCAAATTTGGAGATCTATGTTAAATTCTGGACAAGATTATAAGTTCGTTTGGAAGATCCCGTGAGGTATTCGACCGATATTTCCGAAAACCAAAATGCCCTTGCCCACCCGTAAGTTTTCCCTGCTGAGAAAACAACCTTGAGCAAGACTCGATAATTAAGATCAGTATCCAAGAAAGTGAGAGCATCTCTAGTAGAGCCCGAAAAAACGCAAACTGAAAACGCCGAGAGTTCACCGAAAACGCTAGTTCTGACGAAATTCGCCGTGGCGCAGAATAGAACCCGTAAAATGAAACTGAAAAGAGGAATACGAATTGGCGCGGGTAATTTGAGGCGATGATCATAGTTTATAGATGACATAGATGCTCCGATTGAGCATCGATACTTACATAGTTCTTGCAATTGACATAAATATTGGTACACCGGCAACCTTAACCTAGCTAATAAGCAAAATGCGGCCTATTTCGAGCTATGGTGCGCGCGGCGGTGCCGGTGCTGGCGGAGATGGTCGGCGGCATGGAAGTCTTCACGCCTCGTCCTTGTCAAGCTCGACTGTTTCGAGCTTGACCTGGCGGACGTGGGCCTCCCGGCGGGCCGCCTCGTACTCCCTAACCTGGCGGACGGCGTCGGCCTCCTCCCGGCGGAAGAGCTCCCTCGCCTCCGCCGCGCTGATGGCGAAGGTCTGCGCCATGACGGCCTCCTCCTCGTCGCTGCCGTGGACGTAGTCCCCGACGGAGAAGGTAGGCGACCGAGCGGGGACGAGGTCGTCCTCCTCGCTGCTCGCCGCCACGGGCAGCCGCGATGCGCGGCTAGACTGCCCGGAGGAGGAGCCATCGCCTTGGTTGGCGAAGCGCGCGAGCTTCCCTGGGGCGTGAGCCCCCTGTTCGTCCAGCGGCGAGCGCCTCTTGCGCACGCCCTCGCTCCTCTTCCACTTGCGCCGCTCCGCCTCGATGCGGAAGACGGGCGGACGCGGCGCAATCCCGCGGCACGGCCGCCGGAGCCTCCACGGGAAGCCATCGCGTGGCGGCGGGCTTTGGATCGGTGGCTCGGGCTACGTGGATTGCTCGTCGGAGCTGGCGACTAGCGGCGGCGGAGGGAGAGGAACGGCGGAGGGGAGTAGGGTTTGCGAACCGAACTTCCCTCCGCGAACCCTTTTAATAGGGACCGTGCGGGGAGTTTCTCGGGCCCTGAATTTCCGATTCGGGCCGGTCCATGTATTCGGGCTCTGATCTGCGCGCGTTTTCGCCCGAACCCGTAAATCCGCCGGAGAAGTTCGGTTTCGATGGGATTTACGGGCTCTGTTAGATAAATATGCTCAAGCTGAGATGCAGACTTGGACTATTTGGAACATGATCTGTTAAGCATTGTACTATTTCTATATATATGGCTTCTCTAAACTAGAATTTATACGGAGTACCTGAATTGATAGTTAGTTTATTTAGTTCTATATCTCAACTGTTCAAGCCTTTACATGTTGTAATTAAATATAACTTGACCTAGTATGTATATATTACCTCAGGTATGCTTGCAGTGCTTTATATATGTATTTGACCTTGAGAAAGCAATCAGTCAGTTGATCATTCCTTCAACCGAAGAAGGATAATTATCAATAATACAATCGAGCGGCGGGTTGATTGAGGGAAAAGGACAACTCCCTATACATATTCTGATTAATCGGCTGCACGACTGCATATGTGTATCATCATGTTGTAGTTAGGAGAGTTCAGCTCCCTTGGAACATGCATGCTGCTTAAGCTAGCTGTCCACCATGTATGACAATTGACAGCACCTGTTTAGGCATATCCATGGATTGATACGTACGTGCGCCCAGCTCCCATCAACGAGGTTTTGTTGGTTAGAAGGAGTTTCTTATTTGAACTATTAATTCCATACTATCTTCATTTCGTAATTCTTTCCGTTGTTTTATTAAAATTTAAAGTACAATCATGACAAGAGTTATGGAACGGAGGGAGTATTATCTAGCGTGCAGTTTACTGATCAAAAAGAAGATTGAAAGGAATCCCATAGGAATTTCAATATGTAACTCATGTTTCCAAGCCTCTTGAGACGCAGTGTTGTCTCATACTTCATAGTATGCGTCTCCGCATAACACTGGCCTAACAAACTAGGGACGAAACTAATAGAGAGAAGTCTAATTTACCCCCCGGCGGAGCCAACACCGTGGAAGGGTGGGGCTAGCCCCACCCTAAAATTTGGCCCAGCCCATATGTCTTATGTACAAAATAAAGGAAAAAATAAAAAAGCCCAGCCCAAGTAAGGTCTGCCCCACCCTAAAAAAATGGGCTGGATTAAACTCGTCTCAAAGTTCAGACTACAACCCTGAACTTTACTTTGGTTCAATCTTCAACCCCGAATTCTATAAACCGTTCGGAATTGGACCTTCTACCCTTTTTGACATGTTTTCAACCGGTTTTTCTCGCCAGTTAGCGGGTTTTCTTCCTATATACTGTGCCAACTCATCAACATACAACATACACGGTACATGAAAAACCAGCTTAATACAATGCAAGGGGTGATTCTGAACCGTTTTAGAATTCAGGATTGAAAGTTGAACCAAAGTAAAGTTGAGGGTTGTAAGCTGAACTTTGAGACAATTTTAGGGGTAAATTGGACTTCTCTCAAACTAATACTATTACTAATTGAATATTTAATCAAAAACATGTGTATCACTGCAGTGAGAAGAATTAGGTCATCGGGCAGAAGTTTTTGTCGCCATTGCGGCAAGGCGTCACATCGAAGCGCGTATACAAGTGTAGCCGAGTTGGCCCGGCCGGGCATCAAGCTCAACTCCCGATTCCCGATACAATACAATACTCCCCAAGATAAGTTAATCATAAGCTTGAACTCATAAAACAATGGGGTTAAACCCACAACGTCAGGCGTCAGCTAGCTCTAACACTTTGGCACAACTGCTCGGTAGTATTTTAAAGGCCACGTACTGGATACTGATATCGACATCTTCCCTACGCCTCCACCCCATTATTTTCTTCCAAACCTATGATCTGGTCCAACCTCTTGTCCCTCTAAGCTAGCTAGCGATCTATGCATTGTCCTGTATTGCTTGATAAGCTACTGAGGACGGGCTAGTGTTCAAACCATGTTGGATTAGCTAGCTAGTAGCACGATCTGATATAAACATGGTTACTTAATTTATTTATCCACTGCCAGGGTGCAAAACTATTAGTAGTAGAAATCAGGAGCATGAGGCCATGCTCGACACAAATGAGCTACTACTAGAGATCACTGCAAATGGCATAGAAATCAGCTCACTCCATGTATCCACACCCAACTCCAAATAACGAACTTAGTGTGTGTTTGGTTGCCTGCATACACCCAAAAATGTCTGCGGAGTGAAAAATTGGCTCTTTGAGGTTATTAAAAATGGCCTTATGAAATTGTTTGAGGAATTCCAACAAGGGGATTTGCCTCTTTTTCTACTATGGCACCATTACCCTGCTTCCTAAAAAGAAAATGCAGTTCAGATTCAACAAATATGTTTGCTGAACTTAAGTTTTAAAATTTTCACAAAAGGTGGTACAAACCGTGTAAAAAGGTTGCACATTTAGTTATTAGACCAACTCAAATAGCATGTATGCCAGGAACACACATATTAGAAGGGTACTGGTTTTGCATGAAATGATCCATGGACTTCATAAAAAGAAAATGGACGGTGCTTTACTTAAGATCATTTTGGAAAAGGCTTACTATAAGGTTAAATGGCCATTTTACAACAAGTTCTATGCATCAGATGGGTGAACGAGTTTGTCGGTCAGGGTAGTGTCAACATTAAGGTAAATGATGACATAGGTCATTGCTTTCAAACTCACAAAAAGGTTTAAGAGAAGGTGACCCTCTACCACCAATGTTATTTAACCTCGTAGCAGATATGTTGCAATCTTAATCGTCAGAGGGAAAGAGGATGGCCGGGTGGATGGGCTGATTCCACATTTCGTTGACGGGGGATACCGATTTTACAATATGGCGATAATACAATTATTTTTATGGAGCATAATATGGAGGAACCTCTCAATGTCAAGCTCATTCTATGTATTTTCGAGCAGGTTGACTTTCACAAAAGTGAAGTATTATGTTTTCGCAAGGCGAAAGATGCACAAGAGGATTATAGAAATATTTTCAGTTGTGAATTAGGCCCTTTTCTCTTATATATTTGGGTATTCCTATTCATTTTAGAAAGTTAAAAAAATGCTGAATGGAAACTAGTGGAAGACCGTTTTGAGAGAAAACTCACAAGTTGGGTGGGTAAAATTCTTTCCAATGGGGTCGACTGGTGCTTATCAATCCAGTCCTAACAAACCTCCCTATGTTTATGCTATCTTTCTTTAAAATAGAGGCATGGAAAACATTGGATTTTTGTAGATCAAGATTGTTCTGGCAAAGTGATGGTCGTGATGGTCACAAGAAGAAGCATAGACTTACTCAGAGGCATATCACTTGCATACCAAGTGTTTATTAAACTCTAATATAAGCAAGAAGTATGGAAGAGCTCATACAACATAAATACTCACACTCCAAATCTTTGTGGCAAGTAAATGCAAAATCCTCGGACTCACCATTTTGGAAAGGGATTATGAGAGTTAGAGATGACTTCTTTGAACGGGTTTTTTTCACTATAGGAGATGGCGAGAGAACTAGATTCTGGAAAAGATACATCGTTGAGTGATACACCAGTGGCTCATCAATATCCACATTCATACAATATTATCCAAAAAAAACAAGTTTCATTGGCCAATGTCATCTCCCTGGTGCCATTGAACATATGTTTTAGGTAGGCAGCCTCTGGTACTAGCTAGAGCTGATAGATAGATTCACTTAGTGCATCGTCTAATGATCATGCACCTAACTTGATAACCAGATATGTTTACTTGGAAGCTAGCAACATGTGGTTCTTTCACAGTCAAACCACTATATTTATATGAATGATCACACTAGATTTCTTCGAAAATACCTATGGAAAGTTAAGGTTCCTCTGAAAATTAGGATTTTTATGTGCTTCCTTCATCGTCAAGTCCTACTCATGAAGAATAATTTGGCCAAAAGGATTTGGCATGATAGTAAAAAAATATTATTTTGTAATCAAGATGAATCAATACAACATTTATTCATTACTTTCCCGCTAGCGAAAGTGGTACGGCGTATTGTGCACATGGACTTTAATATAATCTCCCAAAGAATATTACAAATTTATTTGGAAATTGGCTAGCCGGATTCGCTAAGAAATATAAAGTACAAATCTGAGTTGGTATATGTGCTTTACTTTGGGATATTTGGAATGTGAGTAATGACTATATCTTTAACACGGCAAAAACTACTTTTATGCAGGTTATACCACTGGCTACCCATGGGATATGTATGTGGTCAAGGTGACATCGTTTGGCTACTTAGTGCAATCGGCTCGATATGCATGGTTGCTCATGACATATACAACCAATGCTTCTGGCATTTTGATCATAGATTAACATGATGATGAATAGTTGTTTCATGTTTTCTCTATTTTTGGATGGTTGATATATTTATCGACCCTGTGTGACCCATGATGTATTTTTTCTGGCAAGACTTCAAATTTTGAATAAATAAATAAAAGGCCGCATGCATCAATCCGGAGGCTGGTTGAAAAACAAGTAGGGCTAGAGCTGCTTCCCATGGTACTGAAAGCACCTCCCAAACAGACCCACGGAAAACACTATTTATGGTTGTTTTATGGAGAGAGGCTTGCGTGGGTGCAACCGAGGCAATGACATGTGTGACTATATGTACTGCTAGAGATAGTAGGATCACTACTAGAAATAAGCTATAGGCCTAGGTTACCACCGGCGCACCAAATAGATGGTACACCGGTGGTAAAATAGCGACGGCGTACCACCTAATTGGTGCGCCGGTGCTGCCCAAATACCACCCGTGTAACATCAATTTTGTGCGATGGGAATAATTATCGCTTTAGTCTGGGCCAGGCCCTACACATGCCACTGGCACACCGATATGGTGGCATGTCGGTGGTATATTGCTACTGTTGGCATACCACTATATTGGTGCCCCGGCGGTATGTGTAGGCATAATTTGCACCCCCCATGGATCGCTTTTTTCAGTTTTGAGAAAAAAAATGATAGAAATATCAAAATTTTAAATCCTTTGAGATGTCTATATGTTATGTTACTAGTTGTAAGGAAAAATAACAAACTTGATGTCCATATGTTATGTAACTAGTCATTCACACAACGATAGTTGCCGCCCACCGTGGGGCTCAAACATGTTTCGGTAAAACGGATCTAGATTTTGCATACGACCTCGGATGAAAACGTTTTTATATGAAAAAACATATACAGAAAAAGTTATATTCAAATTCAATGGCCTATGGTCATTTGCAGATTTTTTAGTATCCTCAAATTCAAAAGGGAAAATAGATTTTTTCAGAAGTTTTAGATTTCAATGCAAAACAAATTTGAAAATGGGTAACCTCACTCTAATTTGAACCCGAGCCCTCCTTCTTTTCCCTTCTCCCTCTTCCTCATCCTCCTTTTCCCCTCTCCATTTTCCTCCCCCTTTTCCACTCTTCCTCTTCCTCCGCCTCCTCCTTTCCCCCTCTCACTCTTCCTCTTCCTCCTTTTCCCCACCCGCATGTTCTTCTTCGATCCTCCTCCTTGAGCTTCTCTCTACATCCTCATGCTCCGTACGCCCTCCTGAAGCTCCTCCTGCTCTGAACCCCGACGGCCTCCTCCTACTCTGGCCACCCTCCTTGTGCTCGTCTCTGTCTTCACCTCTGTCCCCGACCACCGCCTCATGTCCTTGCTCCGCCGCCTCGATCCATTTCTCGTCAACGCCACAAGGAGGAGGCTGACCTCTACGTGCGGCGGTGTGCCTCATGGGCGGCGAGCTCGTCACCATCGTGCTCCACTGTGGGCGCCAGCTAGCATGGGTTTGAGCCCCACGGTGGGCGGCAACTATCATTGTGTGCATGACGAGTACACCATGGATAGTACCTCATGGCGTCTAGAGAGAGAGGTGGGCGTAAGGCGGAGATCTACAGGGATGGTCAGACACGAGTTACCCAACTTCGGATCTCGCAACGGTGTTCAAACCCTACGTGCTGCTATAATTCACTATAAGGGCAACAAGTGCACGATTACAGTGACATGATTGGTTCTGCCTAAAGGGCTCTTGGGATCCAGCTCATGGTCTAGGGTTACAAGGAGTAGTCTAGGTTAGACTCTGCTAGCACTAACCTAATTTGGTACAACTTGTAGTACACGTAAGGATCCAGCTAACCTAAGTCGGTACGGATCCAACCAGATATGTCGGTGACGGATCTGGCTAGAGCTTCTGATCATGGACTCCCCATATTGGTCAATCAGCAACTGGGCCGCCCGATTGGACCGTAGGCCCAACCACCATCTAAGGGCCAGCTGGACTCGCCGAAATTGGTCTACGTCATTGGTATACCCATGAGTATATCCACAACAGGTGCGTCGACGGTAAGATTTTTTGTTCCACCGGCGGTAGGCCTTTTCCTAGTAGTGCATACTAAACATTTGTAGTGTGGTTTGGCAGCAGAGATATTCTCACCTCTCTCATTATTCGGTCACTTCAAGTCGTAGAAAAAAATACCACCTCTTCATTCAGCATCGGTACTAACGCGGATGCAAATCTTCAACATCAGCTCGCCCCTTTTGTTTTAGGAACTAATCATTAGCCTCGTCTCCGACACCGTCACATGCTCCTCCCCTTGATCTTCGACACCTGCACATACTGGTCCCTTCGATACCAGCACATAATGCTCCCTTCGTCTCCGTCACTGACATAACTATTTCCCCTTTCTCCGACACCGATTTATCGCACTCATCTCATATGGTGTTTCAGAACCGCCACTCCTCCACTACCATCGATAGAATATGTGTTGGGAAGATTTGCTGAATACACATGTAGCATCAATTTCATTAGAATGCACAAATGAAGCTTACCATACATGCATCATCACTCATAGTTGTGGTTTAGACATGTGTTCTTTTGGCCCATGAGAGATTTTTTCCACGCAATGCCAAGCATGTGATCACATATGGTCATGGGACAAGGCATTTCTGAACCCGAGTGTAGATGCTCCTGGTTGATTTTTTTGAAAAATAGCAAAAATAAAATAAAAAAATCTGAAATTTTTGGAAAATGAACATGAACAAGTGTTTTAACTGTACACCAAAAATCTCTGGAAAAGACATATGAAGTGGTCTGTGCAAAAAAAGACAAATTGGAGTGATGTAAAAAAACAAATCTAGATGTTCCAAACAACACCACATTTTGTCTTTTTGGCATATACCACTGCATATGTCTTTTCTCGGAGATTTTTGGTGTGCAGTTAGAACACTTGTTCATGTTCATTGTCCAAAAGTTTCAGATTTTTTTGATTTTTTTCTATAAATCAGGAGTATCTACACCCGAGTTCAGATCTGGCTTTTCGCCAATGTTGACCTAAGATAGGCATGGAAATCTGAACAACCTTTATAACTACAATGATATAGAGGTCTTCAATATGCTTTGGATAAGAGAACCCCTTTTTGCCATCTTGTCAAGATGCATAGGGAAAGGCTTTTGCTGCAAGATAGCATTGACACCTTTGTAGAACAACAATCGGCAATGTTGCTTCATGTAGTAGGTCATAAGAAGATGTTTAGAGTCACCCAAAATACATTTAGGAGATCCTAGAGACGGTATCCCACTATTTAAAGAAAGTCTTGGTTACAGTTGAAGAGCTTAGAGGAGAGATGACCAATGCGCCAACTGTTCAAACACCATTGAAGATACACATGAGTTCAACTTGGTGTCCATATTCCACGTGAGCAATATATGTTCGTTCTTTTCGTCTTAAGATTGTACTGGTGTGGTGTGATTATAACTGTTTGTTCTTTTCACCACAAGATTGTATTAACGCATTTGATGATACTTCACACATGTATTAGTTGGTTGGAAAGGATCATCTCATTATGAGCACATTCTTACAGAAAAAATTGATCAACCTGGCAGGACAAATATCTCTAGAGGTAGGTTATACCTATGAATGTCGACATACGATTATTCCACCTCTGAAGAAACCATGCACAATTTTAATGACCCTAAACCCTAAAACCAGCCGTACCTGGCGGGCTATAGGGGGACTGTTTTGACCAAGGCCAGGAAGTTGGTACGTGCAACCAAACGCGTCCTGGGAAACGAAGCAGAGCGCACGGAGACGTCGCTGTGCGTATTTTGACTTGCTCGCGTTGGTAACTCTCTACTCCGCCCCGGCGTGCAGCTAGCTGGCTACTAGTAGCTATGTGTATGTACAGGTACAGTACAGGGGCGCTCCAGAATTGAAAGGGAAGCAAATGGAAAAGGAGACGCGCGTGCGCGGTCGCACAGAGGCTAGGCCATCGATGCCAAGCCAGGCCATGCATGGCGCCGACGATCGACGGACGATACAGGGTGCGCGGCGTGAATCGCGTCCATGCGTGCAGCGATAGGATGGAACATGGGGGCATGGGAGGAGAGAGAGAGGCCGAGACGCCATGCATGCGCCGGTGCACGCATGCGCTAGCTGCACCGCAGGGCGACAGAAAGACCAAGTGGAGGCCGGCCGGCCGGGATCGATGCAGCGTTACAGCTAGCCCGCATCGATGGCAGGAGGAATGGGAGGTCGCAGCGGATAAGCCATGGCGGGGACGACGACGCAGGCGTCCGCACGCGCGCGCGCGAGCGGGGATCAGGGCGACTGAATCATGCTTGATTTGACAACTGAACCGAAACCGATGGCGTTGGCGATCGACGACGATGATGGAGCTAGGGGGAGAGATGGGCTTGACTCGGCTGTGGCGCCGGCCCCTGCCGCCGCGTGTGCGTGGCTAGCTGGTGGTGATCGATGATGAGTGCGCGCGGCGGGGGAGAGAGAGACGAGAGAGATCGAGGGCCGCCCGCCGGTGTCCCACGAGCGGCGAGCCACCACCACCACGTGTCTGACAGCTCTACGGCGGGGTAGCCGCCCATCCGTCCTTTGACTGGCCGGGCCCCTTGACCGCACGTGGATGTGAGATCGAACCATCCAGGCGTACCAGCAGAGCCCGGCCTACGTACGTGCATGCAGCGTCGGCGCGCCCGAGCCTGTCAATTACGCATCCATGTGCCGTTTTGATACTTCAGGGAAACATGGCCATTTCTGGGTAGGGCAGGACATGATACTGTGGAAGTTACTACTAGCTAGCATTGCATTGTGATGAAATATTACTTGTAACCAATCTGCTAATCAATGATACTAAAACACAAGAACAAAAATACTTCCTTCGTTTCGAACATAAGACATCCCAGTAGGTAAAATGGTCTACCAAGAGCATCTTTAGCAGCCGTCCCATAGCCTCCCTCCCCCTCGCAGCCGCCTCCCATAGTCTAGTTTCATCCGGCTCCCCTAGGCCACGCCCAACTCAAGAGACGAGACGGAGGGGGGAGGCACATAACGAGAAAACTACTTAGAGCATATCCAGTCGCGTCCCTCAAAACGTCCTCCAAAGGGATTTGGGGATGCCGGCCAAAAAAACGTCCCAGTCGCGTGTTCCAAAGGCTGCTTCGGTTCGGACGTGCTCCAAATATTGTCCGGCATCCCTAGCCCATCCCCTGTGTATAGAAGCTCTATCAGGGACGTCGGACATGACTTTTACACTTGCTTTTTGTTTGGAAGTCGAGTTTGGGGGACGTGGCTGGAAAAGGGACCTCCTTCAAACGCAAATTTTGTCCGGACGTCCCCCAAACGACCAATCCGGCGCTTTTGGCCGGACGTCGTTTGGGGGATGCGACTGAAGATGCTCTTAGGATCTGGATTGGAGGATTTAAAAATTGGGCGCAGATCTGGTTCACCACGTGTTAAAATAACAAGCAAGCGAAAGAACTATTACCTCCACTACATGCGGATATCGAGGATACGCCTTGGATGGAGCGCAATGTTCGGTTATTTCCCAAGCTGACTACTCAGACATTGGTGGGCCTGTCAGGTCACATCCCATCAAACCCGCTGCTGCAGTTATAACGTCACTGATGATGTCATCTAAAGTTATCGGCTCTTTATGACAAAACCACTTGAAGTAAAATTGGCATTCAACGGAATCTATTTAACTTGAGTCTACGCACGGTTGTGAGCATCCGTGCCTAGACTCGGGGCTACTTCCATCGGGAGCGCTGGACGCGTACCCGATAAAAACAAATGAATACGAAGAAGAGCGGACCCGAAGGTTCCAGAAGATCTAGGATCGGGCTCAGGGACTTGATTCTGAGTAGGGTAATGATACGTTGCAAACGTATCTATAATTTTTTATGCTCCACGCTTATTTTACACCAATTTCTATATTTTTATTTACAGTTCATGGTATTTTTATGCATTTTCTGGAACTAAACTATTGACAAGATGCCATAGTGTCAGTTCCTGTTTTCTTCTATTTTTGTATTTCAGAAAATTTCTACAGGAAATATTCTCGGAATTGGACGAAACGAAAACTGAAGTTCATATTTTACTTTCACGAAGACGGCGTCCAGAGGGGAGACGGAGAAGAGCCAGAAGGTGGCCACACCACCCCTAGGTGCGGCCCACCCCCTAGCCACGCATAGGTATGGTTTGGGCCCCTAGGGTGCCCACCGACCTCGCCCTTTCGCCTATATATTCAATTGTTCGGGAAAAACCTAAAGACCCGAGCCTCCATCCACGAAAAGTTCCATAGCCACCGCCATCATCGACGCTAGATCGGGAGGGTTCTGAAGCTCTTCCCGGCATCCTACCGGAGAGGGAGATCATAGCAGTAGCTAGATGATTGTCTTCTCCACATTATGCTTCATGTTTAGATCTTGTGAGTTGTCTATCATGATCAAGTTCATCTTTATGTAATGCTACATGTTGTGTTTGTTGGGATCCGATGAATATTGAATACTATGTTGAGATTGATTATAGATTGTCTTATATGTTATTTGTGATCTTGCATGCTCTCCGTTGCTAGTAGATGCTCTGGCCAAGTATGTGCTTGTGACTCCAAGAGGGAGTATTTATGCTCGATAATGGGTTCATCCTCTAGTAATCTGGGAGAGTTACAATAACTTCTAAGGTTGTAGATGTCTTGTTGCTACTAGGGAGAAAACAACAATGTTTTATCCAAGGATAATTCTATTATTCACTTTACACACTTTACTTAATGCAATAATATGTTGCTTGCAACTTAATACTGAAAGGGGTGCGGATGCTTACCTGAAGGTGGATTAGTAGTCATATATGCAGTTGTATTACGGTCTATGAATCTTGTTGTAATGCCCAAATGAATCTCATAGTAATCATCTTGTCATGTATGGTCTTTATTCTATCAATTTCCTAGCTGTAATTTCTTTACCCAACATTTTATTTATCTTTATGGAGAGACACCTCTAGTGAACTATGGACTCCGGTCCTTTTCTTTTACACTGATAAAACCATCTACTGCAAACACATGTTATGTTTCTGTAGATGGTAAGATCATCTACTGCAAACCATCTACTCCCACGGCAACTGCAAGCACTGTTCTCTTTATTTCACTACAAACAAACATCTCTTTCCACACTATACATTTTTTGACCATGGACTGTAGGGCAAAAAGCCCCATAGAAAATTTTATAATTAGATAAACAAGAAACAAACAACAAGGTTAGGGACAAGGTGTCCCCAAAAAACTAAATAAAGATTACAGAATCTAAAAAAGCTAAGAAAGATTACAACAGATTGTCCACCCAAGCTACCAGAGATGCCCTATGTTTCTTCTTGATTCTATGCTGCAGTAGATACATATCTTGAATGAAACCAGCCTTCCACCTCCTAAAGGTAGGCCTTTCATGATTGAATATTTTTGCATTGCGAATTAGCCATATATTCCAACAGGCCGTGATGACAACCTCCATGAAAAAAGGAAGACCAAAGTCTCCCATTGCTTCATCCAGAATGGGCTGTAAAGGTATATTTCCCTGTCCTTGCCAATTTATTTGCAAATAATTCCAGATCCTTGAACTAAAATTACACTCAAAAAATAAGTGAATCCTGTCCTCATGACATCTTAAAGGACAAAGCACACAGTGAGTCTCATCAGTGACTATCCAATGCCTTCTCTGCAATAAATCTCTGGTATTCAACCTATCAGCAAGTAATAACCAAGCAAAAGTCTTGGTTTTCATGATACAACAAGATTTCCATAACCATTTGAATACTGATGGAACCACCAGATGAGCATGAATATGATGATAAAACTTTGATGCAGTATACCTCTCTCCCCAGCAATAAGTCCAAATATCCTCATGATCATTAGGTGGATTTTGTTGTAATAGCAACTGTAATTCCAACAGCTCTTCATATGCCCTGGCTGACAGTGGTAACTGGAAGAGATTAATAATGTCCTTCATTCCAAAAATTGTAGCAGCAACAATATTTGTATCCCATGCATATGAAAATAGTCTTGGGAATCTACTCTCCAGAGCAATATTGTCCCCACCTAGAATCCAATTATCTTGCCAGAAGAGAAAAGTATTTCCATTTCCATGCTTGACTGTTGCTACACCTCTGAAATTATCCACCAATTTGAGAACATCTTTCCACCAGAAAGATCCACATAGGTCACTGGCATGTGGAATTTTATCATGATAATGCTCTGTCCATAGAAGATTTACCCAAGGTAACTCTCTATGACTATAGAATTTATCTAGATATTTAATAAGAAGTGCTGCATTTTGCTTCTGGAAGTCCACAATACCTAGGCCCCCATATTTCTTTGGTTTGCATACCATTTCCCATGCAGCCAAGGATGGATTGGGTGTATCTCTATCTCTCCATAGACATTGCCTCATAATTCTATCAAGTTGATTTGTAAATCCTACTGGCAACTGTAGTTTTGTAAGGAAGTAAAGTGGCATTGAGGCTAGAGCAGAATTGATTAATTGCAATCTTGCTCCTTGTGAAAGGAAACTAGAACTTGATGCCAATCTTCTCTCAAGTCTACAAGCTAGAGGCATGAGATCAATAATTCTTGGTTTTGTAGTTCCAAGAGGTAAACCCAGATAAGTAAAGGGCATAGATCCTATCTGACATCCAAACACATTTTCCAATTCAGTAGTCAAATCAGCAGGAACATTGATATGCACCATCTTTGACTTCCCAAAATTTATCTTTAATCCTGTGGACATAGAAAATTTATGCAGCAGATTCTTCATGGCCATAATTTGCTCCACATCAGCTGGCATAATCAGAAGTGTATCATCTGCATATTGTATTATTGGAAAGTCAGGATCATATGTTTCTATTGGTTTATGTATAATCCCTTGCCTATTCAGTGAATTTACTGCTGACTGAAGAAGATCTGACCCAAACAAATAATATAGAGGTGATAGAGGGTCACCTTGCCTGACCCCTCTTTTACACACAAATTGTTTTCCAGGTATACCATTCAACAAAATGGAGGAAATACCAGAGGAAAAAATATCCTTAGCCCATTGTAGCCATTTCTCATTAAAACCTTTATGTCTCATTACCTGGATCAAAGCTTCATGCTCTATTGTATCAAAAGCTTTGGCAAAATCCAATTTCAATATAACAATTGGTTTCTTGGAAATTTGACACAAGTAGAGATATTCAAAGGACCAGGCCAAGCAGTCTTGGATGGATCTGTTTCTCAAGAATCCATATTGATTTTTATGTATGCAATCCAAGATCCTTCCTTGCAATCTATTAGCAGCCAGTTTAGTCAAAAATTTCAAACAGACATTAGTAAGAGAAATAGGCCTAAAAATCATTTACTTCCTCTGGTACTGCCTTTTTTGGGACCAATGTTATGTAGGACCCATTTATACTTTGTAAATCCAGATTGCCTCGATGGAAGTCCCTAGCCAAATTATAAAATTCAGCTTTTATGATAGGCCAACATTTCTTCACAAATAAACCATTAAATCCATCTGGTCCTGGAGCTTTATGTGATGGCATCTCCTTAATAACCTCATCCATCTCCTTTGTACTAAAAGGCAGATTTAATTCATCCAACCCCTGCACTCTAGTAATCAAATTAGCAAGATCAAACTGCATATTTATTCCATCTGACTGCCCCATTCTGTCTTTATAATTGACCCATAACATTCTTGCCATTTCATGATGATCAGTGGTTTCTACTCCCTCTGAATTCCTCAACATAGCAATATTATTTCTTCTAAATCTTTCTGTGGCCATTGCATGGAAAAACTTTGTATTATCCTCCCCCTGCTTTATCCATCGAATGGTGCATCGTTTTTTCCAGTAATTGCATTCAGCTAGTAACAATTCCTCAAGGTGCAGCTTAACAATTTTCCTAAAGTTATACTCAGCAGTAAACAAAGGCCTATATTCCTCCAAAGTGTCTAGCTGCAAAATCACTTTATTGCAGTTTTGTATCAGAAATTTGAGTCTTGACAAACTGGCCTGCCATCTTTTTAGATTAAATCTAAGGGCTTTTAATTTGTCTGTGAGGATATTAGCACTGGATAATTTCCTTGACTCTTTGGCCTAAGATTGGGTAACACTATACGTTTAATCCTATGTTTTCAGCAAAACTAGTGAGATTGACAACCTCACTGTAAGTTGGGGCAAAATATTTTGGTTGTGTTGTGTGCAGGTTTCACGTTGTTGCTGACACCCCTGCCAAAGTCAGCAACATCTTCTTGTAATTTCTTTCTCCTACTGGTCGATTAAACCTTGGTTTCTTACTGAGGGAAAACTTGTTGTTGTGCTCATCATATCTTCCACTTGGTGTTTCCCAACCGTGTGCTCTGCACAACATTAGGTAACATTTTTTGCCATCAGCAGTTTACCAGCATCGATTTATCGAATAAGGCTGGGCTCGTTAGTTTTATCCGTTACGTACTATCTGACTGTATGACTTCACCCAAAGTTTTTGAAGACACGATATACTAAAATATATCGGATGACGAAGGAAGTTCAGGAAACATCGACATCAGAATTTTTGAGTAGTACAACTTGAGTCTATGCATGGTTGCAAGCATCCGTCCTTAGACTCGGGGGCAACTCCCATCGGGAGCGCTGGACGCACACTCGATATCAAGTAATTTCAACATCAAGGCAAATGATAAGGTTCAATTCTTTTCGACAGTTAAGGATATCCCGATGAAGACAATTATAGTCCCTGCCCGAAGCTTTACTTCAGCCAGTCACTCGGAGGCTACTGTTGTGGGCATTACCCTTCGGGTACCCGACATTAGTCTACCTCCCTTGGTCCAACTATGAGCGCATGAAGATTGCCCAAAGACTAAGGTGGGCCCATACGTCGGTTCCAACAAAGGAGACCTACCAGAAGACGAATTCTTGAGGAACAAGACAAGAAGATATAGTTATAGTAAAGACTAGATTAGATTTTATTGTAACCTAATCGAGTTCGGACAGGACTCTTGGGACCTGGCATGCTATATAAAGGCCAGGAGAGGGCCTGCCGAACGACAAAACAACAGTACATAGAACCACCGGAACTTAGAGAACAAACCCTAGAACCCTTTCCTCTCGGCGAGTCGGCCATAGAAACATATCGGCTACCCCATTGTAACCCGATATATTCGATAATCAAGACCAAACAAGCAGGAAGTAAGGGTTTTACCTCATCGAGGGCCCCGAAACTGGGTAGATCTCTCTCCCTATTTATTTGGTATTCGATGTCTCGTGCTAGCCTGCAGGATTCCGTCAACCCTAAGCCCCTCATGATGGGCATTGCCGAGGAGCACCCTCGCCAGCCGGTTTATTTATGACTTTACTAGCCGGGCCGTGAATGTAAGGCACATTACTATTATAGATGACGACCCATATAAGGTCTGCTAAAATTAGACGTGCCGGCCATCAATAGCCATTATGATTCGAGCCTATTATTATTCTCGCCCAGAGGGTAAAACCTAGTAACACCCCGTTTAACCGAGCATGCCAACACGAGCCATAACAATTACGGTCCTTAATTAGCACATTAGTGTTTCTCGTTGTAATAGGTCTTTCTTTTCCAAGGTTTTTTTGGCCCATTAAAAGCGGCCCAACAGCATCTTGTCTTTTGTTTAAACAACATTTTAAATAATAAATTGAACTAACTAGTATTATAAATAAAATATTTATGCAAAAATTACATGGCAGATTGTCTGCCAAAATCTAAATAAGATTTGCATATGATCACGAAGGATTATTGTTGGCTTCATCAGTAACACGCTGGTATTTGGCCATCACCTTGGTTTAATTTTCGGTGCTCTTTCTCTACAGATATAAGAGCAACCGACACCATATCTTTCTGCATACAGTACAATCTTGAGATATATATCATTTGTAAGAACTTCTCTAGGTTGACTGCCACCTAAGTGATTTGATTTGACAATGCCATGGGAGGATGCATCAGACAAAATGTAAGAACTTTTTTGGGGCCTCTCTTCTGATGAGGTTTGATTCCTTACAACTGTATTATGATAATAGTGCAAAAAGACTTAAGACAATGAACTATACGAACATGTATTATGTGATGTAGAGATGAGATAATCAGAGGTACTAGAAACAAACAAAAACTTATTTATGAAAAATTACTAGGCATGGACTTACAATATCTTGTCCAATAGGCTCGTTGCAGGTCTTTTTCTTGCGTGTGCGACTTCTGGTCAACATGGTTGTCACTTTAGACTCAGCCAATAGCTGATATTCTAGTCCACGTGCTCCATTTCATTAATCTGCATTTAGATATCACATTTAAGACCAAGTTAGTTGGTTTCAAAGGATGAAAGCAATTGAACAAGCAAAAGAATAATGCACTAAAATTGACCAGATATCAGATTTAAATCAACTATATGTTGTTGCATGGCCTAAGAATTTTATATAGTCGGATATAGAGTAGAGCGTGAATATAACTGTGATGGCTAGGTTTTACGAGTTATACTAGCAAAAGTTACAATGCATACATGATATAGCTGGTAACTTAAAGTAAACTGTCATTAAGAATGACAAGATGTTATGTTTGAACCAACTGGACAATTGGTACTCGACTTAAGCATTTCAAATAGATAGAAACACAGTAAAGCATGAATGACATAATTATGGCAAGATTTTAACTGACACCTCTAACAAAAGGTACCATGCATACATGTTATAGATAATAACACAAGTAAATTGCCACAATTACCCACCAAAAACTCATATTTCAACCATCCTTGTCATCAGTGTTGTTAATGTTAGCGGTTCTTATAGTGGTTCGCATGATCAATCACTTGAAAAAATAACATGGACGAGTTAGTCTTGCATAATATAAAGACCCGACATGCACGCAAACATAACTATACACATTGTGCGACAACAACATTTAGGGAAAAAATAGCTATTAGTAATGATGTAGTATAAGAGCAACCAGAATCAAAATACACATAGCATGATCACAGAAGTAGTGAAATAATAGTAGGAAGAAAAAAACGGCTAGCAGCTAATGAAGTGGTATATGACCGATCATATGTGAATGCACACAAGTGCCAATTAAAAAAACAAGGTGGTAGGGACCAAATAATGCATCTGTAGATTACCAAAATCAACTTAACGTGAAGTAACACATAGAGACAATTAATGGCGTCAAGCTGTCATGTCTGGAGAATGGACTCAACTACTCAGAAAATGGACTCCTTTATGTTTTTTTTCTCAAGCAAAGCCAAAGCTAGACGCATGGGTCCTTGAGTTGGATAAAAAGGCTCAAGAAATTCCTACTAACTGGATCGGGAACTCATGAAGATAGCTGGGGGAATCGTTTCAAGATCTAGAGTCTCCCTACGAAATAAAAGAGATTACTCGGAAAACGAAAACTGAGAAAGTGAAGATAAGTTGTGATGTGGAAGACCGAAAAACAAACTTTGAAATCATGATGTAATAAATTTGTCTAATTATCCAACAATTGTGAGACCGTGTTTCATTTCAATGAAATGGAACATGCCGGGTGGATGCCTTCTTTCTAAAAAAAATATTTACAACATTGAATATGTATGCAGAAGAGAAGCACCTGCATATCAATCAAGGGATCTTCTTCTCCATGATGCGTCCGGTGCTCACATTCCAGAATGTGGCAGCGACGCCATCGACTAGGTCCCGTAGACTGCCCGAAAGACGACGTAGTACTCAAGGTCGTCAGTGGAGAGGTAGATGTCGCCGATCTTCTTGATTAGGTAGCCAGGGAGAGCGCCGTCCAGTCGGCCACTCCATGGACGGCCATCGATGGGCTTGCCGAGGTTGTTGACCAGCCTTGGCCGCTTTGATGTGCTACCGTTGACTCCTCACTAGCAGGAAAATGGTCATATGTGGCGCACGGGCGGTGCGCTACAGAATTTTCGCCATAAAAATTGGATTTCTATTGCGCACGAGCCCATGCGCCACATAATATCGTCTTTCTGTGACGCACTGGTGCGGCGGTGCGCAACAGAAATAGGTGTGCCACAGAATTATTGCTAGGTGCGCCACCGAATTGGCCCGTATTATACACGATTTTGTATTGCCTGCTATATACATACATGTTATATATAGCAATATACATATATTATACAAATTATATACAGAAGTATGCAAATATAATATAAATAGTATGTACATTGCACATATATAATATAAACATCGAGATACACATATAGTGGCAAGTGTCAAATTTTTTGCATACAACTCTTAATTCATACAATGTTCATCATCTAGAGATACAAAGTGGTCTTCATCCGGTTCCTCCTCTGCCCCCTCCTCTCTCCCGCCAGGCTCGATTGCATCGGGGTCTTCATCCGGTTCCTCCTCTGCTCCCTCCTCTCTCCCGCTAGGCTCGCTTGCACCTCCCCCAAGTGTGTAGTGACTAAAATGAAAGAAAGACCAAAATAAACGAAGAAGGACAACACAAATAAGAGCCAACTTGGATATAATAAATAAATGTCTCATACATTGTCGGTCAAAACAAATATTAACATTCAGGAATGGCGTAAGTGAGGCCAAATTTGATGCACAAGAGATTGATATTTGTGTTATCTTACGAGGCTCACTTACGCCACCCCAGAGTGTACGGTGACCAAACATTCTAATCATCGGCGAATTGTTTGTAGTCATGCCTCATACTTTGTTGGTCGAAACAAATATTAACATTCAGGGACGGTATCAGTGAGGCCAGGTAGGATGCACAAGAAATTAATATTTGTGCCATCACCAGGCTCACTGGCACCGCCCCCAAGTGTAGTGACCAAAAAATTTAAGCATCGGCACTAAAATGGAAGAAAGATCAAAGTAAACGAAGAATGCCAACTCAAATACGAGTCAAGTAGTATCAACTAAATAGCATGCCTCATACTTTGTTGATCGAAACAAATATTAACATTCAGGGATCGAGTCAGTGAGGCCAGGTAGGATGCACAAAGATTGATATTTGTGCCATCACACCAGGCTCACTGGCTCCACCACAGAGTGTACAAGTGACCAAACATTTTAATCATCGGCACGAAAATGAAAGAAATGCCAAAGTTAATGAAGAATGCCAACTTAAATACGAGCCAAGTAGTATCACCTAGATAGCATATGCCTCATACTTTGTTGGTCGATACAAATGTTAACATTCAGGGATGGAGTCAGCGAGGCCAGGTAGGATGCACAACAGATTGATATTTGTGCCATCACACCAGACTCGCTAGCTCCACCCCAGAGTGTACGAGTGACCAAACATTCTAATCATCGGCACTAAAATGGAAGAAAGACCAAAGTTAATGAAGAATGCCAACTCAAATACGAGCCAAGTAGAATCAACGAGATAGCATATGCCTCATACTTTGTTGGTCGAAACAAATAATAACATTCAATGATGGTGTAAGCGAGGCCATGTTGGATGCACAAGAGTGATATTTGTGCCAAGACACCAGGTTCGCTTGCACCACCCCCGAGTGTACAGGTGACCAAATATTCTAATCATCGGCACTAAAATGGAAGAAAGACCAAAGTTAATGAAGAATGCCAACTCAAATACGAGCCAAGTGGTATCACTCTAGTAGGAAAAGCCTTATAGATGGGATTCTATTTCTATGGCGCACCAGCTGCTCGTGCGCCACAGAAACAGTTTCTATGGCGCACCAGACTAGCTGCGCCAGAAAAATAGCATATTTTTGTGGCGCACCCAAAGCTCATGCACCACATAAATAAGGTGGGGCCCACACCCGGCCAGTCCCAATCATTGGTTTCGCTATTTCTGTGGCGCACCAGCTCCAGTGCGCCACAGAATTAGGGAATTCTGTGGCGCACCAGGACCAGTGCGCCACAGAATTAAGGCATTTTGTGGCACACTGGCCCTGATGCGCCATAGAAATAAGGCATTCTGTGGTGCACTGGCCCTGGTGTGCCACAGAATTAGCGAACCAGACCTACAAAAGTGCCAACCTCCCACCAACCACACTACCCAACCATTCTTCTTCCTCCTCCATCTAGCTCGTCCCCCCTTCTCTATCATCCTATTTTGGCCATACTTTTCACTTGCTTTGGTACTTATTGCACTTACTTTGGTTGATACATAATTGGTGGTGAGGAGAAGGCTCTCCATACTCTCTCCTCCTCTCCAACTCATCGATCGTGGTCTCGTCTCGGTATCGAATCTACATGGTGAGTAGTTGGAGGAGACATGCATATGCATGTCGATCTTGTGTGGCCGTTGGTGTGTATGGATGCTTGTTGCAGGTGAAGCGCTTGTGTGTGTGCCAGTGTGGTGCATGGATGTTTGCCGAAACGTTGGTTCATTTCCGTTTCGGCAAATTTTTGCACTACCCATACGACCTACCTTTAGGAGAGGTCATGCCGAATTTTTCCGCTCCATGTATACCTTTAGGAGAGGTACGGTCCATGCATGTGTGTGCATGTGTTGCGGTTCTAATTTTCTGCTCTATGTATACCATTGGCAGGTAACCATGGTCCTCTCGATGAGTTCCGCTCGAATCTCTAGATACAAGAAAGATGTGAAGGAGGACATGATTCGGAACAATAGGCGCCAAATAAGATGTATGTGTCGATCATGCAAACTCGAGCGCTGGATCAACCCTGATTCCGGACAACTCCTGCTGAGGCGCGGTTTCATGCAGAACAACCAGGCGCGGCCGGCCCCAACAAATGGTGCGCATGAATACCATGGAGAGCGAGATGACGAAGCACCACATATTGGCGGAGAATATCATCATGAAGAAGAAGTCGGCGGAGAAGATCATCATGAAGAAGAAGATTCCGGCAGATGACGTGGGCACTACCCTTCGGGTAACCGATGTTGCTCTACCCTATACGGTCTAGCTGGAGGCCCATGAAGGTACTCGATGGCAAGGTGGTCCACTAGGACGGTGCAACGGAAGATTCCTTGAAGTACAAGATGCGGAAGGAGCCGAACAAGGAAAGTTTGGAGATAGATCTATTGTAAAGTCTAGTCGTACTCGGTTAGACCTCTTGAGACCTGGCCTCCTATATAAAGGCCAGAAGAGGGGCTGCCGAGGGACACAATCAATCTTAGCAATCTTAGCCACCAAAAGCTTAGAGCTAGGTCACCATAGAATTTAGCCATCTCGACGAGATCTCGGCCGAACTATTCGGCACCCCATTGTAACCCAATATCTTCATAATCAAACAGACAGGCAGGACGTAAGGGTTTTACCTCATCGAGGGCCCCGAACCTGGGTAAATCGCTCTCCCCGCTTGTCTGTGAACCGATGTCTCATGTCAGCTTGCAGGATTCCATCAACCCTAAGCCACAATAGGAGGGCATTGCCGAGGAGTACCCTCGACAATTGGCGCCGTCTGTGGGAACCCTGTCGGCACAAGATCGGTCATCGGCAGATCCAGTCATGTCACCAGCAACTTCATTAGCAACTTCATTGACACCGTCATCACCAAACCTGGGAAGCCCGATTCGATTCGGCTCCTACGAATTCACCCCACACAGCGATTCCTCCCGCTCAACCTTCTCAGATCTACAAGGAAACATGGAGATGACCTTCGGCAGCGTCCACTACAACGTCAACGCGGAAGGAATCCTTCGGCTGCTGGAATCGCCCGCTTCCGGATCGACAAGTCCGAGCGCGTCATCGTCACTCGACCTTTCGGCTGGTCTGACAGGCTCGACGAGTTCACCCGCGCCCTCGACTCCCCGTTCGGCGTCTTCCATGTCGGTAGGATCCGACGATCCCACATCTTCGGAGTAAACTTCGTACTACTACTTGACTGTGACACCGGCACGGGCTAGGATCGAGCGACACGCCGTTCATCGCAATGCCCAGTATTCATCGGAAGAGGACAGTATCGACAGCATCGTCAAGGAACCACCCGAAGAACGACACACCATCAGGTTTATGTCGCCAATAACACGGGAAACACAAGGCACAGAGGAGACGGAGATCATACTCCTCGTTCCAGTAGACGAGCAAGTTTCAAAAATAGCGCCAGCAATCACAACAGCGACTACACCATCGCGGACGAGGAGTGGGTAGCGGCCAAGGCAGCAGTACTTAACAACACACCGCTCCCCGCAGGAACCTCGGTTTGAACCCTCAATGCCTATCGCTCTATACTAGGGAAAAACCGGGAACACCTATCGAAAGAGCAAGCCACCCTCGAGAGACGCCTATCTGCGGCAGACCGGTCCAGCGAGCAACGAAGAGGCTCGCAAGGGAGTGCCTCTCGAAATACTCAGGGGCAGGCAAGCACCGGTCGAGACTATCCAGGCTTTCGGAAGATGACGCTAGAGAAATCACGTCGAACCTGACCAAGTCCTTTATGACTACGGACACCGCAGGCATGCCACGGCCAAAAACCGTTGCAGGAGCAACATCCAACCTCGCTGCATACCTCATCAACCAGCGCCCTGAAGGATCCATGACTCAAGCTCATTGAGGCGCCCTGGAAAGTCTCGCGATATTGGGAAATAATCTAGTCCCGCAAAAGGAAAAGACCACGTTGCAGGCTAGTGGCTCAAAGCATCATGCGAGAGACGCTCGGGACGAAATCACCCAAGCGGGATCGACAAAGCAAGGCGGCGACGCGCCAGGAAGGAGAATGACGGTGATTCTTCGGATGAGGATCGGGAGTACGACGGCGAGCTCGGGGGAGCCGGCGTCTAAGTTACAAAATCCGCGAGGCGATGCCGCCCAAAAGTTCAAGCCCACTCCTACCGACGCTGCCAAGTACGATGGACAGCAGGAGCCAAGATCTTGGATAGACGACTACATGCAGACTGTGATTCTGCACAAGGGGAACCAGATAGCAGCAATGCAGTGCTTGCAGCTCTACCTAAAGGATTCAGCGCGAGCCTGGCTAAGGGGGCTGCCGAAGGGTTCCATTAAATCATGGGACGACCTAGTAGACGTCTTCGTTGCCAATTTCCAAGCGACATACAAGAGACCCGTCGGGATTGAAGAGTTACGGAATTGCCAGCAAAAGCAGAAGGAGTCGATGCGCTCATATATCGGGAGATTCACCAAACTCCTAAACGCAGCCGAAGATGTATCTGTCGACAGAGCAATCGACGCTTTCAGCGATGCCGTCCGGCGCGAGAGCTACATAGAAGAACTAGGGCGCAAAAAGACAAAAACCATAACCAAGTTAATGGAAATCGCCAACAGCTGGGCTGATGGTGAGGACAACGTGCGAAGGCCACGGCAGCGCGATGGCGAAGACGATGACCAGCCGAAGCACGACTCGGGTGGCGAAGGGATCGTCACAAGAAGAGAGGAAAACCGCAACTATGACGACAACAACCTGGTAGTGGTACGATACGACAGGACGATCGATATGACGATAGAAGAGATCACAGGCATAATCGGACAACTCTGGGAACCGTGACAATTATAAACCACGGGGAGGACTCCCAAACTGCCCGTGAGCAGGCCTGTTACACTCGTATGTCGATTCTAAGGACGGCAAAACGAAGTCAAGCCACTTGCTCAGGGACTGTCGGCAGTTCATTGACATGCACAAACTCATCCAGCAGGCAGGCCAGCAACCACCACCTCCAAATCCACCTCCACCGCAGCATCAAGTCCAGCAGGCCCAACCTCATCAACCCAATGAGGCGTTCCCACCGCCACGTGGGTAGATGAGCATGATCCATAGGACAGGTGTCTCGAGAAGAGAGATGAAGAAGCTCACCCGAGAGATTAACCTGGCAGAAAGCATCATGGCGAACATCCCGAGTATGTCGAGTGGTCCTCTCAAAACATTACGTTCAGTCAAGCAGATCACCCGATGACCATACCAAAACCAGGACACGCTACCTTAGTAGTCGAGGCACAAATCAGGGGGTTCAAGATGAGCAAAGTCTTCATGGATGGTGGAAGCGGGCTAAACCTGATATTCGTTGACACAATAAAAAGAATGGGGATCACCATGAGGATGCTAGAAGAAACAGACACTTGCTTCCATGGGATTCTTCCAACTGCACCGGGCTACTCTCTTGGCAAGGTTTACCTGAACGTCGTGTTTGGCAAAATCGACAATTTCAGGAAGGAAAAGATCGAGTTTGAAGTAGTAAACTGGGAATCACAATATCACGCTATACTCGGGAGACCAGCTTATGCCAAGTTCATGGTTGTTCGCACTACGCATACCTCAAGCTGAAAATGCCTGGGAACAACGGGACAAACATTACAGTCTATGGAAGTTTTTCACGCTCGGACAATTGTGATTGCGACTTTCAGAGGATTGCTGCAAAGTTTGGCTCACAGCAAGAAATCGTCGACCCTCTGCCCAAGTTGTCGATACGTGAAATCAAGGAAGAAAAACATGTCAGGGAAACCAAGAAGAAGCCAGCCGACCTTGCTCTTGAAGCTTCGGCAGAAGCTTCGGCAGCGAAAGCTTCGGCAGCAAAAGGTTCGGCAGTTGATGGCACAGAAGACATAGGAGATAGCAAGACGGCAACCATTGTCCAGACCCCTGGTGAAATCAACAATGCTGCAGCAACCACTAACGTGGTGAAAAAGCTAGAAGATGAGAAGAACCCCTTCCTTGCTTAAGCAATTTATTAGCGTTTAATTTTTTCCCTTATTTTAAACATGGCCTTCCTCTAGTCTCGTGCTTACCTTATTAATGAGAACTTAAGTTTCGATCCTTTGTTAAGCATTGCAGTAATTCAAAACGTCTAAGCCGCATCACCATGCAACATAGTACGCGGCAGAAGATCGTGCTTCAAAAGAAAAGCCTCTACGAGTGCTAAAAGATACAAAGCAAACAAGGATGTTAATCCTTCCCTCTGCTATAGATGCCTCTACGAGTGCCGTAAATAGCAAGAGTTCGGAAATACATATAAACACAACCCACGTTCGATATTTTACTTATGGAAATATCAAAGGACAACGGGCTCATCGGCAGAATCACTGCACCCAAAATATTCGGGAGTGACTGTCGAAACACACATCGGTTGAAAGCAAAGTTGCGCATACAACAGGTTTAGCAAAACCTGCAACACGAGCTGATCACTCAAATGATTTGCTGACCAACGAGTACACATACATCTAAACGAGCAATTCAGATTTGCTCCCTCAAAATTTGCCAACGACATTAACACAGTAAAAATACATACACATGTATCTACCGAACAAAAGGGCTCAATTACACAATCCAAACACTTGGATGAAGTAGCCAAAATACCTATTTACAAAAACAACCTTAACCCCTAAAATTACCCTTGCGGAGTTCCTCTTTCCTCAGATACCTTCGAGTCCTCCTCAAGCTTGTCGACAATTATATTGGCAGGCAACAATACCCTCGGATACAGTGTCTCCAAATCACCAGTTGCGTTGGCGATAGACAGCAAATTCGCTGAAGGATAACGAGCAAGGACAAGGGCAAGCGTAAACCTGGCCCCCGCAAAGACCTGAGCTCGCACCAAGTCCCGAATCTTCTTATTTCCAAACTCCGACATCAAAGTCAGCAGCGTAGGAGGGACCGCGTTCAAAGGGAACATAGTCCTCCAAATTACCCGCAGAGCTTTGTAGCATTTGTCGAAGAAGTGGTGGACTTGTTGGACCCGATCCTGAAATTGTGCGACAGCCGAAGCCTTCAAGTGTTCCCGCCAGAAAATTTCTTCGGCTGATGACAGCTGGGTCAGTGCGTGCACACGCTCGTGAATCCGTTTGTTCTCTTCCGCACGGTTCAAAGCTATAACTGGCAAAGGAATCAATGGAAGATCATGCAATGCGTTTTCACAAAAGAGTAATGAAATCAAAGACCAGGGAACTTACAGTTTAAACTTTAAGTAGCCTTATGCAGTTCAGTAAGAGCATAGCGCGCTACGTCGGCTGCAATCTCGCCCTTCTTCCTGATAATGGCGGCCAAGGCATAGGTACTGTGCATGTCCTTTTCCAACTGTGCGATCCGATCCTTCATACGTTGCAATCGATCATCTTCAGAAAGAGCACTCGAAGAATCGTCAACGAAGGCAGGCACTGGGAACACCTGCAAGGAAAGACGTCAAAGGCATGACAGATCGGTTCACCTCAACAACAGAAGGTACTCCCATCGGGAGAATACAAGAGGAAATATCATAGCAAAGAGTGTGCTAACAACATTGCCAGCATAAAATTTATTACAAACAGAAGTTATCTGACAGAACATTGTTTCACAATAGTTCAAAGGAAAGTTTGCTACAGAAATCAAATGGCTTGGGTTTGAGTCGATAAACTAGGGCCGGCCGATGTCTTCTTTGATGACACCAGCTCGATATCTTGAAGGTGCTTAAATCAACGAGTCGCCCATCTTGCTCTTTCGGCAGCTCCTTAGACATTTCTTCAATGTCAGCTTTAAAGTCGTGACCCATCATAAGTTGGAAGGCAAGGAGGGCACCATAGGTACGCGAGGTGCATTTGAATACCTCGATAACTTCCTTGGTGTCAACCGCGAAGGCGTCAATCAACTGCCCCAGAGTTTTGTCTTGATTGATCTTGGGAAAGATCATCGAGTGCATCCGCGCCATGGCACCTTTTCCCTTTTCAAGAAGCTCCCGTGTAAGCTGGTGGGAGGAGAGAGCCATCGACACACCATTTGCCGGAGAGTTGTTTGGAACTTTGTCCAAGGCACTGGCAGGGATGTTGGCGGTTTCTACAAGAAAATGAATTGGAAAAGGTCGTTGACAAAGGAACGAATCCATAAGTGCAATAATCGACAGAGGTGTACAAAGGAGATTACCAAGTAGAGCCAAAGAAGACTGACGAAGGAGCTCATCCTTTTCAGCTGCCCGAGCTTCTTCCTCTTTCAGCTTCTCCTTCAGTTTGCCCAGTTCCTCCTTCAGGGAGTCGACTTCCTGGCGAGCTGTGGCAGCCTTTTTTATGGCGCCGTCCAACTTCAAAGAAGAAGATTTAACTTCCTCCTACAGTCGAACTTTGTCTGCTTCCAGAAAAGTAAATTGAGAGGCAAAAGCCTCCAAAGAAGATATAACACCTCGCAGGTCCTTAAGGAAGAAAGACGTTTAAACAAAGAATCATTAAACAAAGTACGCACCAGGAAAATTCAAGTTGTAATCGAAAAGGGACTCACAGAAGGAGGAGTCGCGGCGGTGGCAGCTGAAGGAACATCTTTCCCCTTAGAAAGGGAGGAAGCTGTTGATGCCTGAGCCGTGGGGGTTGCCTGAGGAGCCGAAGCTTCGGAAGCCGCAACGTCCGGTGGAGCAGCGCCAGATTTGGCTTTCTTAGACGGAGGCTCAATAAGACCTTCATCACTACAAAAGGAAATGATTAAGCAGAAGTTATAAAAGGAATGCAAAGAATAAAAGGGCAAAACACGGCTTCAGGGAAGAAGGTACTTACATATCGATCGGCAAAGCCGCCGGTCGATCTCTTCATGGGCGAAGCCCTGGTCTCCTCCACAGCTGCATCAATAAAGGTATCACGATCAGCGTCATCATCACGCACTGATCCCTCTATGTCGCAAGCATCATCGGCTAAGGAAGGATGATCGGCATGGGCAGCTTCAGAATTTATCTGGTCATCGCGTTCGCCCTCTGGGTCTATGTGCTCAGCAGCATGAAAATCAACAGGGACTGAGGAGCCTCTTCCCTCAGAAGTGTCATTTGGAGAATCATGCGAGTTTCCAGAAACTATGGCAATCTGTCGAAGAAAAGAGCAAGTAAGTACGAATGGTGATTATGTCGACTAAGCAGGAGCAGCGTAATAAGAATATAAGAAAGGAAAGATACCTCTGGTGGTGGATGATCGGCATCAAAGGGAGTATAAGAAGATATCAACGGGATCGAGTCTTCCTGACTAAAGAAAGTAAGGCGACGGACTTCGTCAAGCAGTTCCTTTTCTGACAGTTCAGCAACATTTATCCTGGTTTCATCCTTTGCACCCGAGTACAACCACATCGGGCGGATTCTGGCCATGACTGGCTGGACTCAACGCTTCAAGAACACCGCTGCTACCTCTGTGCCGATCATAGTTTGACCGTCGGCTTCTTTGATCCGAAGGAATTTGGCGAATAGTTCGTCGGCTGTTATCTTCTCGTCGGGAGAAAGAATGTTCTTCCAAGAGTGCTTCGGCTTGGCTTCAGGGACATCGACAAAGCAAGGAAGATGGGATTCGGTTGTTGAAGAGTCTTTAACATAAAACCACTTTAGTCTCCATCCTTGCACGGATTCTCTCATTGGAAAACAGAAATAGTTAACCTCTGAACGAGCCACAAACCCCACTCCTCCAATGACAAAGGATCCGTTACTACTGTTGTATCTCTTTACATAGAAGATCTTCTTCCACAGCCCGAAATGAGGTTCAATGCCCAGAAACGCTTCGTAGAGGGTGATAAACACAGCAACGTGAAGGATTGAGTTGGGAGTGAGTTGCCATAATTGTATCTCGTAAGTCCGCAAGAGATGGAGAAGGAATTCATGGGCAGGAAGCGAGAGACCCCGATACAGGAACGATAGGAATACCACGGTAAAGCTAGCAGGGGGATTGGGCCGAGAAATTGCACCTGGGAGGACCACGTTCCCCTCGTCGGAGGAAATTAATCCCAGGCTTCGGGATCTCTTCTCGTCGCACTTGGTGATGGTTGACGCTATCCAATCCCCAGGTTTGGCTATCGAGCCTGGCGGTTGGGAGGCTGGGAGGAGCGCCTGGAGTGCTCCCCTTCGGAAGACTAGAAGAGGATTTGGCGGTGGCGCCACCGCTCGTGGAGCTGGCGGCGGCACTGGAGTTCTTCTTTTTCACCATTGCGAGATCTGGGAAGAATCGAAAAGCGGTGGTGGCGGCGCAGCAGTTGCGAAAGGGAGAAGAAGAAGAACGACAAGAGGATGTTATGACAAATGAAGGAGAAGATTAGGGATTTTTATCCTTTGGAGATATTAAGAGAAGGAAGGCCGCGTGGGCACGTGTCGTTACTGCTAGTGGACCTTTTTTCCGATTAATGGTTGCAAGAATCGAGGAGGTGCCTTGGTAACTGTGTGAGAGGAGCAGAAGTTGCTTGAAAATAGGGCCAAGCCCAGCGGGTCGTGTCTTATCAGTCCAAATCGAGATGTCAATAAAACGTCATCAATGACGTCATGAGGAATGATTAAAGCGTTCGAAGGAATAAAAAGGTATCGGATGGTGAACTTGAGTCTATGCAGAGATTGCAAAGCATCTGCACTTAGACTCGGGGGCTACTCCCATCGGGAGCGCTGGACGCGCACCCGATAGAATGAAGACTCGAAGAGAAAAAGGGCCTTGAAGGAAGAGATAATTGTTCGACTCGAGTCTGCACCCGGTTGCGAGCACCCGTGCCCAGACTCGGGGGCTACTCCCATCGGGAGCGGACCCGACAGAACATTTTGCACTCCAGGATCATGCCCGGGGACTTGATTCTGTGTAGGGTAACGTTGTTTTGCCATCGGCAGTTAACCAGCAAAAGTTGGGCACGTTACTCATTATCCCTTGCATGAGGAAAATATATCGGATGACCTACGAAAATTCGCGGAAAAACTGGGTAGAGCAAAATGTTCGAGTGGTACAACTTGAGTCTACGCACGGATCGCAAGCATCCATACCTAGACTCGGGGGGCTACTCCCATCGGGAGCGCTGCCGTGCACCCGATAGAAGAAGATGACGCAGACAGAAGGAAAACAAGAACGATCGAGGAGAAGGACATCAGAAGAAGACATGCTTCAGTCTCTACCGAACTATGTTCGGCTAGACACTCGGGGCTACTGACGTGGGCACTACCCTTCGGGTAACCGATGTTGCTCTACCCTATACGGTCTAGCTGGAGGCCCATGAAGGTACTCGATGGCAAGGTGGGCCACTAGGACGGTGCAACGGAAGATTCCTTGAAGTACAAGATGCGGAAGGAGCCGAACAAGGAAAGTTTGGAGATAGATCTATTGTAAAGTCTAGTCGTACACGGTTAGACCTCTTGAGACCTAGCCTCCTATATAAAGGCCAGAAGAGGGGCTGCCGAGGGACACAATCAATCTTAGCAATCTTAGCCACCAAAAGCTTAGAGCTAGGTCACCATAGAATTTAGCCATCTCGACGAGATCTCGGCCGAACTATTCGGCATCCCATTGTAACCAAATATCTTCATAATCAAGAACAGACAGGCAGGACGTAAGGGTTTTACCTCATCGAGGGCCCCGAACCTGGGTAAATCGCTCTCCCCGCTTGTCTATGAACCGATGTCTCGTGTCAGCTTGCAGGATTCCATCAACCCTAAGCCCCAATCGGAGGGCATTGCCGAGTAGTACCCTCGACAGCAGAGAAGATCATCATGAAGAAGAAGATTCCGGCGCGGCCCCGCTAATTTTGGCCTTGCGGGACTCTCTGGTTCAAGATCTGCTCCTCCAGGAGATGAGCAACGATAGAGCAGCAGCCAGAGAGAGAGAGAGAGCCAAGCTGGTGCAAATGGAGAAAGACGAGATGACTCCGATCTTTCCTGGGTACCGTCCGCAGGATACGCGCTTGCATGTAACGCTTGATTATCTGCAGATGAAGACGCAGAATAAGTGGACCTATTCCAGCTTCAACAAGAACTTGAAATTCTGGCATGGTCGTCTCCTAGAGGGGAATAGATTGCCAAGTTGTATCGAGGAGGCCAAGAAAGTCATGTGCCCTCTTGACCTACTGCACGAAAAATACCACGCCTGCATCAATGATTGCGTGATTTATCAGGGCGAGTACAAGGACAGAACCACATGTCCGGTGTGTGTCCATGGACGGTACAAGGTTGGGAACAAGAAGGTACCTCAGAAAGTGGTATGGTAAGTTCCTATCACTCCCCATCTGCAGCGGTATTTCGTGGACCCTAAGGAAGCAAAGCTCATGCAATGGCATGTGGAAAGGGAGAAGCCCGAAGAAGACCCGGAGATGGGCTATATGCTGACACACCCTTCAGACGATGGCCAGTGGGAAGCATTGGACATCGCCTTCCCTAGGTTCAGGGGTGACGCAAGGAACATCAGGCTGGGTATGAGCACTGATGGACTCAATCTGTTCGGCAACCAGAGTAGCATGCATAGCACCTACCCTGTGTTTGTATGGCCTTACAACCTACCCCCGTGAATGTGCACCAAGCAAACGTACATACACCTGAGTATTCTCATTTAGGGGCCGAAACAACCAGATGTTGACATGCATTTGTATCTCGGGCTGCTGAAAGAGGAGTTAGACACATTGTGGAAGACGCCACCACGTACGTGGGACGCCTACACTAGAACTTATTTTGATATGAGAGCCGTGTTGATCACGACGGTCACGGACTATCCTGGTTACGCATATGTATCTGCTCAGGTCGGCCACGGATTCTGCAGCTATGTGAAGTGCATGGATGAGACCCCGCATCTATAGGTACCAAGGGATCCCGGTGACAAGGTATTAAGTTGTCAATGCCTACAAGTTGTAGACTTGGGTTTCGAGGAAGTAGAGGGCAAGTAGATCTCGAAGGTTTCAGCCGAAAAAGTGATCGACTGCTAAAAACTAGGGTTGGGTTTAACAATGAGATTGATCCTTTCTTTGTCCCTCGACTCCCCCTTATATAGGAGGCGGAGCTGAGGGTTTCGTATTATACAAGTTACAATTGCCGGAAGGCTCTTTGAGTTTGTTCCGTAAAATTACAAGTCTCTGTCCCTAATCTATCTCTACTTGCCATAGTCGATGCCTTTATGGGCTTCCGGGCTTCATAAACTTCGGGTGATGGGCTTTCAGTAAAACCCGGGTACTATCTTTGGTAAGCCCATCCGGGATGCCTATGTCAGTAGCCCCCGAGATTTTGCTTGAATCGTAGAATCGAGTAAAATCTCCATCGTACAATTCACCCATAAATTTTTTGAGTCGTTTACAAATAATTTATTCGAGACTTATATAGCTTGTACAGGGATAATGGTAAATGGGACTGGTTCATCTGACGGATCAGGTACCAGTTAACTGCTCTCGTGGCAAACCCGCAAAAACCTACTTCAAGGTCAAGTCCCTGGACATGACCCGGGATACTGGCGTAATTCGACATGTGCCGCTTTAGGACTTATTCATGAATCGAATTCTAGTCATGTTTATAAAGTCCATAGCGCGTCCGCTAGGAATGTTTCTTCGCATCTGTTGATACGAAAAAAGTAGCAGAGCGCATTCGGGTGCGATACCACGCCACTCAGGACAGAACCTGGGGTCCTACCTTCGTAAATTTTTACGGCGTCCAGAGATTTTACCGCGGCAGACACGCTCTATGAACATATTGTCAAGTACCTTTATCGGATGCTGGAATAGCCAATTATCTCGAGTCAAAAGGTGACAATATCTTGATGCTCCCGATGGGATTACATGACGAGTTATATGTAACTCGAAAATGTGTGACGATGATGATTCTCTGTATTTTTATCCAATATTCTCATCTTCATAATCTATCGGGTGCGTGGCCAGCGCTCCCGATGGGAGTAGCCCTCGAGGCTACAGTCAAGTATTTATACTTGGCTGTAGGCTCGATCTTGCATTTGTTGACTCATTCTATTTTTGAAAAAATGACGACTTCTGCTCGACCCTTACCTTATCGGGTGTGCGACCAGCGCTCCGGATTGGAGTAGCCCCCGAGGCTACAGTCGAGTAATATTTATACTTGGCTGTAGGCTCAACTATCATCTCTTCTGATCGACCCTGTATTGCTACCTTCATACTATTCCCTTATCAGAAGTTTGATTAACGCTTCTGATAAGAGTAGCCCCCGAGCATTTTGAGCAAATACTTGCATTTGATCAAAGGCTCCCGAAGTTATTTTTCCTGCACCATCGATATTCGTCTGTCGCTATTTTTCAAAGAAGTCCAGTCGAAATTTCCCTTACAGTGACATCAGCGCTGACGATGGCCACGAACGTTGTATTGGGAAGGTGCGGGTTCTGTCACGTCACTGACCTGTGGGTCCTGAACGCTGCGTCACTTGACACGTCACGCAAGTGGGGGACACACGTCCTCCGCTTTTTCCGGCACGCGCGCTGTAGGGCATGTCCAGTAACTTCACTGTAAAAAGACCTTTGTGCCCCTGTGGACACATGTAAAGCATCGAATCCATTTCCTTTCAATCTAACGGCGCGACGGATCAATTATTTCCTATAAATTATCTCCTTCCCCCTTATTCTCTCCCCTTCGCTGCGCCGCTCGTATCTCTTCTCTCTCCTCCTTTACCATTGCCATCCTCAAGCTCTGCACGCTCGCTCCGCCAAGAACTCTCCTTCTCCACCAAAGCTCACTCCATGCCTCCGCGCGCGAGACTGACCAAACACGTCGCTCCAGGAACCGACGCATCTATGGAGAATGTGGAGATCTACGGATGGGAGAGATCCAAACTCACCAACCAGGACACGAGGGGCCTCAAGAAACTTGGCCTGTTGAAGAAGGACTCCCTCATCTTCCTCGGCGACGAGAGCGCTCCGAACCCTCCAATCGGACACTGGGTAACCTTCATCGATCATCTCATTCGCGGTCTTTCCACCCCCGTCCATGAATTTCTTCGTGGACTTCTGTTTGTTTATGGGATTCAGTTGCATCAGCTAACCCCAAACTCCATCCTCCACGTCGCTCTTTTCATCACCCTCTGCGAATGCTTCCTTGGGACCCATCCTCATTGGGGCTTGTGGAAGCGTATTTTTTTATCTCCGGCGCAACAACTCCCGCAGCATCGTCTACAATGTGGGCGGCGCTTGCATCTGCATTCGACCCGACGTAGATTACTTTGATGTCAAATTCCCCGATTCCGTCCAAGGATTGCGCAAGAGGTGGTTGTACACCAAAGACGAGCCTGTCGGCAACCAGGAGTATGGCATCACTCGTTTTGATGGTGCTGCAAAAATCATCAGACGCCGGTCCTGGGACGCTGAAGCTTCTACCAAAGAAAAAACAGCTAGCGACGCTCTGATGAAACGCATCCACCAGCTCCAGAACACCCACGGTAAAGAACTGTCGGGTATCCAAATTACCGCTTATTTCCTTAGGATCAGGGTGCAGCCTCTGCAGGCCCACAAAAACCCCCTTTGGATGTATGCTGGCGAGGAAGACGTTGATCGCATTTCCAAGGATCTTTCTGTAAAGAACTTGGAGAAGCTTACTCGACGCTTTTCTTCCCTAAGCAAGAAAGACGAGGTTCCAACCTCCTGTCGCGTGGAGCCATACAGTGGCAGCCACGCCCTTCCCAAAGTAAGTGGTTTTTTTTCCTTCGAATTGTGCTTTTATTTTTCGATTGCCTATTTTTTATATTTTGTGTATTTACCTGTAAACTTGTCTCTGCAGAACCACCAAGTCCTGACTTATCTTCCTCCCCTTCCCAAAGGCGGAGAATTAGACGAACGGGCCATTGTTCACGATGACCCGCAAGAATCTACTCATCTCGAGAGTGAAGTCGCCGCATCGAACAAATCCGCGGCTTCCTCCGAGAAAGGAAGTGATTCAGATCCTTCCGCGTATGGCCGCTCTACGTCTCCTCCTCCCGCCGCTTCTCCAAGGAGTAAGAGGAAAAGGAGTGAGTTCGAAGATTCCGGCACCTCAAAACCCACTGGGTCACCTGCCGAAGAAACTTCGCCTGAAGAGGAGGACGCCTTCCACCCTTATGAGGACGCTAGCTCTGTCAGCTCGTAAGCTTCCTTTACTTTTTATTATATGTACAACTCTTTTTTATTTGTCATCCTTATTTTCCTATCTTTGCAGTTCTGAGGAGGGGGAAAAAGAAGGACCCACAATTCTTGGTACTGCTCCGACGAGCACGTCCAACACTATATGGTCCTTTCCGAAGAACATCGCATTGTCGCTGAGTCTTCACCTCCTCCTCAGCAAATCGTGGAATCGTCGACTCCACCGTCCAGCCCCTGAGCGCCTTCTCCAAAAAGAACCAAGTCCAGGGCTGGCGATGTACAGACACTTATCCCGGGGAGTTCCTTGACTCCTATGCTGAATGATGTGAGTTTTTCTAATATTCTATTTTGCTGCATCTTGTCGTATTTTTCCCTTTTTTGTCCCGGGTTTTATGTTTCTTTGCTCGAATATCTTTTTCTAAGTTTCTTTTGCGACACTCTTTTTCAACAGCCTTTGATTGATCAGTTCATCCGCCTCGGCTCCCAGTCTATTGGGTTCCTCAACGAGGCTGACACTTTGAAAGGTAATCTTTATTTTGGATAACTCGTTGTTTCAATATGCCCCTTTCTTTGATTCTTGTATAATAAGTCCTTATCCTTTTTCTTTTAATCAGTCTCGCTGCAACAAGCCGAAGAATGCGCTGAAGCTCTCGAGGCTAAGCTAAAACTTAGTGAAGAGGCTCGTGAGAAGGTCGAAGCCGATGCTTCTTCTATCGAAGATCTTCGCCAGAGCCTAGCCAAAGCGGAGACTGCGTTAAGCGACAAGATCGCTGAGCAGATCACGCGCGAGCAGGGCATAATAGATCGGCTTGAGGCCCAAAATCGGCGCTTTCTCCGTAAGTTCTTTCATCATCCTGAAGCTTGTCTCGATTTGGTTTTGTGTGTGGTGATAAACTTGTGTTTTGTTGCGGCAGGAAGGAATGATGAAGGTTTCCAGCTGTTAGCAGCTAAGGATGATCGCCTTCTCGATGCCCTCTCAATCCTTGAGCTGCAAGGCGATCTGGCGCGCACCAATATCTCCAAGTCAAGGACTGCCTTCACGCACCTCTTCCCTCATTTTTCCCCAAACAGACACAACCGGAGATCTTCGCCGAGCTTGTCGAGCGCTTCCTTCCCAAGGAAAACCTTGCTCTGGCCTATCGACAAGAAAACCTGAAGATTGGAGTCGAAGGGACCATTGCCCTAGTTGCTAACAGCGGCCAAAACATCGACTGGGCCAAAGCTGGAGACTCCGGGAAGAGAGACAAGGATAAGTGGAAGGCGCTGGTGAAGGGTGCCAAGCCACATTCGAAGAAGATCAAAGCTTTCTTCACGCCGAAGCCTGCTGGTTCCACCAGTACTGCCAAGAAGGAGGTCAAGTAGACCATCCTGTCTCCATGTTTTTCCTTTTTTCTCCTCTTTTGATGATGTCGCTTTAGCTATGATTTGCGACAGCTTATTATCGGCTCAATAGAAGTCGTCTTTTGTAATCAGCATGTAAATATCATGATGATTAATGGAATGCCACTTTGCCAAATGATTGATGTTGATTTTTTTTCTTTTCCAGTTGGTTTTTGATAACTATACCGCGACACCTGGTCCTTTGATGCTTCGCCAACTACATCCCACTCAAGAAAAACTCCTGTCGACGATTTTGTTGAAGATTCTTCAAATGTCGACCATCCGCAAGAGTTGAATGAACTTCGACAGCAACTTCAGTCAATGAAGAAACAAGCTATTATCATTATGGACCAGTCTCGCAAATCTTCCGACCGAGAGAAAATAGCTCTTCAGAAGGCTCAAGAAGCCCTGGAATTGAAAGAGACTGCGGTTGCCGAGGCTTTACAGGCTACCTCTCCAGAAAATTACATCCTTGACCTGCTTACTGACGCGAGTCTGGATATCGCGGGTAAGTTTCATCTTTTGTATTCTTCTTTTACTATCCGTATGTATATACTTTTGCAAACCTCATTGTATCCTTTGACATGGTTAGGCTCCTTTTTGGATGCTACTGCCGAGGATCAGCGTGTTGATGCGAGGTCCGAGGTTCTTATTCGACTTGCTCTGCAGAACAACGCCAGTTTTTGGTCTACCCCAGACCGGACTCGACAAATTGTACGATTCCAGGACCGTGCTGCTCAGGTTCGGGAGTATCTTGAATTCTGCATGAAGACGCTGTCCATGGTTTACAATGCCACGTTTCCTCGGAATCTTTAACCCAAAACTCTTCGTAAATTAATGGACAAGTTCAAGAGCGTTCGTCGAATCCACGGATTTGTGAAGGCCCTATTAATGGCTGGTGCTAGATTTTCTTTGATTATGCTGCAAATCTGCTACCCAAAGTTAGATATGTCCAACGTCGTTGATCTCTGTCACGCCAAATTGAGGAAAAGAAGGAGGAACGTCAACAGGATTAATGACGCGGTAACACCCGTAGCTGAGAAAATGATTGAAGATCTTCTTCGGATGGATGTTGCATTCTTCACGGAAAACCATTATGCCGATACTATGGGTGCATCTGCGGAAGGTGAAAGGGTGAACATAGATGACCTGATAAAAGATGATTGGGGATCTTTTTCTTTTGTCTAGTTTTTCCTGAATTAAAAGGGAGATCTTGTATATTGCGAGAATCATATATAGTCAGATCGATTTTTACTTATTTTTCCTCCTTCTCTAGCCCCCGAGTGTTTCGGTAGGTGTGTGTATATTTATTGCTTGCGAGGTGTTTGAACCAAGGCGAATAATTTGTGAGTTATATATTGTAAAGATCGAGTCTATATTGTTGAATCTGCGGGTTGCAAGCCCCCGAGCCTGACGAACAAAAAGATGTATATCACCAATATTTTTACTATATTGCAGCATCGTGAGCCCACCTCATTAAAAACCTTTCAGCCCCACTCAGTGCCCTGAAAGGAAAAGAGTGCGTCTGAAAACTCGCGAGCTTTTCAGTACATTGTATGCTTACATATGTGACTATCTTTCGGCTTCTATGCGTAAAAACGTCGGAGCTGCACCACGTTCCAGGGGTTTGGTTCCTCCTTCCCTGTCTTTTTGTCCTTCAATCTGTATGCACCTCCTGGAATCACTTCCGTAACTATGTATGGTCTTATCCATGGAGATTCGAATTTCTTGTGACTGTCCTGGGTGAGCCGGAGAACCAAGTTGCCAAATTGAAAGGACCTTGGTCGCAAACGTCGACTGTGGTAATTCTTCAGGTTCTGTTGGTACGTGGTGACCCGTGATAGCACCTCATCTCTAGCTTCGTTGAGTGCATCGAAATTATCTTCCAGCGCCTTTCTCGAAGTGTCCTCATCATATTCCGCCACTCGGAGAATCGTGTTCTATTTCTATCGGGAGTACTTCCTCAGCTCCATGGACCAAGAAGAACTGGGTTTCTTGCGTTACTATATTGGGTGTTGTCCGTATGCTCCATAGTACGCTAGGCAACTCATCTGGCCACGTGTGTCGAGCTTTCTCCAATGGTGTTAACAGTCATTTTTTGATTCCGTTGCAGATGATGTCGTTTGCTTTTTCGACTTGGCCGTTGCTTTGCGGGTGCGCCACTGATGCAAAGTGCAATTTGATGCCCACTGCTGCATAGTATGCCTTGAACTCTTTGGATGTAAAATTGCTGCCGTTATCTGTAACTATACTATTGGGGACACCGGACCGAAAAACTATGCCTTTGATGAAGCTCACCACCGATGCTGCGTCTGCCGAAGTTACTGGTACTGCTTCGATCTCCTTGGTAAACTTGTCGACAACCACGAGCAAATATACGTACCCTCCTAGCCAAGCTTTGTGTAACTTCCCTACCATGTCGAGACCCCATTGTGCAAAGGGCCAAGCCAATGGTATTGGCATCAACTCTGTTGTCGGAGAATGAGGTTTTGCCGTGAACCTTTGACACACATCGGATGTGCGCACTATGTTTTTTGCATCTTCTATTGCTGTCAACCAATAAAATTCTTCCCTGAAAACTTTGGCTGCTATTGCTCGGCTGCTCGCATGGTGGCCGCATATTCCTTCGTGTACATCCTTCAGTATAATTCTTCCTTCTTTGGGTGTGACGCATCTTTGCATTACTCCTGATATACTTTGTTTGTACAGCTCTCCCTTGACCACAGTAAAAGCTTTTGATCGTCGGATGACCCGTCTTGCCTCAACTGGATCTTGGGGCATTTCTTTCCTCATAATATATGCCACGTAAACCTGCAACCAAGGAACTTCTATCATCATGACTTCATGTGATTCCTTCATCTTCTGACACATTAGACTCGGTGTTTTCTGGAGCCCCCGAGCCTTTCTTGGATTTCTCCTATTTTTTCGGCTACTTGGGTATTTTCTTCGGCTTGGTGGACCTCTCACTTATCTCCTCCCAAAATACGCCAGGTGGTATCGGCAAGCACTGTGACCCAATATTTGCCAAAACGTCGGCTTCATCATTGCTGAGCCTGCTAATATGGTTAACTTTGCACCCGTCAAATAGTTTCTCGAGTTCATTGTAGACTTCTTTGTATGCAATCATGCTGTCGTTGACTGTGTCACATTTGTTCATCACCTGTTGTGCTACCAACTGGGAGTCGCCAAAGATTTTAAGGCAAGTAGCACCACATGCCTTTGCCATCTTCATCCCATGTATGAGTGCTTCATATTCTGCCTCATTGTTGGACGCGTTAAGGAACATCATTCGCAATATATACTTCATTTTGTCGCCTTGGAATGATACGAGTATAACGCCTGCTCCAGCTCCCTCTAATCGTTTAGACCCATCGAAGTTCATGGTCCAAGTACTCGATAAATCCGGGGGTCCCGTGTTTTGCAGCTCCATCCACTCTGCGACAAAATCCGGCAGAATATGTGACTTTATTGCTTTTCTTTTCTCATAAGTGATGTCTCGAGGGGAGAGTTCTATGCCCCAAAGGGAGACACGCCCCGTGGCTTCTGGGTTGTTCAAGATGTTGGAGAGAGGTGCCTCATTGACAACTACTATCGGGTGTGCCGCAATGTAATGCCGCAACTTTCTTGCCGTTCTAAACACGCCATATGCCAACTTCTGATATTGTGGGTAACGTTGCTTTGATGGTGATAAAAATTCACTGATGAAGTATACCGGACGCTGAACTCCATGGATTTTCCCTTCTTCTTCTCTCTCCACCACGAGGACCGTGCTGACCACCTAAGGTGTGGCCGCAATATATAGTAAGAGAGGTTCTTTGTCTTTTGGAGCCACCAATATTGGGGGTGTCGAGATTGTGCGCTTGAGTTCCTCAAAAGCTCTGTCTGCTTCTTCGTTCCACTCGAACTTTTCCCCTTGCTTGATCAACGCGTAAAACGGCAACGCTTTTTCTCCCAGCCTGGCGACGAATGTGCTTAAAGCCGCGACTCATCCAGTTAGTTGTTGTATTTCCTTGAGCTTGGTTGGCTTCCTCATCGTTATGATGGCTTGAATTTTCTCTGGGTTAGCCTCGATTCCTCTTGCTGACACCAGAAACCTGAGAAGCTCTCACGCAGGGACACCGAAAGAGCATTTTTCGGGTTCAGCTTGAGGCAGAACTTGTCGAGGTTGTCAAATGTTTCCTTGAGATCATCGATCAGAGATAATCCTTGCTTTGTTGTGATGACGACATCGTTGATGTACACTTGAATGTTCTTGCCAATCTGTGTGGCGAGACATTTCTGCATCATCCGTTGATATCTTGGTCCCGCGTTTTTCAACCCAAAAGGCATTGTTCTGTAACAAAACACGCCATAAGGGGTTATGAAAGCTGTTTTGACTTCATATTCTTTTAATCGGATCTGGTTGTAACCAGAATATGCATCCAGGAAGGAAAGACGTTCGCAACCCGCCGTGGAGTCGATAATTTGATCGATCCTCGGGAGGGGGAAGTGATCCTTTGGACAATGTTTATTAAGACACGTGAAGTCGATGCACATGCGAAGCACCTCCGTGTTTTCCTCCGTTACCAACACTGGGTTAGCTACCCATGTGGCTTCGGTGTGTAGTTCCTTGATAAATTTACCTCTCCGAGTCGATTAATCTCAGATAGCATAGCTTTGCGGTTTGGCTCAGAGAACGCCGCAAAGGTTGTCGAATCGGCCTGGCTCGTGGATCCAGATTAAGGGGGTGCTCGGCAAGTTCCCTGGGTACTCCTGGCATGTCGGCTGGACACCATGCGAAGATTTTCCAGCGCTCATGGAGGAACTCAACGAGCGCACTTTCCTATGCGCTATCCATGTTTGTTGCGATAGCCGTCATCTTCTTAGGATCCGTCGGGTGGATCTGCACTTCTTTTGAATTCTTGGAGGTGTCGAAAGTTTTCTCCTTAAGCGGCCTTCCTCCATCACGCAATACAACATATCAGTTGTTAGCCTTGAGGCCATGTATTCTGCCTGCATCCCGAAGGTTTCTGACATCCTGTGAAATTCCTTGTCGCACTTATCTGCCAAAGGAAAACTTCCCTTCACCGTGATTGGGCCCTTGGATCTGGGTAGCCTACATACCAAGTATGTATAATGTGGCACTTCCATGAATCTAGCATAAGCTGGTCGTCCCAGTAGAGCATGATATTGTGATGGGAAATCCACGACTTCGAATTTCAGCTTCTCTCTTCTGTAATTTTCTCGGGTTCCAAACTGAACGTTGAGATTGATCTTTCCCAGTGGATAACTCGGTTCTTCGGGTGTGATGCCGTGGAAACGCGTGTCAGTTGGTGTCAAATTTGCCAAAGATATGTTCATTTTCCTCAATGTATCTGCGTACATGAGGTTTATGCTACTCCCTCCATCTATGAACACCCGTGAGACATCGAATCCTGCGATTACTACTGGAAGGATCAGCGCTGATTGCCCTGGTCGTGGAACTTGAGGTGGATGGTCTGCTTGAGTGAACCCAATGTCCTATACCGACCAATTCAGATACTCGATTGTTGGTGGAGGCATATTTTCTGCCATGAACACTTGTCGCGAAATCACCTTCTGGGCCCTATTCGAGGGCCTGCCCTTCTGAATCATCGCCACAGCTTCATTTGTATCGATGTAGGGACCGTTGATTGGGTTTGCCGCCAATTGCAACTGATGTCGATTTTCATCGGTAATTGCGGGTGGAGGTGGAAGGTGAATCGCACTCCTTGGCCCCTGCGGGTTCCCTCTATTTGCTGCCTGTGCATTGGCATGTCCTGCGTACCGGTGCAACCCTTGGAAAGTTCGACAGTCCTTCTGAAGATAGCCTGACTGTCGTTTTCCCTCATTGTCGAGATAAAAGTGCATCTGACATGGTCCATTAAAGAGATCTTCGGGTGATATATTGTATGGCCTCTGGAACCTAGGTCGATAATTTTGTCTGCTAGAACTTGGCGCATCGCGCTGTTCGTTGCTTCTCTGATAATCCTCCCGATTATTTCCACCATTGTTTCCTCGGAAACCGGCCGCCACTTGGCCAGGATTGTCGTAGTCTGTGTACGGGCGAGAATATCGTCGCCTATTTTGATTTCTGTTGTGGTCCTCTTCGGGTGACCTGTGCCATTTATTATGCACAACATCTTCTCCATCTGCCCATCGATTCGCTATGTCCATGAGTTCCGCAATTGTTTTCGTGTTGGATCTGCCCAAGTCCTCGATGAAGTGTTTTCGTTGAATTCCCGCGATAAACGCATCTATCGTTGTTTCATCGGATACGTTTTCAGCAGAATTCTTTATGATATTCCAACGATGGATGTATGTCCTCATTGGTTCACCATATTTTTTCTTGCAGGCCCTCAGCTGCTCTATGGATGCGGGATTTTTACACGTGGAACGGAAATTCTTTATGAACAACTCCTCAAAAGGTTTGTCAACACCCGGATTTTTAAGTCCAGATGCCTGTTATGCATACATCGCAATCCCAGGAATATTGTTGTTGCGAGACATGACAGTTGAATATCATAAGTCATCATTCATTACATACCATAGTCATCTTACAGATAGATCACATGATCCAATATTACAATAATAGTTGAACTATTGTTTCAACACACATCACAAATACATAGCGGAAGCGTAGATAGAAGGGGACTCTATAGTCCACAGGCCAACGCTTGACGTCGGAGTAGTCCTAGTTGTCGTGGACGTCCTGCTGTCCATCCTCTTCATACTGCTGCTCCTCTTCATAGTCTGGCCATTCGAATAGCCGGGGACACGCCGTGAGTACTTTAAAGTACTCGCAAACTAATACTTAATGTAAGTACTAACATTTAGTAAGGGTGCTAAGCTCTAGTTTCTTTTGCATAAAGCCAATTTTAGTTCACAAGTATTTGAAATAAAAACTCTTCATGTGCTAACTAACTCAAGTGGGAACATTAGTGTCATTCCCACAACTCAGTTGTATTTCAATTCAAAATCACCATTTCAAGTTCAAATCACAAGTCACCCTTCACATGTCATATTTTTGAAAATGGTCTGATGACGGAACAGTATGGCCTTTCCAACCGTCCATAACCGTGGACGCGGCTATTCGAATAGTTCTACACTCTGCAGGTTGTACACTTGTGCCACAACATTTGCAATAATCCGTCGGGGTTAACTGGCCCTGATTTATCACACTCCGTGTGCGGACTACCAACCATAACCTTTCACTTACATACCCTAGTATAGGCATCTCTCCCCATGAGCTTGGCCTCCCGGTGAAGACAAACCGTCCCTGGGAACTTCACAGGGCTTGGGCCGGACATTCACCTCATATTCACATCATATCACATCATTCCATATTTCTTTGGAGGCAGCCCTTGGCATAACCCCGATGACGCTTGTTTAGAGGGAACCCATACTAAGATACATAAACTTCTAGTTAAGCCCTACCCATATCGGGTATTGTGGGGGTACTTGTAAAATTGGAATGGTATCGCATCCGAACCCAACCATCAGTTTTTGTAAAGTTCACCATGTCATTCACAAGTCACATTCACCCTCAAAATCTTTCAATAGAATGACTCATCATTCCAAGGTTTTCAAATTCATTTCAAACTCACAAGTTCCCATCTAGAGTAGTCCATTTTAATTTAGCACTAGCATCTAAGTATGAGGGGTGCTAAGTAATTCGCTTTGCTTCTAGGCTAACATTGATACTCTGGTACTAGTCCAATACTACCAAGTGAATCATGAATCAAAAAGTATTTTTATAAAACAAAAGTAAGTAAAGCTTGTAAAGTAAAACTGGGAAATAGGATCATGAACATAAAGTAAATGGGTAATGCCTTGCTCATGGTGAGCTTTGCACTTTGCAAGAGTATTATCTTGCAACAATAGAACTTGCAATGGTGTTAGCTTGCCTTGGTTGTTGAGGTGGTCAAAGTGGTCTTCTTCTCCTTGAAAGTAGACCTCCTCCTCCTCTTGATACTCCTCGGTACTAGCGTCTAAAATACGAATACGGGGGTACAATCACCAAGCAATTCATTGGCTATTCTAAAAATCACATGTATTCTCACAAACTATTCTATTCACACAATTAATACAATTTGGTGCATTGGTGGTCTTGCTTGAGGAAAAATAATTTCCTCTCATTTCATATGTAAATGATAGTTTCCATATAGTTCTTGAGGAATAATTTCCTCTCATTGAATCTTCTTTAAGATTTAATTTCTCAAACAATCACTCATGAATTCAGGTTGTCCTAAGTCAACCATTCATCATCATCATTTGAGAAAATGATTTAAATGAGGCAGAGATACCTCATACTATTTAACACTTCTACAAATGATTTAAAATCTCCAAGTATTTCATATGAGAGCATTTGACCAGGGGTCCAAACTTCATATGAAAGTACTTGGGACAAGATTTAAATGAAGTGAAACACCTCATATAATTTACACAAATTAAACTAGCATCACACATTACTATTAAGTGGGTAGATGTGTTGTTTTCTTATTTAAGAAAAATAATTTCCTCTCATAACAATTAAGGTGTTACTTTTTAATTACTTAGAGAAATAATTTCCTCTCATTATCTTATTAAGATTTAATTTCTCTTATGAATAATATATGACCTAGGTTGACTAAGTCAACCTCTTCATACTCATCATTTAAGAAAATGATTTAAATGAGGTGAAGCACCTCATACAATTTAATACTAATATAGTAAAGATTTAATATCATCAAATAATTCATATGAGACCTAAATGACCAGAGTCTCTACCTCATTTTGAATGGTTCATGACAAGATTTAAATGAGAGAAAACCCCCATGTGTTTTATTAATAGTTTTAGACCATATCTTTGACTAGAAATAGCCATCTAGTCTTTTAATTAATTTGGGCCATGATCACTCAAGGTAACCATACCATATTTTTGCATAAACAATTAGTGCAAGTGAAATGTAAATTATAGCAATTGGATTTACTTAAAAATTCAAATTGGTTGATTTTTAAGATTTATTTGAAGTCACAAAAGTCCCTGCCTTGTTATTTATGTCACATTAATTCTATACCAGATTTTGAAGTGGGACCAGTGGGGTTGGATAGAACTTTTCAGTAGCTTTCCAGCAATATAAAGTTTGTTAAATTTGGCCAATCCAATTTGAAACTATTCAATTTCCCAGACAGGACCAGTATTGATATTTAAACTAAACTGGAAAATCAAATTTGAATAAATGGGCTGAGCGGGAAAAATCTAATGGGCCAGATTCAAAAACTAACAGCCTGCCCAGCCCACCACGGTCCACAGACGCGTGGGCTGCCTGACAGCATGGGGCCCAGTGGTCAGCGACTCAATCTTACCGAAACGATATATGTCACTGTGAGCCGTTAGATCAGAAGCAGATCGAACGGGGGAGAGTCGTCGTCGTTGTCGACGAGAGGCAGACGCGGGCACGGCGGAGGTAGGGGGTCGGCGGCGAGCAGGGACTCCGGCGAGCGGCTGCGTTGATGCAGGTCGATGTTGCAGACGACGACGGACTCAATGGTGGTCGTGGGAGCTCCGGGGACGGCGCCAATCGTCGGCGTTGCTGAGGTACTGGCGCGGCGGACTCCGGTCAAATTCCGGTGATGGAGGGCCAATTCAAGGAGGGGAAGCGGGATTGGCGAATGAGAGGAAGGCGGGGAAGCGACTGATGTGCTGAGAGAGGGTCGGGGCCCGCTCCTTTTATAGAAGCCCGAGGTGCCGCGGGGCGCGGGCGAGGTCAACGGCGAGGTCATCGTTCCAAAGCGGCGAAGGAGCGAGGAAGGGACGCAGGAGGTAGGCGACGTCATGGCTGTACGGTGAGCATTAATGGCACGGTACGGCGAGGCGTACGACTGTCGGGCGATGGCGCGTACTGGCGCGGCCGAGGCGGGATTTCGTCCTTGTCTCCGGCGGCGGCGGGCACGGGTCGGCTACGTCAGCGTGTCCTTTGTGTTTCCCCGTGCTGCGGCGAGACTCGTGGCGAGAGAGGGGGTCCAGGGGTGGCTTCGAGCGGCAAGGCGGCAGGTGGCCTGTGGGTGCCCGTGGCGTGCGCGCTGTGACGTCCACGGCATGCCTGGCCATTCTGGGCGCGACGCGTGCCGTTGCTGTGGTGTGTATCTCCGACCAGGGCTAGGCTAGGTTGATCCAATAGAGTGTGAGGGAGCAGGGAGACATGGTTGCCAGGTTTGGAGAGGAGAGGGGAGGGCTAGGGCATGGTGCCATGCTGCATAGCCGGCATGGCCTTGCCATGGCTAGGTTTAGCCTCCATCTAGGGTTGCTGTGCCAAGGTTGGATGCAGAGGGGACCAGGGAGCATGTAGAGGCAAGATAGTGTACTAGGGTTGGGCCAAACACTATTTGCAATAGTGTTTTGGATTTGGGCAATTTTGCTATTTCCAATTCTTGCCAAATTTGGTTTAGGTCATGTGCTTCCAAAATTTGAAAATGCTGGGTTTGGATGAGTTTCAAATGACCAGAGACATTCACAAGTGGTGGTGGAATTTTAAAAATAAAAGAAATGCTAATTTGCAAAATGTGAGATTGTTAACAAAGTTAAAAAGTCTCAACTTTGCATGAGCATAGATTTTGATCCAAGATGATTTTGATATGGTGGTCTTTACAAAAGTTGTTCACCTTGATGTCCTCTTGGATGACATGCAAAGAATTGAGCAAGTTTGGTTTGAAAATTTTGAATTGCAAGGGCTCAAAGTAGTGACCAGAATATAATTGGCAGATTTGACCATCATCATATGTGAGCACAATTTGGGTTTGAATTTGATTTGATTTGTGTTTCTTTGATTCCAAAAGTTGTAATAAGTGTTTAGTAACATAATACCACTAATGGTGAAGACCAAATTGGTCTAGGTCAAAGATTTGGAAAATGGCATAAACCATATGTGAGGGTTTTGTGATTTTCTACTTTTATTCTTTTATTTTTCTTTGCTTCATTTTGACAAGAGTGAGGTTTATTTGGTGTTAGATTGGGTTGGGTACAAGGTTCAAACCATTTTGGGGCAATGTGGGTGCCTAGGTCAAGATTTGATATTTTGGCTAAGTGCCACATATGCCTCTATGCATATGTTTGATTTTATTTTGTTTCTCCCTTGAATTGGTGGGTAAGTACTTGGTTGAGTGTGTTGAGGTATTTCCAATCATCTACCAAGGTCAACACTCAAGGTTGGAGCCTTTGCAAAAAGTAGTCATAGGCTTGCATATGCCTTTTACTTAATTAAGATCATTTCTTTTTATTTTGTTTTTCAAAGATTGATGACAAGAGAGATGAGGTTTAGGGTTTGGTAAGTTTTGCAATGGTTCACCATCATTTAGCAAAGTAAGAAAAGTAGGGTTCAAAATTTACATATTAGGGCTATATGCCCACATATGTCTTTTTCTTTATTTTGGTTTCTCAAAATAGATCCACTTGGTCTTGACAAGGTCAAGGTTTAGGGTTTTTCTTATTTGATTTCTTTCTCTTTTATTTTATTTGGTTTGTGATCTTCACTTGATCACTTTAAGGTTTTAGGGTTTATCACACAAACATAGTAACACTCATCATGGCAAGCACCCGTATTAGGTATGAGCACTATGCATAGCACTCTATGTAAGAAAAGTTTTTGTTGGTTCTCATTTTTGAAAAAAGGAAATTCATTTTCTCTTTGTTTTAAAATTTGGGATGTTACAAACCCTTCCCCCTTAAACAAATCTCGTCCCGAGATTTTAAGAAAAGTTAGGTTCCTAAGAGAGATTGGGCGATATGATTTAACAGGGAAACATACTCTGCATGGTCTGGGGTGCTTCCTGGGCTTCAGCAGCATTCATGTAGTAGAGGCGGCCGTTGTTGTTGTTCTGGTTCCTTCTTGCGGCAAAGCGGTGCTGGTTCTGAGCAGGGGCAGCGGTTTTGGCGGCAATCTTGGCAAGCTTCTTGGGGCACTCATTGGAGTAGTGACCCACAACTCCACATTCATAGCAGTTGATGGTGGACTTGTCCTTGGGGTTGATGGGAATAGTGTTGCTTCCAGTCATTGGGGCAGTATTGGGGTTGTTGTTGTTGCCATTGGGGTGGTTGTTGTTGTTGGTGCGGTTGCCATTGTTATTGTGGCTGTTGTTGTGATTGTTGTTGTTGTTGCCTGATACGTCTCCGACGTATCGATAATTTCTTGTGTTCCATGCCACATTATTGATGTTATCTACATGTTTTATGCACACTTTATGTCATATTCGTGCATTTTTCGGAACTAACCTATTAACAAGATGCCGAAGTGCCGTTGCTGTTTTCTGCTTGTTTTTGGTTTCAGAAATCCTAGTAAGGAAATATTCTCGGAATTGGACGAAATCAAAGCCCGGGGGCCTATTTTTCCACGAAGCTTCCAGAAGTCCGAAAGAGGAGACGAAGAGGGGCCACGGGTGGCCAAACCCTAGGCGGCGCGGCCCCCCCTGGCCGCGCCGGCCTATATGCGGGCCCCGTGCGCCTCTCGACTTGCCCTTTCGCCTACTTAAAGCCTCCGTGGCGACCCCCAGTCGAGAACCACGTCCCGGAAAAACCTTCCGAGACGCCGCCGCCGCCGATCCCATCTCGGGGGATCCGGAGATCGCCTCCGGCACCCTGCCGGAGAGGGGAATCATCTCCGGAGGACTCTACGCCGCCATGGTCGCCTCCGGTGTGATGAGTGAGTAGTCTACCCTGGACTATGGGTCCATAGCGGTAGCTAGATGGTTGTCTTCTCCCCATTGTGCTATCATTGTCGGATCTTGTGAGCTGCCTATCATGATCAAGATCATCTATCTGTAATTCTATATGTTGCGTTTGTTGGGATCCGATGAATAGAGAATACTTGTTATGTTGATTATCAAAGTTATGCTTATGTGTTGTTTATGATCTTGCATGCTCTCCGTTACTAGTAGATGCTCTGGCCAAGTAGATGCTTGTAACTCCAAGAGGGAGTACTTATGCTCGATAGTGGGTTCATGCCTGCATTGACACCTGGGACAGTGAGAAAGTTCTAAGGTTGTGTTGTGTTGTTGCCACTAGGGATAAAACATTAGTGCTATGTTCAAGGATGTAGTCACTAGTTACATTACGCACCATACTTAATGCAATTGTCTTTGTTAGCAACTTAATACTGGAGGGGTTCGGATGATAACCTGAAGGTGGACTTTTTAGGCATAGATGCAGTTGGATGGCGGTCTATGTACTTTGTCGTAATGCCCAATTAAATCTCACTATACTCATCATGATATGTATGTGCATTGTCATGCTCTCTTTATTTGTCAATTGCCCAAGTAATTTGTTCACCCAACATCTGTTCGTCTTATGGGAGAGACACCTCTAGTGAACTGTGGACCCCGGTCCAATTCTCTTTACTGAAATACAATCTACTGCAATACTTGTTCTGTTTTCTGCAAACAATCATCTTCCACACAATACGGTTAATCCTTTGTTACAAGCCGGTGAGATTGACAACCTCAGTTTCGTTGGGACAAAGTACTTTGGTTGTGTTGTGCAGGTTCCACGTTGGCGCCGGAATCCCTGGTGTTGCGCCGCACTACATCTCGCCGCCATCAACCTTCAACGTGCTTCTTGGCTCCTCCTGGTTCGATAAACCTTGGTTTCTTTCTGAGGAAAACTTGCTGCTGTGCGCATCATACCTTCCTCTTGGGGTTCCCCAACGAACGTGTGAAATACACGCCATCAAGCATAAATTTCAGGCGCCGTTTGGGAGATCAAGACACGAAGGGGAGTCTCCACTTCTCAATCTCTTTACTTTGTTTTTGTCTTGCTTTATTTTATTTACTACTTTGTTTGCTGCACTTATATCAAAACACAAAAAAATTAGTTGCTAGCTTTACTTTATTTACTACTTTGTTTGCTATATCAAAAACACAAAAAATTAGTTACTTGTTTTACTTTACTTAATATCATGCATGTTTTTATTTCACTAGTTAAGCATAATGGAAAACAACAAAAATATGAGAGATCTTTATGAACTTTATCTTGAATTAGGACATGATGTGTTTGAAGAGAGAATTAAAAACCCATGGAACTTTATATGCATGCTAATGGGAATGTTATTACTATGGATGCTTTGAACACCATTGTTGCTAATGCTATGGAAAATTCTAAGCTTGGGAAGCTGGCTCTGATGAGCATGATATTTTTAGTCCCCCAAGCATTGAGGAGAAAATTTTCTTTTATGATTACAATATGCCTCCTATATATGATGATAGCCACTATGTTGAATTTGCTCCCACTACAACTAATAAAATTGATTATGCTTACGTGGAGAGTAATAATTTTATGCATGAGACTCATGATAAGAAGGCTTTATGTGATAGTTACATTGTTGAGTTTGCTCATGATGCTACTGAAAGTTATTATGAGAGAGGAAAATATGGTTGTAGAAATTTTCATGTTACTAAAATACCTCTCTATGTGCTGAAATTTTTGAAGCTACACTTGTTTTATCTTCCTATGCTTGTTACTTTGCTCTTCATGAACTTGTTTATTTACAAGATTCCTATGCATAGGAAGCATGTTAGACTTAAATTTGTTTTGAATTTGCCTCTTGATGCTCTCTTTTGCTTCAAATACTATTTCTTGCGAGTGCATCATTAAAACTGCTGAGCCCATCTTAACGGCTATAAAGAAAGAACTTCTTGGGAGATAACCCATGTTTTTACCTACAGTACTTTGTTTTTATTTTGTGTCTTGGAAGTTGTTTACTACTGTAGCAACCTCTCCTTATCTTAGTTTTGAGTTTTGTTGTGCCAAGTTAAGCCGTTGATAGAAAAGTAAGTACTAGATTTGGATTACTGCACAGTTCCAGATTTCTTTGCTGTCACGAATCTGGGTCCACCTCCCTGTAGGTAGCTCAGAAAATTAAGCCAATTTACGTGCATGATCCTCAGATATGTATGCAACTTTCATTCAATTTGAGCATTTTCATTTGAGCAAGTCTGGTGCCATTTTAAAATTCGTCAATACGAACTGTTCTGTTTTGACAGATTCTGCCTTTTATTTCGCATTGCCTCTTTCGCTATGTTGGATGAATTTCTTTGATCCACTAATGTCCAGTAGCATTATGCAATGTCCAGAAGTGTTAAGAATGATTGTGTCACCTCTGAATATGTCAATTTATATTGTGCACTAACCCTCTAATGAGTTGTTTCGAGTTTGGTGTGGAGGAAGTTTTCAAGGATCAAGAGAGGAGTATGATGCAACATGATCAAGGAGAGTGAAAGCTCTAAGCTTGGGGATGCACCCGGTGGTTCACCCCTGCATATATCAAGAAGACTCAAGCGTCTAAGCTTGGGGATGCCCAAGGCATCCCCTTCTTCATCGACAACATTATCAGGTTCCTCCCTGAAACTATATTTTTATTCCATCACATCTTATGTGCTTTTTCTTGGAGCGTCGGTTTGTTTTTGTTTTTGTTTTGTTTGAATAAAATGGATCCTAGCATTCACTTTATGGGAGAGATACACGCTCCGCTGTAGCATATGGACAAATATGTCCTTGGTTTCTACTCATAGTATTCATGGCGAAGTTTCTCCTTCGTTAAATTGTTATATGGTTGGAATTGGAAAATGATACATGTAGTAATTGCTATAAATGTCTTGGGTAATGTGATACTTGGCAATTGTTGTGCTCATGTTTAAGCTCTTGCATCATATGCTTTGCACCCATTAATGAAGAAATACATAGAGCATGCTAAAATTTGGTTTGCATATTTGGTTTCTCTAAGGTCTAGATAATTTCTAGTATTGAGTTTGAACAACAAGGAAGACGGTGTAGAGTCTTATAATGTTTTCAATATGTCTTTTATGTGAGTTTTGCTGCACCGGTTCATCCTTGTGTTTGTTTCAAATAAGCCTTGCTAGCCTAAACCTTGTATCGAGAGGGAATACTTCTCATGCATCCAAAATACTTGAGCCAACCACTATGCCATTTGTGTCCACCATACCTACCTATACTACATGGTATTTTTCCGCCATTCCAAAGTAAATTGCTTGAGTGCTACCTTTAAAATTCCATCATTCACCTTTGCAATATATAGCTCATGGGACAAATAGCTTAAAAACTATTGTGGTATTGAATATGTAATTATGCACTTTATCTCTTATTAAGTTGCTTGTTGTGCGATAACCATGTTTCTGGGGAACGCCATCAACTCGTTGTTGAATTTCATGTGAGTTGCTATGCATGTTCGTCTTGTCTGAAGTAAGGGCGATCTACACTGAGTTGAATGGTTTGAGCATGCATATTGTGAGAGAAGAACATTGGGCCGCTAACTAAAGCCATGATTCATGGTGGAAGTTTCAGTTTTGGACAAATATCCTCAAATCTCTAATGAGAAAAGAATAAATTGTTGTTGAATGCTTAAAGCATTAAAAGAGGAGTCCATTATCTGTTGTCTATGTTGTCCCGTATGGATGTCTAAGTTGAGAATAATCAAAAGCGAGAAATCCAAATGCGAGCTTTCTCCTTAGACCTTTGTACAGGCGGCATAGAGGTACCCCTTTGTGAAACTTGGTTAAAGCATATGTATTGCGGTGATAATCCAGGTAGTCCAAGCTAATTAGGACAAGGTGCAGGCACTATTGGTACACTATGCATGAGGCTTGCAACTTATAAGATATAATTTACATAATGCATATGCTTTATTACTACCGTTGACAAAATTGTTTCATGTTTTCAAAATCAAAGCTCTAGCACAAATATAGCAATCGATGCTTGTCCTCTATGAGGACCATTCTTTTACTTTCAATGTTGAGTCAGTTCACCTATTTCTATCCACCTCAAGAAGCAAACATTTGTGTGAACTGCATTGATTCTTACATACTTGCTTATTGCACTTATTATATTACTCTATGTTGACAATATCCATGAGATATACATGTTACAAGTTGAAAGCAACGCTGAAACTTAATCTTCTTTTGTGTTGCTTCAATACCTTTACTTTGAATTATTGCTTTATGAGTTAACTCTTATGCAAGACTTATTGATGCTTGTCTTGAAGTGCTATTCATGAAAAGTCTTTGCTATATGATTCACTTGTTTACTCATGTCATACATATTGTTTTGATCGCTGCATTCACTACATATGCTTTACAAATAGTATGATCAAGATTATGATGGCATGTCACTCAGAAATTATCCGTGTATCGTTTTACCTGCTCGGGACGAGAACTAAGCTTGGGGATGCTGATACGTCTCCGACGTATCGATAATTTCTTGTGTTCCATGCCACATTATTGATGTTATCTACATGTTTTATGCACACTTTATGTCATATTCGTGCATTTTCCGGACTAACCTATTAACAAGATGCCGAAGTGCTGCTGTTTTCTGCTGTTTTGGTTTCAGAAATCCTAGTAAGGAAATATTCTGGAATTGGACGAAATCAAAGCCCAGGGCCTATTTTTCCACGAAGCTTCCAGAGTCCGAAGAGGAGACGAAGAGGGGCCACGGGTGGCCAAACCCTAGGGCGGCGCGGCCCACCCCCGCGCCGGCCTGTGGTGCGGGCCCCCCGTGCCCTCGACTTGCCCTTTCGCCTACTTAAAGCCTCCGTGACGAAACCCCGTACCGAGAACCACGATACGGAAAACCTTCCAGAGACGCCGATCCCATCTCGGGGGATCCAGAGATCGCCTCCGGCACCCTGCCGGAGAGGGGAATCATCTCCCGGAGGACTCTACGCCGCCATGGTCGCCTCCGGTGTGATGAGTGAGTAGTCTACCCCTGGACTATGGGTCCATAGCAGTAGCTAGATGGTTGTCTTCTCCCCATTGTGCTATCATTGTCGGATCTTGTGAGCTGCCTATCATGATCAAGATCATCTATCCGTAATTCTATATGTTGCGTTTGTTGGGATCCGATGAATAGAGAATACTTGTTATGTTGATTATCAAAGTTATGCTTATGTGTTGTTTATGATCTTGCATGCTCTCCGTTACTAGTAGATGCTCTGGCCAAGTAGATGCTTTTAACTCCAAGAGGGAGTACTTATGCTCGATAGTGGGTTCATGCATTGACACTGGACAGTGACGAAAGTTCTAAGGTTGTGTTGTCTTTGTTGCCACTAGGGATAAAACATTAGTGCTATGTTCAAGGATGTAGTCACTAGTTACATTACGCACCATACTTAATGCAATTGTCCGTTGTTAGCAACTTAATACGGAGGGGTTCGGATGATAACCTGAAGGTGGACTTTTTAGGCATAGATGCAGTTGGATGGCGGTCTATGTACTTTGTCGTAATGCCCAATTAAATCTCACTATACTCATCATGATATGTATGTGCATTGTCATGCTCTCTTTATTTGTCAATTGCCCAACCGTAATTTGTTCACCCAACATGCTGTTCGTCTTATGGGAGAGACACCTCTAGTGAATGGACCCCGGTCCAATTCTCTTTACTTGAAATACAATCTACTGCAATACTTGTTCTACTGTTTTCTGCAAACAATCATCTTCCACACAATACGGTTAATCCTTTGTTACAGCAAGCCGGTGAGATTGACAACCTCACTGTTTCGTTGGGACAAAGTACTTTGGTTGTGTTGTGCAGGTTCCACGTTGGCGCCGGAATCCCTGGTGTTGCGCCGCACTACATCTCGCCGCCATCAACCTTCAACGTGCTTCTTGGCTCCTCCTGGTTCGATAAACCTTGGTTTCTTTTTGAGGGAAAACTTGCTGCTGTGCGCATCATACCTTCCTCTTGGGGTTCCCCAACGAACGTGTGAAATACACGCCATCATTGCCTCCGGGCTTCGGGGGTCCTCCGTGGTTGTTGGTGTAGTTTGGTCGGTAATTCTGAGCAGTGGGCTTGTTGTATCTTGGAGTAAATTCTCCAGATGAGTTGTTGCGGTACTTCTGGGTATTGCTGGACCCATGCTGGTTTATCATCCGGCGTTTGCGGTTCTCATTGGCTTGGTGAAGCTTCCCTTCCATCTGGATGACTGAGTCCACCAGGGCTTCTAGGTCAGCAAAGGGAATGTTGACTAGCACTGTCTGCATCTCGTCATGCAGTCCGTTCAGAAATCTCTCCTTCCTCTTCTCATTGGTGTCGGTTTCATCGGGGGCGTACCTTGACAAGGTGAGGAACCTGTCGCGGTATTCTACCACCGACATTATGCCTTGCTTGAGTTCACGGAACTCATCTCTCATCTTCATGATCAGTCCTTGGGGCACATGGTATTTGCTGAACTTGGTCTTGAAGTCCTCCCAGGTCATCATCTATCCCGCATTCATTGCGCGGGCGCTTGTCCACCAGGCTCGTGCAGGTCCTGACAGGTAGTGGGTGGCGAACAGTACTTTCTCTGTGGCTTCAACTCCCGCAACTTCATTGTTCTCCATGGTGTCTGGAGCCAATCATCGCGTCGAGGGGCTCTTCGGTCTTGCTGAAAATAGGTGGGTTGGTGTTTTGAAAGTTCTTCAGTTTTGACCCAGGGTGGTCGTGGTTTCCATGGCCGTTGTTGTTCTGAGCGATCTGCTGCAGTGCAACGATGTTGGCTTGGCGTTCAGTTCTTTCGGCTTCTCGGTCCGCCATCATCATCTCTAGCATCTGCATCATTGCGTCTTGGGTGGTGCTGCGGGTTGGTGGGGCCATCTGAATATTGAAGTAGATGATAAGATAAGAGGGAAATTTCTATGGTTTGTTTGATTTAAAGTTCAAAAGTTCAAAACTTGAAAACTTGAGTAGTGTTGAGGGGGTAAAAACCAGCAACACTTTTTCATTCATACCAAACATCACACATTACAAATCTAACACACCGTTGGTTTGAAGAACCATTCATTCGCTCTACGATACAAGGGGATCCTGATACAACTCACACCTACTTAAGTGCTGGAGTGATACTACTCTTCCGGGTGGATTCTTCGTCTTCACGGGTAATGTGCTTGGCGAGAGGCGAGGGCGTTGTCCAAATCCCTGCGGGTTTTGTACAGCCTGAAGTCCTGGTGTGCTACATAGTGGTTCATCTCCGTGTGTGGTGGCATGGTCATCGGTCTTCCCATGGAGTCATGTCTTGGGTAGTAGATGAAGCGAGTGTTTCGGATCTTGTTCTCATTTTGTCCACACAGACGGGCAATGGCTTCTTGCATAGCTCTGACTAGTTCTTCCTTCCAGGTGTTTCCCGTTACAGAAAACCATATGGTTTCCCATACCGGGGCTCCATGCTTTCTTCGTAGATCTGTAGAAACTTCCCACCGAGGTGGTTCTCCTAACTGATTTTTGAGGGGTATTCCGAAGAACTCGGGATACGGGTGTCCTAGATATTCCACTAGTTGCTTCAAATCCTTTTCGAACCTTAGGTCGCCTCCGTGACCAAGCTGATAGAACTCCCATTGGTACTCCATCTGTGAGCAATTAGGATAAGTAAGTTAGTGAAGGGATCAAGTGTGCAAAATTTTATGTAGAATTTCAAAGAAAAGTAGAGCATAAATTTCTTCTTTTGAAAAAGTTATCAAGGATAAGAGTGAGAATAAATTTTCATAAATATTCACTTTATTGGTTTTGAAACTAAGTTTTTCAGACGTCCATTCTAACTAGGGTCTCCTAAGGTCAAACAATGGCTCTGATATTGTCAACACCCGGATTTTTAAGTCCAGATGCCTGTTATGCCATACATCGCAATCCCAGGAATATTGTTGTTGCGAGACATAACCGTTGAATATCATAAGTCATCATTCATTACATACCATAGTCGTCTTACAGATAGATCACATGATCCAATATTACAATAATAGTTGAACTATTGTTTCAACACACATCACAAATACATAGCGGAAGCGTAGATAGAAGGGGACTCTATAGTCCACAGGCCAACGCTTGACGTCAGGAGTAGTCCTAGTTGTCGTAGACATCCTGCTGTCCATCCTCTTCATACTGCTGCTCCTCTTCATTGTCTGGCCATTCGAATAGCCAGGGGCACAGCCGTGAGTACTTTAAAGTACTCGCAAACTAATACTTAATGTAAGTACTAACATTTCTGGTAAGGGGGTGCTAAGCTCTAGTTTCTTTTGCATAAAGCCAATTTTAGTTCACAAGTATTTGAAATAAAAACTCTTCATGTGCTAACTAACTCAAGTGGGAACATTAGTGTCATTCCCACAACTCAGTTGTATTTCAATTCAAAATCACCATTTCAAGTTCAAATCACAAGTCACCCTTCACATGTCATTTTTTTGAAAATGGTCTGATGACGGAACAGTATGGCCTTTCCAACCGTCCATAACCGTGGACGCGGCTATTCGAATAGTTTTACACTCTGCAGAGGTCGTACACTTGTGCCACAACATTTGCAATAATCCGTCAGGGTTAACTGGCCCTGATTTATCACACTCCGTGTGCGGACTACCAACCATAACCTTTCACTTACATACCCTAGCATAGGCATCTCTCCCCATGAGCTTGGCCTCCCAGTGAAGACAAACCGTCAGCCTGGGAACTGCACAGGGCTTGGGCCGGACATTCACCTCATATTCACGTCATATCACATCATTCCATATTTCTTTGGAGGCAGCCCTTGGCATAACCCCGATGACGCTTGTTCAGAGGGAACCCATACTAAGATACATAAACTTCTAGTTAAGCCCTACCCATATCAGGTATTGTGGGGGTACTTGTAAAATTGGAATGGTATCGCATCCGAACCCAACCATCAGTTTTTGTAAAGTTCACCATGTCATTCACAAGTCACATTCACCCTCAAAATCTTTCAATAGAATGACTCATCATTCCAAGGTTTTCAAATTCATTTCAAACTCACAAGTTCCCATCTAGAGTAGTCCATTTTAATTTAGCACTAGCATCTAAGTATGAGGGGTGCTAAGTAATTTGCTTTGCTTCTAGGCTAACATTGATACTCTGGTACTAGTCCAATACTACCAAGTGAATCATGAATCAAAAAGTATTTTTATAAAACAAAAGTAAGTAAAGCTTGTAAAGTAAAACTGGGAAATAGGATTATGAACATAAAGTAAATGGGTAATGCCTTGCTCATGGTGAGCTTTGCACTTTGCAAGAGTATTATCTTGCAACAATAGAACTTGCAATGGTGTTAGCTTGCCTTGGTTGTTGAGGTGGTCAAAGTGGTCTTCTTCTCCTTGAAAGTAGACCTCCTCCTCCTCTTGATACTCCTCGGTACTAGCGTCTAAAATACGAATACGGGGTACAATCACCAAGCAATTCATTGGCTATTCTAAAAATCACATGTATTCTCACAAACTATTCTATTCACACAATTAATACAATTTGGTGCATTGGTGGTCTTGCTTGAGGAAAAATAATTTCCTCTCATTTCATATGTAAATGATAGTTTCCATATAGTTCTTGAGGAATAATTTCCTCTCATTGAATCTTCTTTAAGATTTAATTTCTCAAACAATCACTCATGAATTCAGGTTGTCCTAAGTCAACCATTCATCATCATCATTTGAGAAAATGATTTAAATGAGGCAGAGATACCTCATACTATTTAACACTTCTACAAATGATTTAAAATCTCCAAGTATTTCATATGAGAGCATTTGACCAGGGGTCCAAACTTCATATGAAAGTACTTGGGACAAGATTTAAATGAAGTGAAACACCTCATATAATTTACACAAATTAAACTAGCATCACACATTACTATTAAGTGGGTAGATGTGTTGTTTTCTTATTTAAGAAAAATAATTTCCTCTCATACTAATTAAGGTGTTACTTTTTAATTACTTAGAGAAATAATTTCCTCTCATTATCTTATTAAGATTTAATTTCTCTTATGAATAATATATGACCTAGGTTGACTAAGTCAACCTCTTCATACTCATCATTTAAGAAAATGATTTAAATGAGGTGAAGCACCTCATACAATTTAATCCTAATATAGTAAAGATTTAATATCATCAAATAATTCATATGAGACCTAAATGACCAGAGTCTCTACCTCATTTTGAATGGTTCATGACAAGATTTAAATGATAGAAAAACTCCCATGTGTTTTATTAATAGTTTTAGACCATATCTTTGACTAGAAATAGCCATCTAGTCTTTTAATTAATTTGGGCCATGATCACTCAAGGTAACCATACCATATTTTTGCATAAACAATTAGTGCAAGTGAAATGTAAATTATAGCAATTGGATTTACTTAAAAATTCAAATGGGTTGATTTTTAAGATTTATTTGAAGTCACAAAAGTCCCTGCCTTGTTATTTATGTCACATTAATTCTATACCAGATTTTGAAGTGGGACCAGTGGGGTTGGATAGAACTTTTCAGTAGCTTTCCAGCAATATAAAGTTTGTTAAATTTGGCCAAACCAATTTGAAACTATTCAATTTCCCAGACAGGACCAGTATTGATATTTAAACTAAACTGGAAAATCAAATTTGAATAAATGGGCTGAGCGGGAAAAATCTAACGGGCCAGATTCAAAAACTAACAGCCTGCCCAGCCCACCACGGTCCACAGACGCGTGGGCTGCCTGACAGCATGGGGGCCAGTGGTCAGCGACTCAATCTTACCGAAACGGTATCTGTCACTGTGAGCCGTTAGATCAGAAGCAGATCAAACGGGGGAGAGTCGTCGTCGTTGTCGACGAGAGGTAGACGCGGGCATGGCGGAGGTAGGGGGTCGGCGGCGAGCAGGGACTCCGGCGAGCGGCGGCGTTGATGCAGGTCGATGTTGCAGACGACGACGGACTCAATGGTGGTCGTGGGAGCTCCGGGGACGGCGCCAATCGTCGGCGTTGCTGAGGTACTGGCGCGGCGGACTCCGGTCAAATTCCGGCGATGGAGGGCCAATTCAAGGAGGGGAAGGGGGATTGGCGAATGATAGGAAGGCGGGGAAGCGACTGATGTGCTGAGAGAGGGTCGGGGCCTGCTCCTTTTATAGAAGCCCGAGGTGCTGCGGGGCGCGGGCGAGGTCAACGGCGAGGTCGTCGTTCCAAAGCAGCGAAGGAGCGAGGAAGGGGCGCAGGAGGTAGGTGACGTCATGGCTGTACGGTGAGCATTAATGGCGCGGTTGTTGCCTGCCAAAACCCACCGGCGAACAGCGACGAGCAACACGAAGAGCCGGGAGGCTCCCAAGACTGCTGGTGGGCCTTGGTCCCTCGGTCAACGGCCCGCAATGCTCGGCACACGTCCCGACGGCAGGCGTGCACGACCTATACCTGGTCAGGAAGGTGTTGGATCGCTTCGATTAGTTTCCTTCATGGTAGACACGTAAACATTAAATGAGCCTCGATCGGCTCTCAGGTTACCCTGCTCATCGGCTGTTATCACCAGATTTTGGCCAAATCAGGAGATGGGCCGTACTTGAGACGGGCTTGGAGGATATACACGTGGAGCGTTTCTGAAGCGGCCTTGCACGAGAGTTTGGGCTAGTTTGCCCGTGTATCGTATATTATGGTAGTTTAGAATTAAAAGATAGAGTTTAGCCCGTACACGGTTAGGTGTATTTCCAAAGATAGAAAGTCCACGGACTATAAATATGTATCTAGGGTTATTGAGAAAGGAGGACAATCACGTTCACAACAAACACAATCTAGGCGCATCGCCACCCCTTGTTTCAAGGGTTTCTCCCGGGTAAGCATCATGCTGCCTAGATCGCAACTTAGATCTAGCGATTTTATTCGTTATCTGGTGTTACTCGTACTGAAGCCTTTTTGATGGCGAGTAACACTACTTATCGTAGATGTTTTGGGGCTTGCATCATTGTTCTTCTGATATGCTTGCTTAGCTATGCCGCCCCTTGATATCAAGCCGCCCTTACGCCTATCCTAGGTGTAAGGGTGGCATCTTGCTTCATCTTTATTTAGTAGATTCGATCTGTTATAGTTGCTCCTTGTTCTTCAAGGATTAGTTTGATATCCGTATGGTTAGGCCTTGCAAACGGGTTGAACGATCCGGTAGTGCGCTAGGTATGGCTTACCGATCCTAGAAGGGATGTTCCGGGAATCGACTTTATGTTGGTTTTTAGGCCTCTTTTGGGGTTAGTTTTCCATCATCTTTCGTATCTGCTAGGCTCAACTACGTGTAGGATGTTCCGGTTATACGGTGAAAACCCTAAACTATCGTAGATCGATTTAGCTTAATATAATGAAGCAGGACACCCATGTTATTGCAAGATCTAACATGAACCATGGGTCAATCGGCTCCTCGAGCCGATGAGCAGGGTAACCTGAGAGCCGATCGAGGCTCATTTAATGTTTACGTGTCTACCATGCAGGAAGCTAATCGAAGCGATCCAACACCTTCCTGACCAGGTATAGGTCAGGTGGCACGCCCTTGCGATCGGGACGTGTGCCGAGCATTGCGGGACGACGTCGAGGGACCGGGGCCCACTGCAGTCTTGAAGCCTCCCGGCTCTTCGTGTTGCTCGCCGCTGCTCGCCGGTGGGTTTTGAGGCAACACATTCTGGCACGCCGGTGGGACAATGCAACAACACGTCAACATCGCAGCTGAGATGTCGGGCGAACCAGTCAAGTACGAAGAGCTGCTGAAGAGCACAAGAAGAAGTATGACGAGCTTAGGCTCTCTTCGAAGCCGATCTCATCGGCTCTTTCGAAAAAACCCGTTCTCATGGCATTAGGTTCAAAGGATTCACACCTGAAGGCGTGCTCGATGGAGTAGATCTGTCTCTTCCTTCGGAGGAGCGCACCGGAGCCCTGCGCCAGAAACCAATTATATGGTGGCTCATTCTCTACATCGTCATTCGAGAGCCTGTGACGCTTTTGGCGTGTTGCGCTCCGTGTGGTTCGGGAAATCATGAAGCATCAGTATTCTCCGTCAGGACCTGCCTTAGGGACTCACCAGGGAGAGATACCATTCCACACCAGGCCGCAACTCCCATTCACGCTTGCGGCTCAGCAACAAGGTTCACCGGCATACGTCGTCTACAAGGTTAGAGGTGATCCTGGCGATTACCAATTCTTGTATGAGCCGCCTAAGGAGATCCCACATGGATACGTGTGCACATACGTGCCAGACTGCAACAACTAGGCGCACACGAATCAGATTACAGCAGGAGGGATTGCTTGGAGCGGGGAGTTAAGGAGCAGATGCTGAGAAGCAGTGGCTAGCTAAATATGCCACCGGCAGTCATGAAAGCTCAACCCCTGCAGCTCATACCATGGATCAAATCAGTGCAATCCTGAGAGACCGGTTGGTATCACTGCCAAAGAGGAGAACAATCGGCTATTCCAAGCCGTATCCCAACGAATATGACCTGATCCTGCTGCCACCTAAGTATCGGCTCCCTGACTTCACAAAGTTCAGTGGATCGGAAGGGTCTAGCTCCATTTAGCATGTGAGCCAATATTTGGCGCAGTTGGGCATGGTTTTAGCATCTGACCCGCTACGTGTAAGGTTCTTTACGCAATCTCTCACGGGTCCAGCTTTTGGGTGGCACACCTCGTTGCCACCAGACTCAGTTCGGACATGGAAGCAACTCGAAGAGCAATTTCATGTACAGTACCACTCAGAAGCTACGAAGCTGGCATTGCCGATCGAGCGAGGTGCGGCAAAGGCGGGGAGAGGCGGTGTGTGAGTACATTCAGCGTTTCAGAACTGTCAAGAACCGATGTTATTCGGTTCGTTTAACCGAAAAAGAAGCAGTCGAACTGGCAGTGGCAGGCCTCGCAGCGCCACTCAAGGATCTGACTTTCCAAGTGGAGTACAATTCACTGGCACACATGGTTCAGAAGTTAACATTATATGAACAGCGCCACCCAGAATTGTACCAAGACAAGTTCAAGCGCCCGATAGGCCTGGTCGAGGCGAGATGAAGTTGAAGACGCTGCAGAAGATCAGGGAAGTCGCCGTGGCTGAATGGACTCGGGGGCAATACCCGTGTCCTGCAAATGGGTGAAACAACCAGGGGCCGGCAAAAGGGTTTGACTTTGACATAAGCAAAACTGAGCAGATCTTGATTTGCTGCTGAAGGAAAAACAGCTGAAGTTACACGAAGGCCATAAAATCCCTCGGTGCAAGAGTTGAATGGGAGACCATACGCAAAATGGCATCACCCGTTCACCCATACCAACGACGCAAAGTGTTGCGTGGACAGGTTCAAATGGCGATAGAACAAGGCCGATTAATCTTCGGTCAGTTTGCCATGAAAGTAGACATGCAACCGTTTCCTGGCGTCAACATGGTGGAGCTCAACCATGCCACGAAGCGTCAGCCGGGTTTCTCTTCGATATCAACATGGCAGGTCCTGTAGACAGCCATGGCAAAGATAAAGAGGAGAGCAGTCACTCCCGTGGCAGGGAGAAGAAGGAGGCCGATCCACGCGACCGGCCCCAATATGATAACAGACGGTACCTCACCGAGGAAGAAGTGAGAAGCATGCGGTACCAACGACCACTCTCCGCGCATCTCCTTAACAAATATGAGTATCAGTATGACCGACGTCGGCGGTACGACGTAGATGACGATAGATATCGTCGGTCTGATGCAGACAATAGAAAACATCGTCGATATGACAGAGACGATGAAGGATATGAACGCCGCGCTAAAGGGAGGTCAAGAGAGCAGGAAGACATGGACAGACACTGGGATTATCCTTTCTTTAAGCACTGCTGGGACTCAGGAATGAGCCGATTGCCTAAAATCGACAACTGCCCAGAATGTAGACGAGAAGGGAAGGGCACAAGTGAAGTTTCAGTGTTGACGTCTAGGACCTCTCCCACCTCAGAATAAGCGAGCTGAGTCCTCTCAAGATGAAGACTCGAAAGAAGAAGAAGAAGATATGTACCACCGACCAAGGTGGTGCCACGATGGACTCAGATCATTCCCGAGCGCGAGGGTTCAGCGGCTCGCAACTTGGAAGAAGCGAAGCGCAATACAGTACACATTGAGGAAAGCACGGTCCGATCTGGCAGTGAAAATTCAGCAAACTTTGGAGGCGGAGCGCGCCCGCCAAAGAAAGAATGGCGCCCCAAGCGGACAAAGCGATGCAAAGGCATCGGCTGATACGCATGGTGTTCATCTTGCCGTCGGAGTTTCATGCTCCAAGAAGCGAAAGTGCCCGATAGAGTTGATGCGGTCCACGGCCGATGGTCTTTGAAAGCCACGAGAGAGAGCTACAGGCACTTGAAGGCCCTGTACCTAGGTTATATCAATGGGCAGCCTGTCAAGAAGATGTTGGTCGACACGGGAGCGGCAGTCAATATAATGCCATACTCCATGCTACGGCGTTTGGGACGCTCTAACAAGACCAACGTCACACTAAGCGATTTCAACGGCCAAGCATCAGAAGCACAAGGCGTTCTGAACGTGGATCTAACCGTAGGCCGGACCGTACCTACGTCGTTCTTCATAAGTCGACGACAAGAGCACCTACGCGGTCCTGCTAGGGGAGAGATTGGATTCACGCTAGGTTGCATTCCATCCACGATGCACCAATGATACGGTGGGATGGAGATGAAGTGGAGGTCGTTCATGCGGATGACTCGATCGAAATCTCGCTAGCGGCATGAACATTTGGGATGCGGACGACCAAGAGCCGATCTGGAATCAGTTTGGACGGCTGTGAGCGCATCGAAGCGTCAAAAAACGGGGTGAGGCTAGTCTTATCCACCGGCCTGACAGAGTAGCGAGTCCAAAGTCAGTAGACGTACGTGGCAAGGCCGATCCCTGCGATCGGCCCCAAAAAATAAAAAGCAATGATCTCGCCACAAGCATGTCACGTAGTTGTCGTAGAGCACAATTAAGGGGTAAACCCTCATTGAGTAATGCAATGGAAAAGGAGGCCGATTCAGGCAATCGGCCCATATTATCCTCACCATATGCTTCGCCTGTGTGCAGCATCGATCTAGCAGGCGACGGAAGCTAGGGTATGGGTTTACATCAGCTGATGAGCTAGAAGAGATTGACATTGGTCTGAGGATAAGCCACGACCAACATTTATCAACAAAAAATTATGAGGGGCCTGATGATAGCTTTGTTGAAAGAATACCGAGATTGTTTTGCATGGGATTACACGGAGATGCCGGGGTTAGACAGGAGCATCATTGAGCATCGACTCCCTCTCGAAGAAAGGATTTCGGCCGTTCCAGCAGCGAGCACGACAGATGAAGGCCGAAATTATGGTGGAAGTCAAGAAAGAGATCGAGAAAATGCTGAACGCCGGATTCATCAGGCCATGCAGGTACGCTGAGTGGATTTTTAACGTCGTACTTGTAGAGAAAAAGGATGGCCGATGGCGCGTTGCCATAGATTTTCGGGATCTCAATAGAGCCACTCCAAAGATGAGTACCCAATGCGGTGGCAGAGACATTGATCAATGCAGGTGCTGGTCATAAGGTTCTAGTTCATGGATGGCAATCCGGCTACAACCAGATTTTCATGGCTCCAGAAGATATACACAAGACTGCATTCAGAGTACCAGGCTCGGTAGGCTTGTTTGAGTATGTAGTCATGACATTTGGGCTGAAGAATTGTCGGGGGGAAGACCCCGGGTAGGGCAATGGACGTAGAGCAGCCGGATAGAGGGTTGGCGGCTGCCCGACAGGCAGTGAGAACAGCCGTGGAGGGTGTGCTTTGCTCGAAGCCGGCTGGCTTTATGTCCTAGTCGGCAGCTCGACCGTTCTTGTGGCTGGGCCGGCTACAAGCCATATCCGACTGGGGTTCCACCTCAGACACTCGAGGTGGCGAGTCTTGCACGGAAGGAGCTGGGTAGGTGGTCAAGGCCTGTGGAGCAGCAATGCCACAGCGGTGGACAGGCCATCATGGCGTGGGCCGATCCCCGTCCAGAGGGCATGATGGCGGCAGGGACACTTCCTCTCCATACCGCTGACTCAGGGCGGATGGGACGCCACTACGCCTCCGCTCCGTGACGTCGCCTCGGGAAGGAGCGGAAGCCGAGGCCGGCCAAGCCGCCAGGGCCTAGGGCCTGTAGTGCCAGGCGCCTATATAAGCTGGGCTACCCCCTCGTGCGGAGAGGATCGATCACTTCTCATTCATTCTAGTCTTAGCGCTGCTCTGAGAGGGACCTTCGTCTACCTTAGCCTCGGGAGCAGCCGGATACAGCTCTAGGAGCACCAGTGTATGTGATATCATCATATACACTCATAGCAGGAGTAGAGGTGTTACCTCCATCGGAGGAGCCTCGAACCTGGGTGCGTGTACGTGTCGCTTGTCCCATACCCGTACCGGATACCACCGTGAGACCATCTAGGAACCACCTTCGATTAGCCACCCTATGGCATATGCCGTGACGATACCATGACATTTGGCGCCCACCATGGGGCCTTCAGCGTCCGCGGCCGGTGTCTTCATCCGGACGGGCCTCACCATCACCACCGGCGAGTCAGGCTTGATCTGGGATTCGGCTCCTCGACTGCATCAGCGACAACGCTGGTTGCTTCGCCGACCGGCCATTCCCTGCCGGCGGCAACATCATCAGCTTCGGCGGCTTCGACGTCTACGTCGCCACCGTCGCCCCACCGCGCTACCGCGCCGGATCCTGCGCTGCGCAAGCCCTCCTCCCGAGCCGGCGCAGCGCTCACCACCGCCAGCCCCTACATCATGCACGAGGTCATGGCAACCGACGGCAGCCCACCAAGTCCACGCGCGTCCGTGGCCCGGACCTGGAACGTCACCTCACGGCCGGCGCGTCCGGCTCGGGCGCAAAGGCGCCGCCACCACCGTCCCGGCTGGACGAAGTCCGGGCGAAGCTGAGCACCCCGCTCACGCCTGGCGCCGCCCACCATCGTTGGATTGGAGGCACGCGGCTCCTCTCAAGCAAACCGAAGAACTGGCCGCTGCTAAGCGCCAGATGGAAATCACCCAGCGCGAGCAGCCGCGCCCACAGCCTCACCCCGGTGGCGACGGTCCCAGCCGAGCCGGCCAGATCCGCCGCGAGGCCGTGACCTAGGCGCGAGATCACCCGCGACGGCGCTCGCCGGCTCCGTCGAGCAACTCGTCACAACACCCCGACAAGAACATGCGCGCGGCAAGGCCGCCGCAGAAGAGCTGAACCGCCTCACGGCGAAGAGTTACGCCGCCGCATCGTGACGAGCTGCTCAACGCAGCCACCACAGGCGGCCGCGTCAAGGCCCATGCCCCCCGAGCTTCTCACGCTCGTGGCCGCAGGCAACGACGGGGAAGGCGCCAGGCCTCCTGCTCCGCCGAGCGCCCTCCTCGGAGCCCGCGGCCCGCCCAAGCCTTCGGGTGCGTGAGCAGGGTGCAGCGCGGCCGCACCAAGCCGGAACTTCAGCAAGACTCCGAGCTCGCCGCCGACCCCGCACCGGCACGCCGAGCGCACGCTCCCGCGCGCGCGCATCGAGCCAACCGACGCCAGAGAACGCCTCGACCGGCTGGTCGAATCCCGCATCGCGGAAGAAGAAGAAGCGCTAGCCGGCCCAAAGTGCTTCGGGCCGCGCATCATCAATGAACCCATGATCGACGCTTCAGCTCCCGCGACACCCCCAAGTCCGACGGCACGCCAAGCCGGAGGGCGCTGCTGGACTACTCCACCGCAGTCGGCATCGCCAAAGGCAACAAGCGCTGGGCCGTGCGCTACTCCCCTCATGCTGCTCGGCTCCGCCCGCACATGGCTCAACAACCTGCCAGCGGCAGCAAAACGGCTGGCTGGACTTTAAGCCGCCTTCATCACCAACTTACCGCCGGCCGGGTCGGCCCCAACAGCTGGAGATGTGCAAGCGGGCCGGACGGGGACGGATGCGCGTGCCTAACGCGCCGGGTGCGAATGCGGAACTCTGCGCGTGCACGAGATCAAGCCATCAGCTTCTTCATGGGAGGTCGGCCCAGCACACCATGTTTGGCACAAGCTACGCCGCAGCGACCCCGATCGATGGCCGCCTTGATGGCCATCGCCGACAAGTACGCGCTGGGCTGAGGAAGCCGGCAAGCCTCCGGCTGAAATTTCACCGGCCCCCGCCGGCGGGACAACAATAAGCCGGCGAGGCCGGCTCACATAACAGCCGCGGGACAACTACCGCGACAATACGACGATCAGCCGGACCACCGGTACGGTTCCACCCAAGTGGCGCCGTGTCGGACCATGCGGCGCTGGCGGCAGCCGGCGCCAGAAGCAAGACCGGCCCTGGAAGCCGAAGTACACCTTCGAGCAAATGCTTCGCCGTGCAAGTACCACAGCGGCAAGAACCCCTCCAACCACACCACCCGCGGCCACTTCATGAAGCGGCTGACAAGCGGTGAGCCACTCCCGCCCCACCCCCTCCTCCACCCGGCGGGCCAGGTGGCCAAGCCGGCGCAGAGAACGCCAACCTCGAGCACCACGAGGCTAACCACGTGCACCATGGCCGCTACTTGGCCGAGGATGCTACATACATCATCTTCACCTCCGAGCCCGAGGACAAGGAGCCAGCAGAGCCGTTCCCTCGAGGTCAATGCGGTCATACCGCCGGTCCCCCGGTACCTAAGCCCCGGTCGGAGCGGAGGCCATCACCGATCGCCGCGACACACCGACTGTCTGCCGAGGCCGGGCAGCTACGCCATGGTCCTCGACCCCACCATCGGCACAACCCGGCGCCGCGTGCGCTTCTCGCGCGTCCTCATCGACGGGGGCAGCAGCATCAACATCCTCCACCGCGACACCGCCCGCAAGCTGGGCATCCAAGAAGCCGAGTTGCGCCCCACCCCCACCGTCTTCCGGCATCGTGCCAGGCCCGCTGCGCCAGCCGATCGGCGGATCACGCTGGAGGTGATGTTCGGAAGGCCGGATCACTTCCGCACCGAGAGAATCGAGTTCGAGGTGGTGGACCTCGTCGGTCCCACCACGCGCTCCTGGGAAGGCCAGCCCCGACCAAGTTCATGGCGGTGCCCCACTACGGTACCTGAAGATGAAGCTGCCCGGCCCTAAAGGGTCATCACCGTAACAGCGACTATCGCCGCTCCATGGACTGCGCCACGCGAGAGCTCCAATATGGCCCAGGGCAGTCATCGCCACGAGAAGTAGCTCATCCACGACGCCGTCGCCCCCGGCTAAAGCAGCGTGGCGGACATGCCGGCTGTAGGCAACCCGGCTGGACGACTCACTTCCAGCCGGCCGACAACACCAAGAAGATCCTGCTCGACCCGGCGCAGCCGGACAAGTACGTCACCATTGGTGCCGGCTTGAGCAAGAATAGGAAAGCGAGCTCACCAGCTTCCTCCGTGAGAATCGGGACATCTTCGCATGGTCTCCAAGGGACATGCCGGGTGTACCGAGGGAGTTGGCTGAGCACCACCTCACGTCAGGCCTGAAGCCAAGCCGGTGAAGCAGCCCTGGGCGCTTCGCCAAAGAACGAAGGAAGGCCATCGGTGAAGAAATCGCCCGGCTCCTTGCAGCCGGCTTCATCATGGAAGTGCTGCACGGACTGGTTGGCGAACCCGGTCCTGGTTTTGAAGAAGGCTCTGGCGCATGTATCGACTACACCAGCCTCAACAAGGTGTGCCCGAAGGACCCTTCCCCTGCCACGCATAGATCAAGTTATAGACTCGACTGGCTGTGTGAACTGTTGTCTTTTCTAGATGCCTATTCAGGCTACCACCGATTCCTTTGAATCCGGATGATCAAATAAAGAGTTCATTACCCCGTATGGGGCTTACTGCTACACGACTATGCCATTCGGCTTGAAAAATGCAGGCGCCACCTACCAAAGGTGCATGCAAAAGTGTTTGCAGGGATCAGCAGAAATATTCACGCATATGTGGATGATGTCGTTGTAAAAACCAAGGAGATGCCTACCTCCTTGATGACCTGAAAGAAACCTTCACCAATCTGCGAAGATTCATGAAACTTAACCGGCCAAGTGCACGTTCGGCGTGCCAGCCGCCAACTCTGGGCTACCTTGTCTCTCGCGAGGAATCGACCAACCCGCAGAAGATCGTTGCCATTGAGAAGATGGAGCTGCCGCGATTGCCTCAAGGACGTCAGGAAGTTCACCGGATACGGCCTCCTTGAGCGCTTCGTCGGTAGTGGGGAGGGAAGGCACGCCCAGTACCAGCTCTGAAGAATGGACAAATTCGTCAGTCACCGCAGGCGGATGAAGCTTTCCGTGACTTGAAGCGCGTGCTCTCGACCGCGCCAATCCTCGCATCGCCGGCTTCAATGGAGCCGATGCTGTTATATATCGCCGCCACCAATCGTGTGGTTAGCGTCGTCCTGGTGGTGGAGCACAAGGAGGCCGGCAAGGAAGCCGGCAAGGAGCGTCGGTCCAGCGCCGATCTACCTTGGCGAAGTGCTGTCCCCGGTCGAAGCAAAACTACTACCGAGAAGGTCACCTACGGCGTGTACATGGCGGCCAAGAAGCTCAAGCACTACTTCCAGGAGCACCCCATCGAGGTGGTGGCCACGGCACCCTTGGCGGAAATCATCGGCAGCAAAGACGCCAATGGCCGGGTTGCCAAGTGGGCCCTGGAGCTAGCCGCCCACACCATCATCTATGAGCCACACACGGCCATCAAGTCGCAGTCCTCGCGGACTTCTTCGTCGTTGGGCCGAGATGCAATACTCCACCTGTGCCTGACTCCACACACTGGAAGCTGCACTTCGACGGCTCGAAGATGCGAAACGGCTTAGGAGCCGGCATCATCGTCACCTCTCCCAAGGGAGACCGGCTGGACCGTCCTGACTGCGCCGCATCCAACAATGTGGCGAGATGAAGGTGCTCATCCATGGGTTGAAGCTGGCCAAGGAGATAGGCGTGCGTCGCATCCTGCTACGGCGACTCCGACTTGGTCATACAACAAGCATCCGGCGATTGGGACGCGAAGGACGCCAACATGGCCTCATACGCTTCCACGTCCAGCGGTTATCCGGCTTCTTCGATGTTGCAAATTCCATCATGCCGCGAGCAAACAACGAGGCGGCCGACGCCTGTCCAAGATTGGCTCAATACATTGCCTTGGCGGTCCTCAGAAGCCGTCCATCATACCGTCACCGGACTCGGATTCCATATTCGTGCCGGCTGACCGGGGTTCGCCAAAGTCGGGGCTTCTCGGCCCGAACCCGCCGGCTCCACAGCCGAACCCGGGGCTTCTCGGTCCAACGCGGGCTCCTCAGCCAACTCGGGGCTTCTCAGCCAAACCCGCCGCTCACAGCCGAACCGGCGACCATGCGGTCGAACCGGAAGCTCCGAAGACGGAGGCCTGGTGGTCGGCGTGTTTGAAATAAAATGCGTACCATCATGGGCACCAGAATTCCTCTCCTACCTCACCGATGGTGTGCTACCCAATGATAGGGTCCAAGCCAGGCAGATTGAGAGAAGGGCCAAGGCCTATACAATCATCAACCACGAGCTGTACAAACGCCGCGTAAGTGGGGTGCTCCAACAGTGCGTCGAGCCGGTGAAGGATTGAACTCTGAAATCCACCAGAGTGCGGCCATCCGCCTCCGGCCATAGTGGCCAAAGCCTTCCAGCACGGTTTTTACTGGCCGATGCGCTCAGAGACGTAGAAGAGCTGGTGAAGAAATGCAACGGCTGCCAACGCTTTGCCAAGCAAAAGCACACGCCGACTGCCTTGAAGACCATCCCCATTACTTGGCCATTCGCCGTATGGGGCTTGGATATGGTGGGCCCATTCAAAACAGCCCGAGGCGGCATGACTCATCTCTTGGTGATGATTGATAAATTCACTAAGTGGATCGAAGCCAAGCCAATCAGGCTAGAGGCTCCACAGCCGTCACGTTCCTCAGCGATAATCGTGAGATATGGCTACCCCCACAGCATCATCACCGACAACGGCAGCAACTTCGCCGAAGGCATCTTCAAACGCTATTGCGGGGAGATGTGGATCCGAATGGACCTATCATCCGTGGCGCATCCGGAGTCAAACGGCCAAGTGGAGCAAGCAAACGGCCTGATCCTAGCCGGCATCCGGCCCCGGCTGGTGGAGCCGCTTGAGCGCTCAGCCGGCTGCTGGATTGACGAGCTACCCAGCGTACTATGGAGCCGCGACGCCAAACCGCTCATCGGCTTCACACCACTTTTCCTCGTATACGGGGCCGAAGCCGTCTGGCGATATCGAGCACGACGCGCCAAGGATCAAGCACGAAGTTGAAGCCAAAGAAGCTCGCGAAGATGGAGTCGACCTGGTTGAAGAGGTCCGGCTAATGGCTGAATCCAGGTCTACCATATACCAGCAAAGCCTCCGACGCTATCACAGCCGGAAGGTCAAGTCCTTAGCATTCCGAGAAGGAGACCTAGTGCTCCGGCTGATCCGGACAATACGACAGCCTCTATCATCCCCATGGGAGGGTCCCTTCATCGTGAGCAAGGCGTTGGCAATGATTCCTACTATCTCATAGATGCCCAAGAGGCTAAGAAAAACAAGGCGAGCAAAACCGACGAGGAAACAAAACGTCCCTGGAATGTCAGGTTGCGACCATTTTACACTTGAGAGCAGGAATGTATGTATCCCTTGTACTCCCTTTTGTAAGCTATGAAAAAGCAAGCGCTAAGAGCGCCGATTTCGACAAGCTTTTCGCGTACTCTATTGTTTTCGCCGATTGGCTAACACCCTCTCATGCGGCCGGCTCAGTAACGTGATCCGGTTTCCGACAGGCTTCCGACCAGCTACGACCGCAGCCGGCTGTCGGTGGCGGGAGTAAGTGCCTAGGGTGCCGGCACGCGAAAGACAGCTAAGGGAAAGAGTGAAAGCGAATTGATCCTTGCACAACTCTTCATAAAAGTGCCGGACTACCGAATTCGGCTCGTTCGACTGAAATACTGTCGGCCTCACCCAGCGGCCCGCTCTTGATCCGGCGAGGCAAGTCGGACGTACGATCGGCAAGGGCAAAGCCAAAGAGTGGGGCGGATGAGAAAAAGCGAACAAGTTGAAAGAAAGCAAGCCGGCACACAAATGATTAAACAAACACATTAAAGTGTGCCCTAATAAAAGGATAATAACATTGTCTTACATATGCACCCGGCATCCCGGGGATTTAACGAATTGTCTTGTCAAAAGCAACATCTTAACAGATAAATTTAAGCACCGGCTGGATCAGGACCAGCCGGGGGAGCGTCGGTGTTGCCGGCAGCCGGGTCCGCCTCAGGCATATCCACATCCTCTTCCTCCTCCTCGTCGTCAGACGGCGGGTTCGGATCCTCGATGAAGATGCGCTTGTCGACGAAGTCGGCGATGGCGCAGGCGTGGGCAAGCCGAGCGGTCTTGTTCTCCGCCGAAAGGCCTTCCTCCACATCAGCCCTCCGGCACTTCAGCTGGTCAAGGTTGACCTCGTCATACCAGGAGAGCACGAAGGAGAGGGCCATATCCGCTCCGGCACGCACAGCCGACTCCTTCCAGTCGAGGAAGCGGTCAGGCGCCGTCTCCAGCCACTTGATGAGGTTGGCAAGATCCTGCGGCAGTGTCTCTGTCAGCCACATCAGCCGGATCAGTTCCTCCGCCGCCTTCCGGAGCTCCCAGCCAAGCTTAGTGATTGGCTCCACGCGGCGATGGACGCCAGATAGTCATCCATGGTGAAGAAGGCAGAACTCTGCTCCCAGTGGCTGCCGGCGCTCCTCCAGCGCCTTGCCAACGGCCGCTAATGCCGCATCATGCCTCGGGAAGCCGCTACAAAAAGCACGTCGAAGCCTGTCAAAGGCGAGAAAAATGCAAATTTTCAAAGTAAGACCGGCGGCAGCAACACCGACTGCCCCAGCCTAAAGATGGAGATATCGAAATTAAAGGCGCGCGATCGGCAAGACATTGTCCCAGCCCAAGATGGAGATTGTCAGTCTCGATAAAAGAAAGGCGGCGGCCGCAAGCAAGCTGCCCCTAGCGAAGATGGAGATAGTCGAAGTTTAAAAAGACGGCGGCAACCTGCACTTCCCCCTGAAGATGGAGATAGTCGAAGTTTAAAAAGACTGGCGGCAGCCGGCAAGCACCGGCCCCAGCTGAAGATGGAGATAGTCGAAGTTTAAAAAGACTGGCGGCAGCCGGCAAGCACCGACTGCCCCCAGCCTGAAGATGGAGATATCGAAAGTCAGTTTCTGCCGCTGGCAGAGCCGGCAAAGGGGAAGGAAAGAGAAATAAGACTCACCCGCTGAAGCGCGGTCGACGCGCTGTCTCATCCCCCACTTGGCGGTGGCCGAGCACTCTCGGACTTGGAGGTCACCTCTTGCAGTGAGCGCAGCCGCCGTTCCACCTCCTCGCCCGCTTGCTCAGGCCCTCCAGCTTCTCCTCCCCATCCTTTTTGAGGGCGGCCAGCTCCTTGAGGTGGTTATCCTCAAGGCGCGCAGCCGCGCCAGCTCCCCATCAGCCACCTTCAGCTTGGCGGCAGCAGCCCGGCCCGCCTCCTCGCTCTCGGCACATTGGGCGCGTGCGGCCCGAAGGTCCGACTCCAGCCGCGGGACCCGGGCAGCCTCAGCTGCAAGTCGACAAGAAAAGATGCCAGCCGAGTGAAATCAAAGAAAAAGGAAGCAGTCAAAAGAAAGAAAACCTTACCCTTGACAACCTCCAGCTCGCGGGCCAAGCCGGCCCGCTCAATTTTGGCCTTGTGATAGCTGGTCACGACTCGGTTGTACAAGACGGTGCGCCGCTCCACGACCACCTGAAAGAAACAGTCAGATATCTAGGCGAAACGGACCGGCTCCGAGCAGCCGGCCCATGCCTCGGAGGGCTACCAGGATAACAACAAAATGCAAAAAAAGTGAGATAAAACACCTACCTATCACATCCTCCAGCGTTGCCAGCTGGGCGATGGTCGCGGCCTTGGCCTTAAGGCTGCCGCGGAAGCCGGAGAAGAACATCTTCATGGGCGCCACGTGGCCCCCTCCCGGCTGGTCACCTCGCAGGCATGCCTGGTGCCACGCCTTCTCCATGGTGCCCGGAGAGCCGAGGTCGGAGGCGACGGCACATGCAGCAGCCGGGCCTTGGCCACATGAAGGCCGCCGGATGGCCCGCAGGCCCTCCTTCCTCACCAACGCAGGAGTCGGCGTCCTTGACCGCTGGCTCCTCCCTCGCCGGCTCCTTCCCGGCCGTCTCCTCTCGACGGCTCCGAAGCCGGAACGGCAGCCGAGCTAGCGTTGGCGGTGGGGGCCGCGTCTCGCGTCGGATGCGTTCTCGGGCGGCGCGCCCCGCCGGCTCAGCAGGCGGCGCAGCCGGCGCGCCAGCTCGTCTCGGCGGCACGCCCCCACAAGCTCGACTCGGTCGTTGGCGTGCACCTTTGCAACCCCATAGAAGCCAACATGGAGCCGGCGCGAAACAGCTCGTCCAAAGTAGGCCGCGAGCCGCTCACCCTGGGCGCCGCGACCAGGCGCTTGCAGAGGTGCAGCGAAGCGCCCGCGGAGGCGCGTGGCCGCGGGCGGCACGACGACGCGAGCGGCGACGCGAACGTCGAAAGGCGGGGTTAGCTCCCTCCTTTGCCGCGGGAGCGTTGGCTCAACGCGGGGAGCTGGCCAAGAGCCGCCGCCCTTGGCAAACTTAATGGCAGCCCTAGTCGAATAAACAAGACAAGATAAGTATAAAAAGAAAGGAAAGAAAAGGAATCAAACAACAGAGTAAAAGGACTCACCCGGCTGCCTCTGGAACCTTCTTGGGCTCCACCCGGCGCTGTTTCTTGGCCTTAGCCTCCACCCTGGCTGTGGACCCGCCGCCGGCTCGCTTCCTCCCCTTGGGCGCGGAAGTCGCTGAGGCGGCAGGCGGCCTCACGCGTAGGGGCACCGCGGGGATCGGCCCCGTACCGGACTCCGCCGGCTCCTCCTGCTCCTGCTCCTGCTCATGCTCCGGCGAAGGCGGCGGGTTGTGCTCCCCCTGGCCGCCTTGGTCCGGCACCTCTGGCAGATCGTCATCACCGGCCTGGTCGCCGGCTTGGTCAGCCGGATCAACATGATCCGGCGTCCAGATCTTCTGCGCCAGGTCGCCGTCCTCAACACCCTGGCGGTCGAAAAGCTGAAAGCAAAACGAAGTAAGTATCAAGTCGGCCACGCAGCCGCAAGCCGGAAGTCGGCCAAAAAACAAAAGCTTACCAGCTCAGGCGGCGACGCCCGGTCGAAAGGCGGCAACCCCCAATCCCAGTTCTCCGGCATGTTGGCCTTGGTGATGTTGTTCACCCGGCGGGCAACCTGGGCCTTGGTGAGCTCCACCTTCGACGTCCGGGTTGGATCAAGCCGGCCGGACATGTGCCCGATCTTGTGGACACGCCTCTGGAGCGGCAGCACCCGGCGCTCGATGTAAGTGCAGAGGAGGTCCTCGGCAGTCAGCCGGCCCCCCGTGACGCACTCTCCCAAGAAGTCCCACAGAAGATTCACCTCCGCATCCAGGTCCGTCGTCCTGGCGTTGTGGCCCCAGTTGGTCCGGCCGACTGGCGGAGCCGGGTTGTATTCCGGCAGGTTGAGCCGGTCGAAGGCTGGGTTGTCGTTCCGCACGTAGAAGAACGACATCTGCCAGTTCTTCACAGAATCCACAGTCGGAATCCTCGGAAAAGACGTACCCGTGCGAGGATATATGGAGGCGGCGCCGCAGGTCCTCAGATGGCCTTCGTCGTCTGCGCCTTGATGTAGAAAAGCCGGCTCCAAAACTCCACATCCGGCCACAAGCCGGCGTAGCCCTCCATGAAGGCCACGTAGCAGCTGAGGAGGATGAAGGCGTTGGCCGGCAGGTGGTGAGGCTGCAGACCGAAGAAGTCGAGGAATCGGCGGAAGAAGGGTGAAGCCGGCAGGCCCAACCCTCGGTCGAGGTGCGCTCCGAAGACCACACGCTCACCAGGGTTAGGCCTGGGCTCCATCTCGACGCCGGGCGCCCTCGTGATCACCCCCGCCGGAATCCGGCGGAGACGCACAAGCCGCTCGATGTCATCCTCCCGCATGTAAGAGCCCCTCCAAGAGCCGCTTGGTTGGGCCATCGATGAAGAGGAAGAAGAAGAAGACCAAGAGAGGCGAAATGGCGAGGAAGAACCACGGGACGGCGGCGATGGCGGCGGCGGAGAGCCCATGTGGATGGCGGGGCCCCGTGGCGTCGGCTCGATGCGGGACGGCTGCGAAGAAGCCAAGGTGTGCGCCGCTCGGTCGCGGAGTTCGCGGGAGGACTTCGAAGAAAAGGAGTTCGTGCGAAGGGAAGTGGAGTGGGAGCGCGAGGAAGAAGAAGGACGCCTCGGTACCGCTCCCAGGAGCATTTATAGCCGCCTGACGCGCCAGTTGCGCGGCCACGTGGCGATCGTGGGCCACGACTGGGATTTACTGCGCCTTAACTTCCCCCCACGATGGCAGCGGTTACTAAACGGACGCGCCACTTCCTCCACGACCGCACCGGATCCGGAGGAAACATCGATGTGACCAGACGAAACGGCAGCAGGAGCCAGCCGTCAGACCAGTCAAGTCGGGCGCAGGGCCCGAGGCGGCGGAGACCGATCGGCTCTCAGGTTACCCTGCTCATCGGCTCAAAGAGCCGATTGACCCATGGTTCATGTTAGATCTTGTAATAACATGGGTATCCTGCTTCAATAATATTAAGCTAAATCTCTGACAGTTTAGGGTTTCACCGTATGACCGGAACATCCTACGCGTAGTTGAGCCTAAGCGAATACGAAAGATGATGGAAAACTAACACTAAAGAGGCCTAAAAACCAACATGGAGTCGATTCCCGGAACATCCCTTCTAGGATCGGCAAACCATACACGCACTACCGATCGTTCAACCCGTTTGCAAGGCCTAACCATACGATATCAAACTAATCCTTGAAGAACAAGGAGCAACTATAACAGATCAAATCCACTAAATAAAGACGAAGCAAGATGCCGCCCTTACACCTAAGATAGGTGTAAGGGCGAGTAGATATCGAGGGGCAGCATAGCTAAGCAAGCATATCAGAAGAACAACGATGCAAGCCCCAAAACATCTACGATAAGTAGTGTTTTCGCCATCAACAAGGCTTGATGCGAGCAACACCAGATAATGAATAAACCTATCTGCCTAGATGCAAGATGCGATCTAGGCGACATGATTACCCGGAAGAAACCCTCGAAACAAGGGTGGCGATGCGCCTAGATTGTGTTTGTTGTGAACGTGGTCGTCCTCTTTTCTCAATAACCCTAGATACATATTTATAGTCCGTAGACTTTCTAATTCGGGAATAAACCTAACCGTGTACGAGCTAAACTCTATCTCTTAATTCTAATCTACCATAATGTATAGATACACGGGCACTCTAGCCCAAACTCTCGTACAAGGCCAATTTAGAGACACTTCATGCGCATATCCTCCAAGCCCATCTCAATTACGGCCCATCTTCGGCTCTGGCTAAATTCTGGTGATAACAGCGGTACGGCGAGGCGTACGACTGTCGGGCGATGGCGCGTACTGGTGCGGCCGAGGCAGGATTTCATCCTTGTCTCCGGCGGCGGCGGGCACGGGTCGGCTACGTCAGCGTGTCCTTCGTGTTTCCCCGTGCTGCGGCGAGACTCGTGGCGAGAGAGGGGGTCCAGGGGTGGCTTCGAGCGGCAAGGCGGCAGGTGGCCTGTGGGTGCCCGTGGCGTGCGCGCTGCGACGTCCACAGCATGCCTGGCCGTTCTGGGCGCAACGCGTGCCGTTGCTGTGGTGTGTATCTCCGACCAGGGCTAGGCTAGGTTGATCCAATAGAGTGTGAGGGAGCAGGGAGACATGGTTGCCAGGTTTGGAGAGGAGAGGGGAGGGCTAGGGCATGGTGCCATGGTGCATAGCCGGCATGGCCTTGCCATGGCTAGGTTTAGCCTCCATCTAGGGTTGCTGTGCCAAGGTTGGATGCAGAGGGGACCAGGGAGCATGTAGAGGCAAGATAGTGTACTAGGGTTGGGCCAAACACTATTTGCAATAGTGTTTTGGATTTGGGCAATTTTGCTATTTCCAATTCTTGCCAAATTTGGTTTAGGTCATGTGGTTCCAAAATTTGAAAATGGTGGGTTTGGATGAGTTGCAAACGACCAGAGACATTCACAAGTGGTGGTGGAATTTTAAAAATAAAAGAAATGCTAATTTGCAAAATGTGAGATTGTTAACAAAGTTAAAAAGTCTCAACTTTGCATGAGCATAGATTTTGATCCAAGATGATTTTGATATGGTGGTTTTTACAAAAGTTGTTCACCTTGATGTCCTCTTGGATGACATGCAAAGACTTGAGCAAGTTTGGTTTGAAAATTTTGAATTGCAAGGGCTCAAAGTAGTGACCAGAATATAATTGGCAGTAGTTTGACCATCATCATATGTGAGCACAATGATCATTTGAATTTGATTTGATTTGTGTTTCTTTGATTCCAAAAGATTTGTATTCCAAAAGTTGTAATAAGTGTTTAGAAACATAATACCACTAATGGTGAAGACCAAATTGGTCTAGGTCAAAGATTTGGAAAATGGCATAAACCATATGTGAGGGTTTTGTGATTTTCTACTTTTATTCTTTTATTTTTCTTTGCTTCATTTTGACAAGAGTGAGGTTTATTTGGTGTTAGATTGGGTTGGGTACAAGGTTCAAACCATTTTGGGGCAATGTGGGTGCCTAGGTCAAGATTTGATATTTTGGCTAAGTGCCACATATGCCTCTATGCATATGTTCGATTTTATTTTGTTTCTCCCTTGAATTGGTGGGTAAGTACTTGGTTGAGTGTGTTGAGGTATTTCCAATCATCTACCAAGGTCAAAACTCAAGGTTGGAGCCTTTGCAAAAAGTAGCCATAGGCTTGCATATGCCTTTTACTTAACTAGCACATTGGCCCTCGCAAATGCGAGGGCACCATCTTTAGTTCTTTAAAATCGCTAAATTTTATTTTTATTTTGTTCATACAATATTTTTATTGTCATACAATTCATGGTGATGGCATTTAAAGGAAAAACACAAAAAATAATTTGGTTTGCAACAATTAGAGTTTACCAAGAACATGATGCAATTAATTAGACCATCTGGTGAAATTGCTAATGAGTATGGTTGTCTGCATCACTTGAGTTATTGGGCAAGCCCCATTTAAAAAAACAAATTGCCCAAGAAGTAGTTTTTTTTGTTAGTATTGGGTGTCACTGATTGCATATTGTGAGAAAGAGCTATGATCCACGCTTCTAGAAAATAACATCTCCTTTCAATCAAAATTAATTGTCGCAGATAACGATAAAGATTGTACCAGAAAGAAATATGATCCATGCTTCCAAAAAATAACTACTCCTTTTGATAAAAATTAATTGTCGCAGATAACCTTAAAGATTGTACCAGAAAGAAATACATGATCCATGCTTCCAGAAAAATAACTACTTTCAATCAAAATAAACGTCGCATATAAATATATAATGATAAAGATTGTACCATCGACTAAGAAATCTGCGAAATTTTAAAATGTGGAGTGGAGAACAAATCAACCTTCTGAAACGTTTAATTTATAACCGATAAAGAAAATCATGTGAGCATAAAAGTTAGCTTGCAGTATACGTCGAGGCTGGTTTTGGAAATGCCGTCACTTAGCCACCAGATTACCTCACTGCAACCAAAGTATGCAATATAATTGAAATATTGTCCATGTACTCAGAAATCAGGCAAGTGTGAAGACGTGGTGGAGTGCAGGAAAAAAAATCAACTTAGAAATATTGTGAGCATAAAAGTTAACTGGCGCTGTATGTTGAGGCTGGGCCCCATTGGTAGCAATGTAGTCTTACTGTATTTTCGAAATAACATGTTTTTTAAAGAATTGTAAGTGGTTTTAAATAATTTGAGGTGTTAGTTTTCAAATAATAATGTGATTAACAAACTTTATGGTATTGCCAAAACTGCAGTATTTTTGCAGTATTAAAGAAGAGGCATCTATCTCCTTTTTTTAATACAAAGAAATAGAAAAAATAACGGTGCAGTCATTTCACAAACTGTAGAATGCCATAACTGCAGTATTTTTTGCAGTATTAAAGAAAGAGGTTACGTATCTTCTTTTTCCTATACACAGAAACCGAAAAAAATGGTTCATTCATTTCACAAACTGTAGTATTAAAAAAAGTCTTTTATGCCAAACATGTTTCCCTATTCCGAGCCATATTATGTCATTAGGAAATTATTTCCTGTTATATGGGTCAGAGATGAAAGTAATTTTTTTTAAGAAATGATCTTTCAGGGGAAGTGGTAAGGTCTATTTACATCATAGTAAATATAGTCAATTTGATTCAACTCCGGGGAACAAATTAGAAGTTTATTTAGCAATATCAACATATAATGTCAAATCACTTTCCATTTTTTTTCCTATCAGAATTTGTAGCATGTCTTTTTTTCTTATTAACCTGTACGAACAGTACACGCTTAGGTGCATGTTCTTAGTGCACAACTTATGCATGCATGCACATATTACGTGAATTAATCAGCCAAGCGTGCCGATTTTTTTCAGAAGCCATGCGTGTCCATCTAATCAAAGTATATCGTGATGATTTCTTCATCCACATATATCTTAGATACATTTGAATTTAGAAAAGCTTGTAATATTGTTTTTAGGATGGACGGGGTACAATTTTTTTTAATTCTTACCAACAAAATATTTTTTATACACGATGATGATCAGCTAATTGATGTCATGTCAATACGCTAGGTAAACACCTCATGAGAGGAAAGAACGTACCCGAGCTGTATATCACGGCCAATCCCGACGCGGCGGCCTCTCTCCTTTACGTCACATTGACTCCGCACGCTAGCAGCAAACACAAATCTACTAAGAAAATAAAAAAGAAATTAATGATGTACACATTTTAGTCTATTCATTTATTAATTGCATCTAATTGGCGACACGGAGCTATTATCTCTGGTCGAGGACAACAGCAAACTTTCATCCAAAAACTGCACACGATCTATTTCTTGTACAGTGAAATACACGTAGCCATGATAGATCTGAAGCTGACAAGAAAAGATGTATATAATAATATAACAATATACAAACCTAGCTATGGGTTGTCTGAAACACGTCTTCGATCCCAGCTAGCTCTGCCTTGTGTAGAAATCTTTGATCGATCTTGGACTTGGAGTCTGCATCTCTACTGCTGGACTGGTGCATGCATGAGGCAGTAGAAGTTAATACCTGAATCGCTGATGGATGGGCACCTAGATGACAATACGAGGATGGCGGCGGCGGACGCATGCGTGAGGCGTGTGTGAGGCCGTAGCTTCAATTTTCGACTATGACCTAATTAGCTGGATATAGTATCGAAGGGATGCGAGAAAAAATGTGTAGGACATTGGTGGGTAATTATCTTTAACTTTCATGGCAGTAGATTAATTCTAAGATCCAGCGGCCATCAACAGCTAATTAGTGAAATTAATGGCTAGATGTTTCTGATTTTTGTGGGATTTTCTAGCTAATTCTCTAATTTCTGGTTAGCCCTTAATGTACTTTTAATATATAATAGATTAAGATCATTTCTTTTTTATTTTGTTTTTCAAAGATTGATGACAAGAGAGATGAGGTTTAGGGTTTGGTAAGTTTTGCAATGGTTCACCATCATTTAGCAAAGTAAGAAAAGTAGGGTTCAAAATTTACATATTAGAGCTATATGCCCACATATGTCTTTTTCTTTATTTTGGTTTCTCAAAATAGATCCACTTGGTCTTGACAAGGTCAAGGTTTAGGGTTTTTCTTATTTGATTTCTTTCTCTTTTATTTTATTTGGTTTGTGATCTTCACTTGATCACTTTAAGGTTTTAGGGTTTATCACACAAACATAGTAACACTCATCATGGCAAGCACCAGTATTAGGTATGAGCACTATGCATAGCACTCTATGTAAGAAAAGTTTTTGTTGGTTCTCATTTTTGAAAAAAAGGAAATTCATTTTCTCTTTGTTTAGAATTTGGGATGTTACAAGGTTCCCAGATGTTGATGGATCCTACTGGTAGCTTTTTTATCCATGATCTTGCGGCTCCACTGAGATGTACTTGAACGCTCTACATAGATGTTGCTCTTGATCCACCCAACAGTTTTACTGTCTCCAGGAAATAAATTATCCAATCTTCGGGATCTTGCAGGCCATCGAACTTTTTATAACCATCTGGCAACTTAAAGCCAGAAGGGACCCGTGTTCTGCGAACTCGTCGAGTAAAGCAGGGGAGTCCACACATATCCTCTTCCTCGACTTCTGGCGAATATCGCCTGGATCTATTTTCCCGTGCTCTGTCTACTCTATCTTGAGCTTCTGTATTCCTCGCCACATCTGCTCGTGGGGGGTCTCATGCTACCGTGGTGGGTCGAGGACTATTTCGTCTTGGAACACCTTCAGGTTGTGGTGTGCTAGGTCCTGCGAACGCTGTTCCCATGACTCCAACTCCTGTCATGGCCATCTGATACAGTGCTTCTCTCGGGTCTCCAGCTGGTGGCTGATGTCTACACACGCTTCTATTCCTGTAGACAGTGTTGGGCCTCCAAGAGCAGAGGTTTGTAGAACAGCAGCAAGTTTCCCTTAAGTGAATCACCCAAGGTTTATCGAACTCGGGAGGTAGAGGTCAAGATATCCCTCTCAAGCAACCCCGCAATTAAGATACAAGAAGTCTCTTGGTCCCCAACACACCTAATACACTTGTCGATGTATAGGTGCACTAGTTCGGCGAAGAAAATAAAACAAAGGTGGTATAGATGGTGGTAATATTGCAGGAAGTAAAGATGCAGTAAAACAGTAAATAAGCGATGTTTGCAGTATTTGGAAACAAGGCCTAGGATCATACTTTCACTAGTGGACACTCTCAACATTGATCACATAATAAATAAATAACTTCTCTCACTTGTGCTACATACACTCTTGTTGGATGACAAACACCATTCATTGTGTAGGGCTACAAGAGCTCCCTCAAGCCGGAGTTAACAAGCTCCACAACATTCGGCATTCATATTTAAGTAACCTTTAGAGCATAATAGATCATTGCAATTTAGATCGAGTACTAACATAGCCTACACACTATCACCTTTAAGCTATGAAAGGGGGAATAGATCACATCAATACTATCATAGTAATAGTTAACTCCATAATCTACAAGAGATTACAATCATAACCTACGCCAAGAACAACATGATGCACAAACTGTCACCTTTACATCATGAAGGAGGAATAGACTACTTTAATAACATCACTAGAGTAGCACATAGATTAATAGTGATACAAAGCTCATCATATGGATCTCAATCTTGCAAGGCAGTTCATGAGATCATTGTATTGAGGTACATGAGAGAGATTAACCACATAACTACCGGTAGAGCCCTTAGCCTCGATGGAGAACTACTCCCTCCTCATCATAGGAGATAGCAGTGGCGATGAAGATGGCGGTGATGTCGATGGAGATGCCTTCCGGGGAACTTCCCGTCCTGGCGTGCAACAGAGACCTGTCCCCGAATCTTGGCTTCGCGATGGCGGCGGCTGGAACTTTTCTCGTATCGTGCTTCTTCTTTAGGGTTTTCGCGACGGAAGCTTTAAGTAGGCGGAAGGGCAGCCTCGGAGGAGTCCTGGTGGGGCCACACCATAGGGGGCGCCCCCCTTGGCCGCGCCGCCTGTGGGGTGGGGCCCCTGGCTCCCCTCTGGCCCCTCTTCGGTGCTCGAAGCTTCAGTGGAAAATAAGATATCGGGCGTTGATTTCGTCCAATTCCGAGAATATTTCCTTTGTAGGATTTCTGAAACCAAAAACAGCAGAAAACAGGAACTGGCACTTCGGCATCTTATTAATAGGTTAGTTCCGGAAAATGCATCAAAACGATATAAAGTATGAATAAAACATGTATGTATTGTCATAAAACTAGCATGGAACATAAGAAATTATAGATACGTTGGAGACGTATCAAGCATCCCCAAGCTTAGTTCCTACCCGCCCCGAGTAGGTAAACGATAACAAGGATAATTTCTTAAGTGACATGCTACCAACATGATCTTGATCAATACTATTGTAAATCATATGAGATGAATGAAGTGATTCAAAGCAATGGTAAAGATAATGACTAAACAACTAATCATATAGCAAAGACTTTTCATGAATAGTACTTTCAAGACAAGCATCAATAAGTCTTGCATAAGAGTTAACTCATAAAGCAATAGATTTTTAGTAGAAGGTTTTGAAGCAACACAAAGGATGATTAAATTTCAGCAATTGCTTTCAACTTCAACATGTTTATCTCATGGATAGTCGTCAACATAAAGCAATATAACAAGTGCAATAGGTAAACATGTAAGAATCAATGCACACAGTTGACACAAGTGTTTGCTCCTAAGATATAAAAAAGTAGGTAAACTTACTCAACATAAAGTAAAAGAAAGGCCCTTCGCAGAGGGAAGCATGGATTACTATTTTTGTGCTAGAGCTTTTCATTTTGAAAACATAGAAACAATTTTGTGAACGGTAGTAATAATTCATATGTGTTATGTATAAGACATCCTATAAGTTGCAAGCCTCATGCATAGAATACCAATAGTGCTCGCACCTTGTCCTAATTAGCTTGGATTAACACGGATTATCATTGCATAACATATGTTTCAACCAAGTGTCACAAAGGGGTACCTCTATGCCGCCTGTACAAAGATCCAAGGAGATAGATCGCATTTGATTTCTCGTTTTTGATAGATCTCAACTTAGGACATCCATACCGGGACAACATAGACAATAATGGACTCCTCTTTAATGCATAAGCATTCAACAATAGATAATATTCTCATAAGAGATTGAGGATTGATGTCCAAACTGAAACTTCCATGATTCATGGTTTTAGTTAGCGGCCCAATGTTCTTCTCTAACAATATGCATACTCAAACCATTTGATCATGAAAATCGCCCTTACTTCAGACAAGACGAACATGCATAGCAACTCACATGATATTCAACAAAAGTGTAATAGTTGATGGCGTCCCCAGAAACATGGTTACCGCTCAACAAGCAACTTATAAGAAATAAGATACATATCAACATATTCAATACCACAATAGTTTTTAAGGCTATTTTCCCATGAGCTATATATTGCAAAGACAAGAAATGAAATTTTAAAGGTAGCACTCAAGTGATTTACTTTGGAATGGCAGAGAAATACCACATAGTAGGTAGGTATGGTGGACACAAATGGCATAGGTTTTTGCTCAAGGTTTTGGATGCACGAGAAGTATTCCCTCTCAGTACAAGGCTTTCGCTAGCAAGGTTGTTTGAAGCAAACACAAGTACGAACCGGTACAGCAAAACTTACATAAGAACATATTGCAAGCATTATAAGACTCTACACTGTCTTCCTTGTTGTTCAAACACTTCACGAAAATATCTAGACTTTAGAGAGACCAATCATGCAAACCAAATTTCAACAAGCTCTATGGTAGTTTTTCATTAATAGGTGCAAAGTACATGATGCAAGAGCTTAAACATGATCTATTTGAGCACCACAATTGCCAAGTATCAAATTATTCAAGACCATATACCATTTAACATATGAAGCATTTTCGTTTCCAACCAAATAGCAATTAACGAAGCGGTTTTCAACTCCGCCATGAACATTAAAGATAGAACTAAGAACACCGGTGTTCATATGAAAAAGCGGAGCGTGTCTCTCTCCCACACAAGCATGAATTTATTCAGAGAATGAAAATAACAAACGAAAATAAAAGCACACGACGCTCCAAGTAAAGTACATAAGATGTGACGGAATAAAAATATAGTTTCACTAGAGGTGACCCGATAAGTTGTCGATGAAGAAGGGGATGCCTTGGGCATCCCCAAGCTTAGATGCTTGAGTCTTCTTGAAATATGCAGGGATGAACCACGGGGCATCCCCAAGCTTAGACTTTTCACTCTTCTTGATCATAGTATATCCTCCTCTCTTGACCCTTGAAAACTTCCTCCACACCAAACTCAAAACAAACTCATCAGAGGGTTAGTGCATAATCAAAAATTCACATATTCAGAGGTGACATAATCATTATTAACACTTCTGGACATTTCCCAAAGCTACTGGAAGTTAATGGAACAAAGAAATCCATTCTACATAGCAAAAGAGGCAATGCGAAATAAAAGGCAGAATCTGTCAAAACAGAACAGTCTGTAAAGACGAATTTTTCTGGGGCACTTAACTTGCTCAGATGAAAGCTCAAATTTAATGAAAGTTGCGTACATATCTGAGGATCACGCACGTAAATTGGTAGATTTTTCTGAGTTACCTACAGAGAATTCTACTCAAATTCGTGACAGCAAGAAATCTGTTTCTGCGCAAATCCAAATCTAGTATCAACCCTACTATCAAAGACTTTACTTGGCACAACAATGCAATAAAATAAAGATAAGGAGAGGTTGCTACAGTAGTAACAACTTCCAAGACACAACAAAACAGTAGCAAAATAAAGACATGGGTTATCTCCCAAAAAGTACTTTCTTTATAGCCATTAAGATGGGCTCAGCAATTTTAATGATGCTCACATAAGAAATAAGAATTGAAGCAAAAGAGAGCATCAAGAAGCAAATTCAAAACACATTTAAGCCTAACCCACTTCCTATGAAAAGGAATCTTGTACACAAATAAATTCATGAAGAACTAAGTGACAAGCATAGGAAGATAAAACACGAGTAACTTCAAAACTCAACATAAAGAGGGGAAACTTAATATTATTAAGATGCATATAACCATGTTTCCCTCTCTCATAATAACTTTTAGTAGCATCATGAACAAACTCAATAATATAACTATCACATGAAACATTCTTATCATGAGCTACATGCCTAAAATTATTACTCTCCACATAAGCATAATCAATTTTATTAGTAATAGTGGGAGTAAAACTACCATAACCATCATTGTAATCATCATAAATTGCAAGCATGGTATGTCATAATAACCTTTATCCTCCATAGTAGGTGGCACCAAAATACCACTATCATTATAATCATCATAAATAGGAGGTAAAGTATCATCAAAGAAAATTTTCTCCTCAAAACTTTGGGGACTAAAATATCATGCTCATCAAAACCAGCTTCCCCAAGCTTAGAATTTTCCATAGCATTAGCAACAATGGTGTTCAAAGCATTCATACTAATAACATTCCCATTAGCATGCATATAAAGTTCCATGGGTTTTTTAATTCTCTCTTCAAACACATCATATCCTAATTCAAGATAAAGTTCATAAAGATCTCTCATTTTGTTGTTGTTTTTCATTAAGCCTAACTAGTGAAAACAAGAAACAAAAAGATATAATTGCAGGATCTAAAGGAAATATCTTTGAGCACCCACACACCGGCAACAGTGCTAGGAAATAGCTTAGTAGTCGGAGGATGTGAATACCTTTTACCTTACCTCCCGGCAACGGCGAAAATAGCTTGATGTCTACGCACGCTTCTATTCCTGTAGGCAGTGTTGGGCCTCCAAGAGCAGAGGTTTGTAGAACAGCAGCAAGTTTCCTTAAGTGAATCACCCAAGGTTTATCGAACTCAGGGAGGTAGAGGTCAGATATCCCTCTCAAGCAACCCCGCAATTAAGATACAAGAAGTCTCTTGTGTCCCCAACACACCTAATACACTTGTCGGATGTATAGGTGCACTAGTTCGGCGAAGAGATAGTTGTGGTATAGATGGTGGTAATATTGCAGGAAGTAAAGATGCAGTAAAACAGTAAACAAGCGATGTTTGCAGTATTTGGAAACAAGGCCTAGGGATCATACTTTCACTAGTGGACACTCTCAACATTGATCACATAATAAATAAATAACTTCTCCTCACTTGTGCTACATACACTCTCTTGTTGGACGACAAACACCATTCATTGTGTAGGGCTACAAGAGCTCCCTCAAGCCGGAGTTAACAAGCTCCACAACATTCGGCATTCATATTTAAGTAACCTTTAGAGCATAATAGATCATTGTAATTTAGCCTACAACTGTCACCATTACACTATGAAAGGGAATAGATCACATCAATACTATCATAGTAATAGTTAACTCCATAATCTACAAGAGATTACAATCATAACCTACGCCAAGTACTACATGATGCACACACCGTCACCTTTACATCATGAAGGAGGAATAGACTACTTTAATAACATCACTAGAGTAGCACATAGATTAATAGTGATACAAAGCTCATCATATGGATCTCAATCGTGCAAGGCAGTTCATGAGATCGTTGTATTGAGGTACATGAGAGAGAGATTAACCACATAGCTACCGGTAGAGCCCTTAGCCTCGATGGAGAACTACTCCCTCCTCATCATAGGAGACAGCAGCGGCGATGAAGATGGCGGTGATGTCGATGGAGATGCCTTCCGGGGGCACTTCCCCGTCCCGGCGTGCCGGAACAGAGACTTCTGTCCCCGAATCTTGGCTTCGCGATGGTGGCGGCTGGAACTTTTCTCGTATCGTGGCTTCTTTTAGGGTTTCGCGACGGAGGCTTTAAGTAGGCGGAAGGGTAGCCTCGGAGGAGTCCCCAAGCCACCCATAGGGCCCCCCCTTGGCCGCGCCGCCTTGTGGAGTGGGCCCCGGCTCCCCTCTCGGCCCCTCTTCGGTGCTCCTGAAGCTTCCGGAAAAATAAGATACCGGGCGTTGATTTCATCCAATTCCGAGAATATTTTGGTAGGATTTCTGAAACCAAAAGCAATAACAGAACTGCACTTCGCATCTTGTTAATAGGTTAGTTCCAAATGCATCAAAACGATATAAAGTATGAATAAAACATGTAGGTATTGTCATAAAACTAGCATGGAACATAAGAAATTATAGATACGTTGGAGACGTATCAGTGGCTTTGACGTTAGTATAAAGGCTTGAGCCGCCATATACCCAGCTTCAGGTGTTTTGGGGATAATGTTCCCTCTTGTGTCGATCGACATAAAGGACTTGTCGAGGTTCTGGATCAGGTACTCCCGCTCATGCTCGGGTATATGTTGAAGGCGAGATCTTCCTCTATCGCGTGCTGCTCTGTGGTTGTCATCCGAAGTCCTTGATTGTCGACTTAAATCAGCTCTTCTCCTGCTTGATGCGGAAGCTGCAACTTTCCTTTGCTCAAGTATCACCCTTTGTTTCTCCAACTCTCGGCTAGCACGAGCAAGTCTATATTGATATGCTTGCAGCTCTTCCACTGTGGCTGCGGTAGTCATTGGATCTGTGCTGTTCATGGCTCTTGTTGCTCTGTCCCAGGCTGCCTGCGGAAGTGGCAGCCTCTGGCGAGGTGTAGGCCCGACATATTTGCTGCCCAAACCTCACGTGAGATCAGCGGGATCGATGTATGGATTTCCCAAATCATCGAAAGCCTCTGATATTTCATCCTCTTGATGGCTTGCCTCACCAATCACACAAACTTGATGATATGTTGGCATTGTATGTTTATCTTCGGGTTTGGTGACACCATCGTAACGATCGGCGAAGACCTCCCGAATAGAAGTAGATCTGTCGATGAAGTTGAAGTTGTCGATGCTCTCCGAGTCGCTATCCAGTTCAGAGTCCGTGAACGACCCGAAAGACATCCCGCCGATCAGATTGGCGAGATCTCCGCCGGCGGCGGTCTCGACGCAGCTTGTCGATGAGGTTCCTTCATCGATTATCTTGGTTGACGACGGTGATCCCGAGAAATCATCATCAGCCGCTAACGGTCCCGAACAAATCGGTGCCGCTAAACGATGTGATCCCTCTTTCCCGACGCGAAAGTAGAAGCTCCCGAACTTCATCTCCATTGGCTCTTCCAGATAGGCATATGCATCCAAACGGGTGGGAGGGTGAGGAACAAAATCAACAAGACCAGTTTTGATATATTTATCTCCGTCCATCGCGTTGCTTGCCACCGAAGATGTCGACGATGTTGAACGTGCCATCGAGATCAGCTCTTTGTCGCCTCTATTTCCCCACAGACGGCGCCAATTGACAGGGTATTAACTTGTCAATTCCTACAAGTTGTAGACTTGGGTTTCGAGGAAGTAGAGGGCAAGTAGATCTCGAAGGTTTCAGCCGAAAAGGTGCTCGACTGCTAAAAACTAGGGTTGGGTTGACAATGAGATTGATCCTTTCTTTGTCCCTCGACTCCCCGTATATAGGAGGCGGAGCCGAGGGTTTCGTATTACACAAGTTACAATTGCCAGAAGGCTCATTGAGTCTGTCCCATAAAATTACAAGTCTCTATCCCTAAACTATCTCTACTTGCCATAGTCGACGCCTTTATGGGCTTCCAGGCTTCATAAACTTCGGGTGATGGGCTTTCAGTAAACCCTGGGTACTATCTTCGGCAAGCCCATCCGGGATGCCTATGTCACCCCGGTCCTCGAAAACCGTGTACATAGGTGCTCGAAGGTGGCTTCGCTTGGATCACCCGTGGAGAAAACGCGGTGATCTGTTCAATGGTAAAGGTGAGCCCGATGGACCCGCGCGCCCGAGGAGCAGCGCAAAAATCGACGATCTTCTGAAAAATTGGAAGGAGTGCCCAGCGCTGGGAAAGAAGCGACCGAAGTCAGAGCCGCTGCTCGGTGTATGGAAAGCGAGGTATGTTTTCCACGACTTGGAGTACTGGAAGGTCCTCCACACGCCCCACAGCCTTGATGTCATGCACATTACGAAGAACGTTACCGAGAGTCTGCTTGGCACTCTTTGCAACTCGGAAAAGCCAAGGATGGGCCGAAAGATACGATTTGAAACATTTTGGCATCAGGAAAGATATTCAAGACCCCGATACTGATGACAACGACGATGATGATGATGATGATGATCAGACGGAAGGGACTCAACGTCTCCGCAAAAGGGCTAAGAAGAACGTGGTGGTGCTTCCCGCTGCCTGCTTCACAACGAGTCCGGAGGAGCTCGAGCAGTTTTTCAGGTGCCTCCTAGGATTGAAAGTTCCTCACGGTTACTCGAGGAATATAAGCAGATATCTGGACGTAGCGAAGAAGAGGTTCACCGGGATGAAGTCTCACGATTGTCACGTGCTCATGACACAGATACTTCCCGTTGCGATCCGAGGGATAATGGACGAGCACGTCCATGATACGCTGTTTGGCCTTTGCAACTTTTTTAACGTTATCACCAGGAAGTTGATCGGCGTGAGGCAACTCAAGATGCTACAGTATGAGATCGTGGTGATACTATGTGAGCTCGAGATTTACTTCTCGCCTGCATTCTGTGATATATGTGTCCATCTCCTTCTCCATGTCGTTGATGACATTAGGCAGCTCGGCCCGACGTTCCTCCACAACATGATGCCTTTCGAAAGGCAGAACGGTGTCATGAAAGGATACGTTCGCAACAGGGCCCGTCCAGACGCAAGCATGGCCAATGGGTTTCTAACCTACGAGTGCATCTCCTTCTGCCAGAATTATCTAAGCACCGAGGACGACGAGGATCATGTTGGTCTACCCCCCAGGACGCACCTCGGCAGGCTCGCTGGAGTCGGTCACCGCGAGGGCTACCGCTCAGTCCATGTCGGCATTGTCAATCGACGCGACGACTTTGAAAGGGCTCACCGGGTCGCGCTACAACACTTAAAATTGATCGAACCTTTGGTGCAAGAGCACAAAAGCATAATCAAACAGAGTTACATCGATATGGGCCAACCGAGGAAGATGGGAGACGTCACCAAAGAGCACAACTCCAGCTTCACGCATTGGTTGAATCAAACTCAACTGCTTCAAGCATAGACCAAAAGGCCTTCTACCGAAGATGAAAAACTCATATACACCTTATCACACGGCCCCGAGCATAACGTAAGGACCTATCAGGGGTACGACATCAATGGTTACAGATTCTACACTGAAGAAAAAGGACAGGAATAGCGAAAATCAAAACTCAGGAGTAACTATGCTATCATACGCACTACAAGAAAAGTTGCCATGGCCGACGAAGTTGAAGTCGCGCCGTGGTTGCTGGTGTACCATGGCCGACGATTTTTGGTCTCTCCGTTGTGCATGTCAAAACGTTTTTTCTCGTTTTTGAGGCCACCTAGCCCGACGAAACGGCCAAAACGTCGCGTATGGTGGCCCGGACGTGGTGCATCTCGAAATCTCGGGTTCGCCGGTCGAGTCAACGCAAATCCGCACCGCCGAGGATGTAGGGCCCAGATGGCAGCCTCTCTGGCATTGTTTTTTCTCGATCGCGCCATCTCGTTCAACGCTCTCCGATCGAGCCGTTTACGATGCAGGATCATGGGTCCCGCATGTCATCCTCTATGAACCAAAATTCTTTCTATTCTTGGATTTTTTTGACCCCTGATTTCTGGCTACTTCCTTTTTCTTTTGATCCCTTGCCGCCTTGGAAACGTTGAGACCGCTGCTGCTAAATGGGACCCGCATGTCATCCTCTATGTGATGTCTACGGGTGCTTCTATTCTTGTAGACAGTGTTGGGCCTCCAAGAGCAGAGGTTTGTAGAACAGCAGCAAGTTTCCCTTAAGTGGATCACCCAAGGTTTATCGAACTCAGGGAGGAAGAGGTCAAAGATATCCCTCTCAAGCAACCCTGCAATCACGATACAAGAAGTCTCTTGTGTCCCCAACACACCTAATACACTTGTCAGATGTATAGGTGCACTAGCTCGGCGAAGAGATAGTGAAATACAAGTAGTATGGATGTATATGAGTGGTAATAGCAATCTGAATAAAATATGGCAGCGAGTAAACATGCAACAACACGAATAAACGGAGATTCGATGTTTGGAAACAAGGCCTAGGGATCATACTTTCACTAGTGGACACTCTCAACATTGATCACATAATAAAACCACTCTACACTCTCTTGTTGGATGATGAACACTATTCATTGTGTAGGGCTACAAGAGCACCTCAATGCCGAAGTTAACAAGCTCCACAACATTCGATGTTCATATTTAAATAACCTTAGAGTGCATAATAGATCATTGCAATTATACCAAGTACTAACATAGCATGCACACTGTCACCATCACACTATGAAGGAGGAATAGATCACATCAATACTATCATAGTAATAGTTAACTCCATAATCTACAAGAGATTACAATCATAACCTACGCCAAGTACTACATGATGCACACACTGTCACCATTATATCATGAAGGAGGAATAGAGTACTTTAATAACATCACTAGAGTAACACATAGATGAATAGTGATACAAAGCTCATATGAATCTCAATCATGTAAGGTAGCTCATGAGATCATTGTATTCAAGTACATAGGAGAGAGATTAACCACATAGCTACCGGTACAGCCCTTAGCCTCGGGGATGAACTACTCCCTCCTCATGGGAGCAGCAGATGATGAAGATGGCGGTGGTGTCGATGGAGAAGCCTTCCGGGGAACTTCCCCGTCCCGGCGGCGTGCCGAACAGAGACTCCTGTCCCCCAGATCTTGGCTTCGCGATGGCGGCGGCTCTGGAAGGTTTCTCGTACCGTGGCTTTTTCGTATCGAAGATTTAGGTCACGAGGCTTCTTATAGGCGAAGAGGTGGAGTCGGAAGGTCTACGGAGGCTCCACACAACAGGGGGAACGCCTGGCTCCTTGGCCGCGCCGCCCACACGTGTGGCCCCCCTGTGGCTCTCCTCTGGCCCCTCTCGGTGTCCGGAAGCTTCGTGGAATTATAAGATGTCGCGTTGATTTCGTCCAATTCCGAGAATATTTCCTTACTAGGATTTCTGAAACCAAAACAGCAGAAAGGCACTTCGGCATCTCGTCAATAGGTTAGTTCCGGAAAATGCATAATAATGACATAAAGTGTGTATAAAACATGTGTGTATCATTATAAAAGTAGCATGGAACATAAGAAATTATAGATACGTTGGAGACGTATCAAGCATCCCCAAGCTTAGTTCCTACTCGCCCTCGAGTAGGTAAACGATAACAAAGATAATTTCTTATGACATGCTATCATAATCTTGATCATACTATTGTAAGCATATGAGATGAATGAAGTGATTCAAAGCAATGGTAAAGACAATGAGTAAACAAATGAACCATATAACAAAGACTTTTCATGAATAGTACTTTCAAGACAAGCATCAATAAGTCTTGCATAAGAGTTAACTCATAAAGCAATAGATTCAAAGTAGAAGGCATTGAAGCAACACAAACGATGATTAAGTTTCAGCGGTTGCTTTCAACTTGTAACATGTATATCTCATGGATAGTTGTCAACATAAAGCAATATAACAAGTGCAATAGGTAAACATGTAAGAATCAATGCACATAGTTCACACAAGTGTTTGCTTCTAAGATATAAAGAAGTGGATAAACTGACTCAACATAAAGAATGGCCCTTCGCAGAGGGAAGCATGGATTACTATTTTTGTGCTAGAGCTTTTCATTTTGAAAACATAGAAGCAATTTTGTCAACGGTAGTAATAAAGCATATGCGTTATGTATAAGATATCCTATAAGTTGCAAGCCTCATGCATAGATTACCAATAGTGCTCGCACCTTGTCCTAATTAGCTTGGATTAACACGGATTATCATTGCATAACATATGTTTCAACCAAGTGTCACAAAGGGGTACCTCTATGCCGCCTGTACAGAGGTCTAAGGAGAAAGCTCGCATTGGATTTCTCGCTTTTGATTATTCTCAACTTAGACATCCATACCGGACAACATAGACAACAGATAATGGACTCCTCTTTAATGCATAAGCATTTAACAACAAATAAAATTCTCATAAGAGATTGAGGATTTGTGTCCAAACCGAAACTTCCACCATGATTCATGGCTTTAGTTAGCGGCCCAATGTTCTTCTAACAATATGCATACTCAAACCATTTGATCATGAAAATCGCCCTTACTTCAGACAAGACGAACATGCATAGCAACTCACATGATATTCAACAAAGGTGTAAAAGTTGATGGCGTCCCCGAAACATGGTTACCGCTCAACAAGCAACTTATAAGAAATAAGATACATAGCAACATATTCAATACCACAATAGTTTTTAAGGCTATTTTCCCATGAGCTATGTATTGTAAAGGCAAAGAATAGAATTTTAAAGGTAGCACTCAAGTAATTTACTTTGGAATGGCAGAGAAATACCATGTGGTAGGTAGGTATGGTGGACACAAATGGCATAGTTTTTGGCTCAAGGATTTGGATGCACGAGAAGAATTCCTTCTCAATACAAGGCTAGGCTAGCAAGGTTGTTTGAAGCAAAATCAAGTATAAAATGGTGCAAGACTCACATATGAACATATTGTAAGCATTATAAGACTTTACATCGCTTTCCTTGTTGTTCAAACACCTTAACCAGAAAATATCTAGACTCTAGAGACCAATCATGCAAACCAAATTTTAACAAGCTCTATGTAGTTCTTCATTAATGGGTACAAAGTACATGATGCAAGAGCTTAAACATGATCTAATGAGCACAAAAATTGCCAAGTATCAAATTATTCAAGACATTATACCAATTACCACATGCAGCATTTTCTGTTTCCAACCATATAACAATGAACGAAGCAGTTTCAACCTTCGCCATGAACATTAAGAGTAAAGCTAAGAACACATGTGTTCATATGCAACAGCTGAGCGTGTCTCTCTCCCACACAAGTATGAATTTATTCAAAAACAAAAACAAACGACGCTCCAAGTAAAGTACATAAGATGTGACCGAATAAAAATATAGTTTCAATAGAAGAAACCTGATAAGTTGATGAAGAAGGGGATGCCTTGGGCATCCCCAAGCTTAGACGCTTGAGTCTTCTTGAAATATGCAGGGATGAACCACGGGGGCATCCCCAAGCTTAGACTTTTCACTCTTCTTAATCATATATCATCCTCCTCTCTTGACCCTTGAAAACTTCCTCCACACCAAACTCGAAACAAACTCATTAGAGGGTTAGTGCATAATCAAAATTTCACATGTTCAGAGGTGACACAATCATTCTTAACACTTCTGGACATTGCCCAAAGCTACTGGAAGTCAATGGAACAAAGAAATCCATCCAACATAAGAAGAGGCAATGCGAAATAAAAGGCAGAATCTCACAAACAGAACAGTCCGTAACGATGAATTTTTTAGAGGCACTGGACTTGCTCAGATGAAAATGCTCAAATTGAATGAAAGTTGCGTACATATCTGAGGATCACGCACGTAAATTGGCAGATTTTTCTGAGTTACCTACAGAGAACCCTGTCCAAATTCGTGACAGCAAGAAATCTGTTTCTGCGCAGTAATCCAAATCTAGTATGAACCTTGCTATCAAAGACTTTACTTGGCACAACAATGCAATAAAATAAGATAAGGAGAGGTTGCTACAGTAGTAACAACTTCCAAGACTCAAATATAAAAAAAAGTACTGTAGTAAAATAAACGCATGGGTTATCTCCCAAGAAGTGCTTTCTTTATAGCCATTAAGATGGGCTCAGTAATTTCAATGATGCACTCGCAAGAAATAGGAGTTGAAGCAAAAGAGAGCATCAAAAAGCAAATTCAAAACAAATTTAAGCCTAACCCACTTCCTATGAAAAGGAATCTTGTAAATAAACAAGTCATGTAGGCATAATGCAACAAGCATAGGAAAACTAGACAAGCGCAACTTCAAGATTTTCAGCATATAGAGAGGTGTTTTAGTAACATGAAAACTTCTACAACCATATTTTCCTCTCTCATAATGATTTTCAGTAGCATCATGAACAAACTCAACAATATAACTATCAAATGAAACATTCTTGTCATGAGTCTCATGCATAAAATTACTACTCCCAACATAAGCATAATCAATTTTATTAGTTGTAGTGGGAGCAAATTCAACAAAGCAGCTATCATTATTATTCTCATCATCAAATATAGGAGGTATAGTATCATCATAATAAACTTTATCCTCCATAGTAGGCGGCACCAGAAGACCACTATCATTATAATCATCATATATGGGAGGCATATCATAATCAACATAAACTTTCTCCTCAATACCCGGAGGGCTAAAGAGATCATTTTCATCAAAACCGACCTCCCCAAGCTTAGAATTTTCTATATCATTATCAACAATGGTGTTCAAAGCGTTCATACTAATATTACTACTAGCATGCAAATAAGGTTCCATAGGTTTTTTAATTTTCGCATTAAACCATTCATGTCTTGACTCAGGAAATAGTTTAAAAAGCTGTGTTTTCCATTATGCCTTACTAGTGTTTAACAAGAAACAAAAAGATGCAATTGCAGGATCTAAAGGAAATAGCTTCAGCACTCACACATCGGCAATGCTAGGAAATAGCTTAGTAGTCGGAGGGTGTGAATACCTTTTACCTTACCTCCCGGCAACGGCGCCAGAAAAGTGCTTGATGTCTACGGGTGCTTCTATTCTTGTAGACAGTGTTGGGCCTCCAAGAGCAGAGGTTTGTAGAACAGCAGCAAGTTTCCCTTAAGTGGATCACCCAAGGTTTATCGAACTCAGGGGAAGAGGTCAAAGATATCCCTCTCAAGCAACCCTGCAATCACGATACAAGAAGTCTCTTGTGTCCCCAACACACCTAATACACTTGTCAGATGTATAGGTGCACTAGTTCAGCGAAGAGATAGTGAAATACAAGTAGTATGGATGTATAAGAGTGGTAATAGCAATCTGAATAAAATATGGCAGCGAGTAAACATGCAACAGAACAGTAAATAAACGGAGATTCGATGTTTGGAAACAAGGCCTAGGGATCATACTTTCACTAGTGGACACTCTCAACATTGATCACATAATAAAACCACTCTACACTCTCTTGTTGGATGATGAACACCATTCATTGTGTAGGGCTACAAGAGCACCTCAATGCCGGAGTTAACAAGCTCCACAACATTCGATGTTCATATTTAAATAACCTTAGAGTGCATAATAGATCATTGCAATTATACCAAGTACTAACATAGCATGCACACTGTCACCATCACACTATGAAGGAGGAATAGATCACATCAATACTATCATAGTAATAGTTAACTCCATAATCTACAAGAGATTACAATCATAACCTACGCCAAGTACTACATGATGCACACACTGTCACCATTACATCATGAAGGAGGAATAGAGTACTTTAATAACATCACTAGAGTAACACATAGATGAATAGTGATACAAAGCTCATATGAATCTCAATCATGTAAGGTAGCTCATGAGATCATTGTATTGAAGTACATAGGAGAGAGATTAACCACATAGCTACCGGTACAGCCCTTAGCCTCGGGGGAGAACTACTCCTCCTCATGGGAGACAGCAGCGTTGATGAAGATGGCAGTGGTGTCGGTGGAGAAGCCTTCCGGGGGCACTTCCCGTCCCGCGCATGCCGGAACGAGACTCTGTCCCCAGATCTTGGCTTCGCGATGGCTGCGGCTCTGGAAGGTTTCTCGTACCGTGGCTTTTTCGTATCGAAGATTTAGGTCACGAGGCTTCTTATAGGCGAAGAGGCGGAGTCGGAAGGGCTACGGAGGCTCCACACAACAGGGGGCGCGCCTGGCTCCTTGGCCGCGCCGCCCACACGTGTGGGCCCCGCTGGCTTCCTCCGGCCCCTCTCGTGTTCGAAGCTTCGTGGAATTATAAGATGGCGTTGATTTCGTCCAATTCCGAGAATATTTCCTTACTAGGATTTCTGAAACCAAAAACAGCAGAAAACAGGAACTGACACTTCGGCATCTCGTCAATAGGTTAGTTCCGGAAAATGCATAATAATGACATAAAGTGTATAAAACATGTGTGTATCATCATAAAAGTAGCATGGAACATAAGAAATTATAGATACGTTGGAGACGTATCAATGTGCAATCAACTTTCTTTTCTTGGAGTTTTTTTTGGCACCTCATATTTGGTCACTTGCCTTTTTCTTTCGATCCCGTCCCGCCTCTCAAACGGTGATACCGCTGCTGCTAAATGGGACCCGCATGTCATCCTCTATGTACTATAAAACTTTCTTTTCTTGGATTTTTTTTGGCACCTCATATTTGGTCACTTACCTTTTCTTTCGATCCCCCGCCGCCTCTCAAACGGTGAGACCGCTGCTGCTAAATGGGACCCGCATGTCATCGTCTATGTACTATAAAACTTTCTTTTCTTGAATTATTTTTGGCTCCTGATATTTGGTCACTTGCCTTTTTCTTTCGATCCCCTGCCGCCTCTCAAACGGTGATACCGCTGCTGCTAAATGGGACCCGCATGTCATCCTCTATGTACTATAAAACTTTCTTTTCTTGAATTATTTTTGGCTCCTCATATTTGGTCACTTGCCTTTTTCTTTCGATCCCCTGCCGCCTCTCAAACAGATACCGTTGCTAAATGGGACCCGCATGTCATCCTCTATGTACTATAAAACTTTCTTTTCTTGAATTATTTTTGGCTCCTCATATTTGGTCACTTGCCTTTTCTTTCGATCTCATGCCACGTTTGAAACGTTGAGGAACCTGCTGGCTCATGGGACCCGCATGTCATCCTCTATGTGCTATAAAATTTTATTTTCTTGGATTTTTTTTTCACCGATTTTTGGCTATTTCCTTTTCTTTTGATCCCCTGCCGTCTTGGAAACGTTGAGTAAGCTGCTGACTCATGGGACCCGCATGTCTTCCTCTATGTACAATCAAGTTTCTTTTCTTGAATTATTTTTGGATCCTGATATTTGGTCACTTGCTTTTTTCTTTCGATCTCATGCCACGTTTGAAACGTTGAGGAACCTGCTGGCTCATGGGACCCGCATGTCATCCTCTATGTGCTATAAAAGTTCATTTTCTTTATTATTTCACCCTCTGATTTTTGGCTATTTCCTTTTTCTTTTGATCCCCGCCTTGGAAACGTTGGGTAAGCTGCTTGACTCATGGGACCCGCATGTCATCCTCTATGTACAATAAACTTTCTTTTCTTTTGATCTCAAGCCGCATTAGAAACGTTGAGACCGCTCTGCTAAATGGGACCCGCATGTCATCCTCTATGTACAATAAAGTTTCTTTTCTTGGATTATCTTTGGCTCCCGATATTTTGTCACTTGCCTTTTTCTTTCGATCTCAGCCGCCTTTGAAATGTTGAGTAAGCTGCTGGCTCATGGGTCCCGCATGTCATCCTCTACGAACAATAAAAGTTTTCTTTCTTGGAGTTATTTTTGACCCCTAATTTCTGGCTATTAGCCTTTTTCTTTTGATCTCATGCCCCCTCTGAAACGATGAGGACGCTGTTGGCAGGTCGGTCCCACATGTCATCCTCTTTGAACAATGAAAGTTTCCTTTGATGGATTTATTTTGAACCCCTAATTAATTTCTGGCTATTTCCTTTTTTCTTTTGATCCCCTGCCGCCTTGGAATCTTTGAGGATGCTGCTGCCTCATGGGTCCCGCATGTCATCCTCTCAGAACGGTAAATGTTTCTTTTCTTGGATTTTGTTGACCAAACGATTTTTGGCTTATTTTTTCTTTCGATCACCTGCAGCCTTTAAAACGTTGAGGACGCTACTGGCTCACGGGTCCCACATGTCAACCTCTATGAACAATAAACGTTGAGGATGCTGCTGCCTCATGGGTCCCGCATGTCATCCTCTCGAACGAAAATGTTTCTTTTCTTGGATTTTTTACCAACAGATTTTTGGTTTATTTTTTCTTTCCATCCCCTGCCGCCTTTAAAACATTGACGACGCTGCTGGCTCATGGGTCCCCGATGTCAGCCTCCTCGTACAAGAAACATGTGATATCTTGATTATTTTGCAGACAATAAACAGTGTATTTCGCTCTGAGCTATTGCAAACGGATAAATTAAATCTTTATTTTTACATAAACAAACTTATATGTTGAATCTCCTTGTTTTGTGTTTTTGCGAAGCATAGGACTTTCCTGTTTTTTTAGAAAAATCCGAACTTTCCTGTTTTGGAGTGGGCTGAAATTGTACGAGTCAAAAGGCTCGCAGATAGTTCGAAGGCCCAGATGTCCAGATGCAGCCCAATTTAAATCTTTCTTTTCTTGGATTTTTTTCACCCCCTGATTTCTGGCTACTTCATTGTTCTTTTGGTCCTGTGCCACCTTGAAAACGTTGAGATCGCTGCTGCAAAATGGGACCCGCATGTCATCCTCTATGTACAATAAAATTTCTTTTCTTGAATTATTTTTGGCTCCTGATATTTGGTCACTTTCCTTTTTCTTTCAATCTCATGCCGACTTTGAAACGTTGAGGAAGCTGCTGGCTCATGGGTCCCGCATGTCATCCTCTGTGAACAATAAAAGTTTCCTTTGTTGGATTTATTTTTTACCCTAATTTTTGGCTATTTGCCTTTTTCTTTTGATCCCCTGCCCCCTTTGAAACGATGACGACGCAGCTGGCAGGTCGGTCCTACATGTCATCCTCTATGAACAATAAAGGTTTCCTTTGATAGATTTATTTTTGACCCTAATTAATTTCTGGCTATTTCCTTTTTTTATTTTGATCCCCTGCCGGAATAGTTGAGGATGCTGCTGCCTCATGGGTCCCGCATGTCATCCTCTCAGAAAGGTAAATGTTTCATTTCTTGGATTTTGTTTACCAACTGATTTTTGGCTTATTTTTTTTGTTTTGATCTCCTGCCGCCTTTAAAATGTTGACAACGCTGCTGCCTCATGGGTCCCCAATGTCAGCCTCCCCATACTGCAAATCCTCTTTCTGCAAAGGTTGTATTTCTAGCTAGATAGCTAAGGTGGATTCGAATCTGCCGTGGTTCAGGCAGCTCAGGTAAGCCTTCTTGCACTGATTAATGGAACTAGTGTATAACAAGGTCAAGACATGTGGCTCGGTGTAATGAATCTATTTGAATCATGTTGTGGATTCAATCTGATAGTTCTCTAACAGGTCAGCCAAAATAGAAATTAAGTTTTTTTCTAAAACGGAAATGCAAATTAAGATGAACACAAACATTAGTTATCATAATAGCTGATCATACATACATACTTGCTAAGAGCAAAAGCTTGCCATAGTTTTACCACCCATACAATTAATTAGCAGTTCAGATAAGATAACCTTATACAAGTATAACTACAAATGCATTTGCTATGGGCTCATGGGACAACAGAACTAGACAACCGCAAACTTTATGACCAGCATGTCACAGCGGCATCGAAAGATCTTGACCTTCAACTTTGATCCAATGCGAAGTTTGGCACCGTCAATGAACTTTTTCCACCTGGAAGTAACAGCCAAGCGGCCATCTGTGGGACTGACGGAGTACCGTCCCTCCACGGTGAGACCTTCACTCTCCATGACAAGGGAAATCTTGCCCCTTCGGCCAGCATTGAGATCCTTGGAGATACTTTTAGGCAATTTCTGATTCAAAGCAAGAGATACCACCAAAAATTAGTCAATGGCACCAATGCACTAAAGACTGAACCATGTGAGACTTTGAGTAGAGAAGACATCAAGATAAGAGCAGTTATGCTGTCATATACTCACGAACATAGCCTTCAGATGCGTCCTGGTCACCACACGGGTGGCCACAGCAATGAGCTGAGACCTCGGTGCTGGGGCAGGTGCAGGAGCCGGGGCTGGTACACGAGCTGGTGCTGATGCGGGAGACTGCGGGTGGTGCAATAAACGGCCTCTAGAGGAACCGGTGATGCAGGAGACTGTTGGGCAGTGTGAACGGCAGCTAGAGGAACCAGTGCGATGCAGGAGCCTGCTGGTAGATGCAGAAATGGAGCTGATACAGAACCGGTGATGCAGGAGAGTGGGAAGCCGGTGCCGGTGTGGGTGCCCTTTGTGACATCCGCTCCTGTTCCATCAGGGGATCTGTAACTTTGATCATGTTAAACCCAGCAAGCTAGAACAGAGGGAATGGTTTAGAACAACTGCTCAGAATGCAGTAATCAAAGGATATGAGTACAAAAAAGTTACATAATATATATTTCGAAGTGTCTCCAACTCTGTAAGCAGTTACGTATATCTGCCCGTTTGAGTTTCTGATCCTCAGCTTGTCGCCCTTCTTCAGACCGTAGTCAAAAGCAAACTTTCTCCAATCATGTCCATACAAATATGTGATGGCTGCGTCTTGTAGACATACACCTCATAGACCGTGTAGGTGTTCATCAATTTGCCATTGCCATGCATAGTGAAAGACCCTTCATGCGGACACATCTGGTTAATCATTGGACGAAGTTCACAAGGTACAGTCTGCATGTGAAAATTGATACTAATGTAAGAAGTAGGAAGACTAAAAACAAGACTTTACTATATGCCAATTCATGCTAAACCACTGAGAATACATACCTGTAACTCTGTGAAGGAGTTATTAGAAAGGTAGATAGAGCCATAGGAGGTGTTATATGCGGGGTATGTACATGGGCCCGCCATATTCCCGCAAGCTCGGCATCGGGATGGTGAAGGAAACATGGGAGGTACTACTGGTGCGTAGCGCTGAATGTAAGTGGAAGAATTAGGTTGTGTAAAGTGCATAGTTCAGAGCAATGCAAATGTTGACAAGCGAGTGCATAACACTATGTTACAAACTGAACAGTCAAAATTTAGTGTATGATGAATATAAGCATGCTAATTTGGCGTTTCCGAATTCCAAAAAGCATTAGACAGAGCCGGTGATAATATCAGACATAAATCATGGCATGTATATGTGGCTTAAGAAAATATACCCGAACCCTTGGATGGTTACGGCCCGGCTGGTCCTTGGACTTGAGCTTATATAAGCATCCAGAAGGTGGGGCTGATAGTAACTTGGTGGCAGCCTCTGCAGATGCCTCATCAGCAGCAGTTGCAATCCTTTTGACCAATGAAGGCTTAGCAGTTTCAGTCTGCATATGAAAATTGAAGAGCAACAGACATCAGCAGTGATATATAAAATGAATCTATGAGACACTGATGCATATAGTGCTGGATGTAAGTGGAAGAATAGGGTTGTGTGTGTTTCTGAACTATTGGTAAGCATTAGACAAAGCCGGCAATAAACAGACAAATCAAATCATGTATGAGGATTAAGAAAATATACCTGCTTACTGAAAAGGATACCACCCAGCTGGCCCGTGGCCTTGTGCTTGAGGAGGTTTTCAGAAGATGGTGGCGGCACCATCGTCTTCACAACAGCCTCATTAGGATCATTTTTTCCATTTGAGTAGAGGCACAGAAGCTTCATCCTGCATATGAATAGCAACAGAACTCATCATTGATATTTAATAAATCTATGAGATAGACTAATGCAAATAGTGCGGGATGTAAGTGGAAGAATAGGGTTGTGCATAGACAACAGTTGACAACAATGCAAATGATTACAAAAGAAGCCAACGGAACTCAACAGTTTATATACTGGATGAGACAGACTGAAAAGTGAAAAATTAGTGCATGATGATTGTAAGCAAACGCAGTGTTTCTGAACTTTTGGTAAGCATTAGGCAAAGCCAACAGTAATTAAACAGATAATAATAAAATCATGTATGTGGATTAAAAAAATATACCAGATTCATTAAAAGGTCACCACCCAGCTGGCCCATGGCCTCGTGCTTGTAGAGGTTTTCGGATGATGGTGCCGGCACCATCGTCCTCACAGCAGCCTCATCAGCCTCATTTTGCATCCACTTGAGTAAAGGCGCAGCAGTTTCAGCCTGCATAAGAATGGGAACAGATCTCAGCAGTGATATTGAATGACTCTGAGATAGACTGATGCATATAGTGCTCGATGTAAGTGCAAGGGTATGGCTTTGTATGGACAACCGTTCACAACAATGCAAGGGTGTGTTCGGTTCTGAAACAGCGTGGAATGGAATGGAATGGTTACATTTCAGAGGAATGGAATGGTTACATTTTTGTTCGGTTGGAAAAAATGGAGAGCAGAACAGATCGAGGTTAAACTAATCATTTGTCTCAAAATTGTAATTAGCAATTGTAAATGACATTTTAATCTCAAAGTCGTAATTAACAGCGCCTAATGGTGCTCTTATAATCTAAAAATCGTAATTAACATCGTTTTTTGTTGGGTTAGGGGAACTGGAGAGTAGATGAACATTACTGTATGATGATTGTAAGCAAACGAATTTGATGTTTCTAAACTGTTGGCTTCGAGATCTTATGGGCTTCAACTCTAGCCTACCCCAACTTGTTTGGGACTGAAAGGCTTGGTTGTTGTTGTTGTTGTTGTAAACTTTTGGCAAGCATTAGAAAAAACCGACAATAAACAGACAAAAATCAAGGCATGTTTTGTGGATTAAGAAAATATACCATATTCATTAAAAGATCACCACCCAGCTGGCGCGTGGCCTTGTGCTTGTAGAGACATTTAGAAGATGGGGGCGGCATCAACATACTGGCAGCCTGATCAGCCGCAGTTTTGATCTTCCTTTTGAGTAAAGGCCCTAAAGTTTCAGTCTGCATATGAATAGCAAAACAAAAGGCAGACCTCAGCAGTGATATTGAATTACTGTATGAGATAGACTGATGCATATAGTGGATGCTCTTAGCCTTTTGCACCATGAACACTAGCTATGGACAGACAAAAAAAACTAGTTGACTCAGCTTTGTCTAGATACCTCCATCCCAAAGCTTAAGGCTTATTTATTTTTGAGAAATCAAAACAAGTAAAGTTTGACCAAAATTTTAGAACATTCTATCAACAAATATAATATTGTGTAGATACCGTAGGAAAATATATTTCACAACCTATTTAATGATATTAATTTTGTATTTTGCATGTTAATGATTTTTGGTAAAAGCTTAGTCAAACATGGTATAGTTTGACTTTCTAAAAATAATATAAGCCCTAAGCTTTGGGATGGAGGTAGTAGTATCTAGAGCTAAAACACATCTAGATACATCCGTATCTACAGATAGTTGAGTCAATTAATTTGGATTTGAGGGAGTATCAGATTCAGACTACATCATGGTAAGTTGGTTAAAAAAACTTACCCCGGTCCCTGCCCAGCTCGGCAGTGGCATTTCGCTTCTTGTGTAGATCGGCCATGCTCCTGCAGCAGGTGGGGCGCTATCGTTCCCCATAGCCTCAGCATGGAACCTGGAGGTACCAACCTGATACAGAGAATATAGAGCATGGTGTCACAGAGGCTTTACGCACAAACAGCTGAAGACATGTGCTACTTTAAGAATTTTTCCAGAACAGGAACAGATTTAGGATGCAGACAGACAGAGTGGATAAGCAAACGGAGTACCTGCTTATGGGGCTGGGGACGCAGCTCAAGCTCGCCAACTGCCCACATGCGTGGTGGCCTTACGCTCCATTGCCCCCACCACCACCACCGAGGTCTTTCCTTTCCTGTACAAGCTGACAAAAGATACAGTGAGGATCAGCAGAAACTACAAAGGTTGCAAATGTCGACAAATAAAGGAAGAACACCCCAATCCAAGCAAAGGTAGCCCCCGCCCCCCACCCCCATCAATCACTCCCAGCGCGAGGGTGACCAGAAAGACACCCCTTCGCCCAGAATAGGAAATAGATGCGCAAGATATCGAGGAGGGAAAAAAGAACCGATCTCGAGAAAGGAAAGAACATTACTAGTACTACCTAATCCGCTTGGTCTAGATGCAGCTTGCCCCTCCAAGCTGGATGCCTGGACGGTGGAGGGAGGGGATCGAGCTAGCGGCTTGCATCCGTCGGCTGTCGGCACTCGATCGGGAGAGACAAGGGGGCTACATAAAGGGGAGGGGTAACATATTTTATTACACAGTGAACTTACTGATGTGACTAGTCATTACATGTCTCACTGAAACTGGGCCCATAGTGTGGCACCCCAAATTCACTTGAACCTGCACGGCGGGACGCATTGGCGCGTCAAGAAAACCCCCGAATTGTAGCGGGGAAATGAAACATTTCACAAAAATTCGAAATTCAAGCACACTGCCACGCGCCAAGCACGCGGGTTGTTCCTTCCTCTTCCTCGGTTCCTCCTCCCCTATCCGAAAAAAACCCCAAATCCCAAGCTCAAACAACAACAAAAAACCCCAAATCCCCTGGCCGCCATGCATGTCCTCGTTAACCCGCTGGAGATCGTTCCGGACGTGGCGGACCCCCGCCCTGAGATCCCGAGTTCGTCTGTTCCGTCCACCTCGAGGCACTGCGTGCTGTCTCGCAGCGGCGGCTTGAGGGCGCTGCAGAGGAAGTTCCGCCGGAAAGTGCTCATGGCAACCGTGCAAGCTCACCGGCGTGCTGTATCCCGAGAGGAACTGGTCAAAGCTTTGCTATTCGCAAAAAAAAAGCGGGCCAAGATCTGGTCAAAGCTTCGTCGATGGCTTGCCGCGAGAGGCTTGGAGTCCAGAGTCAATAAACTAGCTGCTCGAGGACTTGGGCGGTTTACACGGATTCATATTAACTGACTCAAGTTTGTTAGTCTAGTTAACAAATGCATCTAGATACATCCATATCTAGACAAAATTGAGTCAATTAATATGAATCAGAGGGGAGTACCTGAAAGTGTTTCATGCTACCAACTAATGCGCTGGCAGGAATCGCTGTAGAAGTAATTGTGCTACTACTCATACGATGAACTGATTGTGTGGGTGTCAAATTTTGCAACGCGATCATCCACTGAATGCTTAATTATAGTTCTAGCGCCAAAGGCGTACAAATCATAACAAAGATAGTACATACTACAGCACCAGAACATAAGAGTACGAATCATAAAGTAGCTCAACATTTTGCAGCAGGGCTGGGTGGTCCTGAGACTACCGGGACGCCCCTGATGATCTTCGGGCGTGCATCCACTTCAACGCAAAGCTGTGTACTCGGTCCACGGCCTCCTTCGTAGGCGGATAATCTCAGTGCAGGACCTTCCTCTATGAAAGGCTCATCATCGTACCATCCACGGTGCATCAGGGCTGGGTGGTCTTGAGACTACCCGACGCCCTGATGATGTCCGGGCGTGCATCCACTTCAACGCAAAGCTGTGTACTCGATCCACGGCCTCCTTCGTAGGCTGGATAATCTCGGTGCAGGACCTTCGTCTATGAAAGGCTCGTCATCAGTACCATCCACAGGTGCATCAAACTGAGATTCATCTTCAAATCTCCCATCAAACTGAGACACCTCTTCAACTCTATGCTTCTGTAATTAGTACATCAACAGATTAGACAAACATCTAAGGAATGCAACCTGAACAAATGCCGTTTTACATATTTACCTTCTCATCTGGCACAGCACATGTCCCATAGCTGAAACCCGTTTCCTGAAGCAAGCGCTTTTTCTCTCCTTCCCGTCCATCCATCTGCAACAAGTTAAATTTGAGTACAGAACCTTGCACAGCAATGCAAACTATTGATCGAAACAGCGGCAGCATCAATATAAATAATTAACTACATATGTCAGCACACATACAGTGTGAGCAAGATCTGCTTCTCCCGCTGAAGGATCATTATATGGTTCACCATGATAAACCCACCTAACATATGTGCGGTCCATCCCAAAAATGTGTAAATGATCTTCCACTACATGGTGAGGCCTCTTCTCACCATTCATACATGTGCAGCGCGGGCAATACACGTCCAGGTTGTGACCTTCATGAGCTCTAATAAACCCCATAAAGGGTTGAACACCATTTATATATGAAGGGGAACATAAGTGTCCATGCAGTATCCAAGTTCTGTCCATCTGTTTAATTATGAGATACAATGGTTGGTGATTAATTTAAGGCGAAGTAGGAAATGTATATCCATCGAGTACAAAACTATACTACATGATTATGCATTTCAGCAATCATGTCGAGTACAAAACAAAAAATGCCCATCGACATTTTAGCAAACAGATCGTGTACAAAACTCTACCATGGCATTTCAGCAAATTAACGGATCGAGTGCAGAACTGACTCTATATGCCCACGCAAATGAACAAATTGATCGAGGACAAATCGAGCGGAAAACTATAAAGTGCCAATTAGTTCGAGCATACTGACGATTTTTTAGCAGCATCAAGAAAATATAAATCGTTAGGCCGTCTTGCCCGATGCATGATTGAGCTAGAGATAGAAGCCCTACCGTGAATCAACTTGACCGCCGGTGCGTCTCGAGAAGAACGACGGGGAGGGGAAGCTTCTTCTTCGCACGGACGGGACGGGGAGGGGAAGCTCTTCGCACGGACGGGGATAAGTTGTGTAGGGGTGGGTGGGGGGTCATGCGGCCGGGCCGCCCGGTAGGTGGTGTTTAATGGAGTTGCGTGTGTAATTTGCCGTGCACAAGGTTGAGGAATAGGCGGTTCCCTTTGCCGCGCGCACAATTCAAACTATCCCGCCCATGTAGTTTAAATTCGCCCTATTTTTGTTAAATCGACATAAAGTCATGTGAGTGGGTGGAAATTAGCAAAGTTGCTTGAAAAATAGTAAAACTCTGGAATTATCCTTTAAATATGCTCTACTTCGTGTGAAAATCGGGGTGTGGAGGCATGTTGAGCTGTTTTATTTGTACTTTCTTCATTAAAACTCCCATTTTATGCACTTTGGATGGAAAGAAATCATTTATACATAAATTTTGACAACGCCATTTGCAAACATTAATTGTTTTACATGCCAAGATGCACCCATCCACCAAATATGGGGCAAAAGTTTATCACAATCTAGATATATATGTATAATTAGTGAGGGACCCCTTTTGATTTTGTGCAATTTCCACTAATTAGCTAGAGAGAAGGGGTCAATTAATTAGGCCATGTTAGGGGCTATGTGTTTTAGATTAGGGTTGTGTGGATTCAAATACAACTTCTTTATTTGTGTGCTATGATTAATCAAAACTAGATCGATCGACTGCGCACACATTATTAGAGGCACATGCCTTTGCGCACAAAGTGCATGTGTGTGTTGTTGGCCACCAACGAGAGAGCGGAGAGAGCGATTGAAATCCCCAAATTAAACACATATATAAGCATGCATGGTTAGGCCATGCATGCATATTAATTATATATATTGTGAGGCAAATTAATTAAAGTGTGTTTTCATTTCAGACCTTGTCAAAATTCAAGATAATTAATTGAATTATCAATACTTATTATATAATTAATGAATCCCAATAATGTCTATATATATATATGATCGATATAGGCCATATATTAATTGGGGTTATATAATCTAGGGTTTACTAGCTATATATATAGCAAGGTTTTATTAGATTGGGTTATTAATTAGCTTGGGGTTATGTGTTTTAACGAGGGTTTGATTAGCTAAGGTTAGTTTTCTATATATATACGGTTTAGGGTTTAGGGTTAATGGCACATATATTTAATTAGAGGACCGCGAGGACCCCTGGCCTGCTTGATGCGCAATTAAGGGTCGTCGTTGGCCTATAGCTAGCTATATAGGGTTTTATGGTTTATTTAGAGGGTTTATGTGTTAGGGTTAATTATAACTTGTTGTGAATTAAATTACAACTTTTTTATTAGTGTGCTACACAATTAATCAAAACTCTAGCTAGATCGATCGAGTGTGCACAGACATGCACTATTAGAGGCACCCGCCTTTGCGCGTAAAGTGCAAGCATAATGTGTGTCGTTGCGCTGGCCACACCAATCGATAAAGAGAGAGATAGAGATGAGAGATTATTGAAATCGCCAAGAATGTTCAAATATATATATATAAATATGCATGCATGGTAGGCCAATGCATGTAGGCCTGGGCGTTCGGTTTTAACCGAAAATTCGGTTCGGTTTTTCGGTTTTTTTGATAATTCGGGTAATAAGAAATGAGAACCGAAATTATATCGGTTTTCTAATTAATTTGTAATTCGGTTATCCAAAAATTCGGTTCGGTGTTCGGTTTTTAACCGATTTAACCTAATTTTGACAAAATATAACAAGTCAAGTATGTATGATGTCACGCATTAGTTTGGCAGCTGCCGAGTTGCCGTGACTAGAAGCTAGGCCCACGTACGACAAGGACTATTGAGCATGTATATACTATTAGTGCTCCTCCTAACTCCAGGAACCATACGACCATGTAGTAGCAAACTACTCGTACATAGCTAGATGAAGCAAAATGAAATTAGACATATGCTTATATACACGTACTAATTTTTTGGGGCTTGTATGCATGTACTACGTGGAGTTTGGGACTTTGGCCTGCTTGGAGTTCTGCTGTTGGGCAAAGAAATTAGTTCAAACGATTGACAGTGAACTTCTGTATGAGACGATTATGGTATCTGTTAATGGTATATCGGGTTTTAAGGTTATTTCGGTTAATAGATGGTAAAAACCGAATTTGTTAATATAAATTCGGTTTTTCATATTTGAGCACCGAAATTGTTTTCGGTTAATTCGGTTTCGGTGTATTCGGTTTCGGTCCCGGTTATTTCGGTTCGGTGTTCGGTGCTCGGTTTTTTATGCCCACCCCTAAATGCATGCATGCACACTAATTATATATATATATATTGTGAGGCAACTTAATCAAAGTGTGTGTTTTCATTCGAGAACTTGTCAATATATTCAAGTTAATTAATTTATCAGCGCTAATTATATAATTAATTAATGAATGAATCTCAGGGATGTTCGATCATACATGATCGATATAGGCCATATATATTAATTGGGGTTAATCTATGGTTTGCTAGCTAGCTATATACATATAGAGCAGGTTTTTATTAGATCGGGTTATAGCTAGTATAGTTTGGGGTTATGTGTTTTAATTAAGTAGCCAAGTTTGATTAGCTAGGACGGGTTAGTTATATATATATGGTTTAGTTAGGGTTAATGTCACACTTAATTTAGGGGACCGCGAGGCCCCCTGGCCTGCGTGATCGATGTGCAATTAAGTGTGTCATTTGGGGCCTATATATATATATAGCTAGAGCTATGGTTTAGGGTTTATTGGGTTTAGGGTTTAGGGATTAGGGTTCGGGTTTAGGGATTAGGGTCTAGGGTCATTAGGGTTAGGGTTGTTAGGGATTAGGGTTAGCTAGGGGTTATGGTTTAGGGTTTAGTGTTTAGTGTTTAGGGTCTAGGGGTTATGTGTTTTAAGTATGGGTTAGGGTTAGGGTTTAGGGTCTAGGATGTTTAATTAGGGTGTTTAGCTAGGGTTTAGGGATTAGGGTTTTAGGGTTTTAGGGTTTAAGGTTTAGGGATCATATATCGATCGAGTGCGCACACACATTATATACTAGAGGCACTCGCGCCTTTTGCGCATAAATTAAAGTGCTTGCGTATGTCTGTGTTTTGGCCACAAACGATATATAGATCGAGAGAGAGAGAGAGAGATTGAAATCCCCAAGAATATGTTCAAATATATATTAAAAAATATATATGCATGAATGCATGCATGCATATGGTAGGCCATGCATGCACACTAATTATATATATATATTGTGAGGCAACATAATCAAATGTACGTGTTTTTCATTCGAGAACTTGTAAAAATTCAAGTTAATTAATTTATCAGCGCTAATTAGTTGGTCATCTGCTTGATGCGCAATTAAGTGTCGTTGGCCTATATATATATGTAGGGTTTAATTAGGGTTTAGGGTTAGCTACACCTAGGGTAGGGTTAGGGTTAGTGTTAATTAGGGTGTTTAGGGTGTACGTTTATGGTATAATTAGGGATTAGGGATTAGGGTTTTAGGGTTTATGGTTTAGGGATCATCGATCGAGTGCACACACACATTATTAGAGGCACCCGCGCGCATAAAGTGCATGCGTATATATAAGTGTGTTTTTTGGCCACCAACGATATATAGATCAAGAAAGAGATTTAAATATATATATCCCCAAGAATATGTTCAGATATATATTGAAATACATGCACGAATGATATATGTGCAAGGTATGACATGCGCGCATGCACACTAATTGTATATATATTATGAGGCAACTTAATCAAATGTGTTTTCATTCGAGAGAACTTGTCAAAATTCAAGTTAATTAATTTATCAGCGCTAATTAGTTGGTCGCCTGCTTGATGCACAATGAAGTGTCGTTGGCCTATATATATGTAGGGTTTAATTAGGGTTTAGGGTTTAGGGTGATCTAGCTAGGGTTTTAGGGTTAGGGTTAGGGTTAATTAGGGTTTAGGGTCTAGGGTTTAGGGTTTGGGGTTTAGTGTTTAGGGTTTAGGGTCTAGGGTTAGGGTTTAGGGTTTAGTGTTCAGGGTTTAGGGTTTAGGGTGTCGTAGTGTTTAGGGTTTAGGGTCTAGAGTTTAGGGTTTAGTGTTTAGGGTGTTTAGGGTGTACGTTTAGGGTATAATTAGGGATTATGGATTAGGGTTTTAGGGTTTAAGGTTTAGGGATCATCGATCGAGTGCACACACACATTATTATTAGAGGCACCCGCGCCTTTGCGCATAAAGTGCATGCGTATATAAGCTAGCTAGTGTGTTTTTTGGCCACCAACGATATATAGATCGAGAGAGAGATTGAAATATATATATATCCCCAAGAATATGTTCAGATATATATTGAAATATATGCACGAATGATATGTGCAAGGTATGACATGCGCGCATGCACACTAATTGTATATATATTATGAGGCAACTTAATCAAATGTGTTTTCATTCGAGAGAACTTGTCAAAATTCAAGTTAATTAATTTATCAGCGCTAATTAGTTGGTCGCCTGCTTGATGCGCAATGAAGTGTCGTTGGCCTATATATATATGTAGGGTTTAATTAGGGTTTAGGGTTTAGGGTTATCTAGCTAGGGTTTTAGGGTTAGGGTTAGGGTTAATTAGGGTTTAGGGTCTAGGGTTTAGGGTTTGGGGTTTGGGGTTTAGTGTTTAGGGTTTAGGGTCTAGGGTTAGGGTTTAGGGTTTAGTGTTTAGGGTTTAGGGTTTAGGGTGTAGTGTTTAGGGTTTAGGGTCTAGGGTTTAGGGTTTAGTGTTTAGGGTGTACGTTTAGGGTATAATTAGGGATTAGGGATTAGGGTTTTTAGGGTTTAAGGTTTAGGGATCATCGATCGAGTGCACACACACATTATTAGAGGCACCCGCGCCTTTGCGCATAAAGTGCATGCGTATATAAGTGTGTTTTTTGGCCACCAACGATATATAAATCGAGAGAGAGATTCGATTGAAATATATATATATCCCCAAGAATATGTTCAGATATATATTGAAATATATGCACGAATGATATGTGCAAGGTATGACATGCGCGCATGCACACTAATTGTATATATATATTATGAGGCAACTTAATCAAATGTGTTTTCATTCGAGAGAACTTGTCAAAATTCAATTTAATTAATTTATCAGCGCTAATTAGTTGGTCGCCTGCTTGATGCGCAATGAAGTGTCGTTGGCCTATATATATATGTAGGGTTTCATTAGGGTTTAGGGTTATCTAGCTAGGGTTTTAGGGTTAGGGTTAGGGTTAATTAGGGTTTAGGGTCTAGGGTTTAGGGTTTGGGGTTTGGGGTTTAGTGTTTAGGGTTTAGGGTCTAGGGTTAGGGTTTAGGGTTTAGTGTTTAGGGTTTAGAGTTTAGGGTGTAGTGTTTAGGGTTTGGGGTCTAGGGTTTAGGGTTTAGTGTTTAGGGTGTTTAGGGTGTACGTTTAGGGTATAATTAGGGATTATGGATTAGGGTTTTAGGGTTTAAGGTTTAGGGATCATCGATCGAGTGCACACACACATTATTAGAGGCACCGCGCCTTTGCGCATAAAGTGCATGCATATATAAGTGTGTTTTTTGGACACCAACGATATATAGATCGAGAGAGAGGTTGAAATATATATATATCCCCAAGAATATGTTCAGATATATATTGAAATATATGCACGAATGATATGTGCAGGCGCATGCACACTAATTGTATATATATTATGAGGCAACTTAATCAAATGTGTTTTCATTCGAGAGAACTTATCAAAATTCAAGTTAATTAATTTATCGCGCTAATTAGTTGGTCGCCTGCTTGATGCGCAATGAAGTGTCGTTGGCCTATATATATGTAGGGTTTAATTAGGGTTTAGGGTTATCTAGCTAGGGTTTTAGGGTTAGGGTTAGGGTTAATTAGAGTTTAGGGTCTAGGGTTTAGGGTTTAGGGTTTGGGGTTTAGTGTTTAGGGTTTAGGGTCTAGGGTTAGGGTTTAGGGTTTAGTGTTTAGTGTTTAGGGTTTAGGTTTTAGGGTGTAGTGTTTAGGGTTTAGGGTCTAGGGTTTAGGGTTTAGTGTTTAGGGTGTTTAGGGTGTACGTTTAGGGTATAATTAGGGATTAGGGATTAGGGTTTTAGGGTTTAAGGTTTAGGGATCATCGATCGAGTGCACACACACATTATTAGAGGGACCCGCGCCTTTGCGCATAAAGTGCATGCGTATATAAGTGTGTTTTTTGGCCACCAACGATATATAGATCGAGAGAGAGATTGAAATATATATATCCCCAAGAATATGTTCAGATATATATTGAAATATATGCACGAATGATATGTGCAAGGTATGACATGCGCGCATGCACACTAATTGTATATATATTATGAGGCAACTTAATCAAATATGTTTTCATTCGAGAGAACTTGTCAAAATTCAAGTTAATTAATTTATCGCGCTAATTAGTTGGTCGCCTGCTTGATGCGCAATGAAGTGTCGTTGGCCTATATATATATGTAGGGTTTAATTAGGGTTTAGGGTTTAGGGTTATCTAGCTAGGGTTTTAGGGTTAGGGTTAGGGTTAACTAGGGTTTAGGGTCTAGGGTTTAGGGTTTGGGGTTTGGGGTTTAGTGTTTAGGGTTTAGGGTCTAGGGTTAGGATTTAGGGTTTAGGGTTTAGGGTGTAGTGTTTAGGGTTTAGGGTCTAGGATTTAGGGTTTAGTGTTTAGGGTGTTTAGGGTGTACATTTAGGGTATAATTAGGGATTAGGGATTAGGGTTTTAGGGTTTAAGGTTTAGGGATCATCGATCGAGTGCACACACACATTATTAGAGGCACCCGCGCCTTTGCGCATAAAGTGCATGCGTATATATATAAGTGTGTTTCTTGGCCACCAACGATATATAGATCGAGAGATAGATATTGAAATCCCCAAGAATATGTTCAAATATACGCACACACATGAATTATTAGAGGCACCCGCGCCTTTGCGCATAAAGTGCATGCATATGTGTGTTGTTCTGGCCACCAACGATAGATCGAGAGAGAGAGAGAGAGAGATTGAAATCCCCAAGAATTAGAGGACCCCCTTGCACAAGTGTTGGCCATCTATATATAATATGAATCCCAATAATGTTCATACATGATAGGGCATATGTGTGAAGCAATTTTTTTCCGAGAACTTGTAAAGATTCAAATTTATCAGTGCAAATGGAAACTAGTGCACATTAGAGGACCCCCTTGCACACGTGTTGGCCATCTATGTATAGTTTGAATCCCAATAATGTTCATACATGATAGGCTATATGTGAATCAATTTTTTCTTCCAAGAACTTGTCAAGATTCAAATTTATCGGTGCTAATGGAAACTAGTGCGCACTAGACGAGCCCCTTGCGCAAGTGCTGGCCATTACATATAGTTTAAATCTCAAGAATGTTCATACATGATAGGCCATATGTGCAAAGGAATTTTTTTCCCGTGAACTTGTCAAAATTCAAGTTTATCGGTGCAAATGGAAACTAGTCCAAAAAATTACATAGAGGTCCAAAAGAACTAGACAATAACTAATAGGACCTGCAACTTTACAAAAAGGACCCCAAAACATATAGAAGAAAATCAATCGAGTCCTTCTGACCGCACATCAGATCTCTGCTCCGCATCCTTTCCAGCAACTCCGTCGCCGGGACGCACCGATGGCGTGTAACTCACACGTTCGTTGGGAACCCCAAGAGGAAGGTATGATGAGCACAGCAGCAAGTTTTCCCTCGAAAGAAACCAAGGTTTATCGAACCAGGAGGAGCCAAGAAGCACGTTGAAGGTTGATGGCGGCGGATGTAGTGCGGCGCAACACCGGGATTCCGGCGCCAACGTGGAACCTGCACAACACAACCAAAGTACTTTGTCCCAACGAAACAGTGAGGTTGTCAATCTCACCGGCTTGCGTAACAAAGGATTAACCGTATTGTGTGGAAGATGATTGTTTGCGAAAAAGAGAACAGTATTGCAGAGATTGTATTTCAAAAGAGAATTGGACCGGGGTCCACAGTTCACTAGAGGTGTCTCTCCCATAAGACAAACAGCATGTTGGGTGAACAAATTACAGTTGGGCAATTGACAAATAAAGAGGGCATGACCATGCACATACATATCATGATGAGTATAGTGAGATTTAATTGGGCATTACGACAAAGTACATAGACCGCCATCCAACTGCATCTATGCCTAAAAAGTCCACCTTCAGGTTATCATCCGAACCCCCTCCAGTATTAAGTTGCAAAGCAACAGACAATTGCATTAAGTATGGTGCGTAATGTAATCAACAACTACATCCTTAGACATAGCATCAATGTTTTATCCCTAGTGGCAACAGCACAACACAACCTTAGAACTTTCTGTCACTGTCCCAGGTGTCAATGCAGGCATGAACCCACTATCGAGCATAAATACTCCCTCTTGGAGTTACAAGCATCTACTAACAAAACTAAGATAAGGAGAGGTTGCTACAGTAGTAAACAACTTCCAAGACACAAAATAAAAACAAAGTACTGTAGGTAAAAACATGGGTTGTCTCCCATAAGCGCTTTTCTTTAACGCCTTTCAGCTAGGCAGAAAGTGTGCATCAAGTATTATCAAGAGACGAAGTGTCAACATCATAATTTGTTCTCATAATAGAATCAAAAGGTACCTTCATTCTCTTTCTAGGGAAGTGTTCCATACCTTTCTTGAGAGGAAATTGATATTTTATATTACCTTCCTTCATATCAATAGTAGCACCAACAGTTCGAAGAAAAGGTCTTCCCAATATAATGGGACAAGATGCATTGCATTCAATATCCAAGACAACAAAATCAATGGGGACAAGGTTATTGTTAACGGTAATGCGAACATTATCAACTTTACCCAAAGGTTTCTTTGTAGAATGATCAGCAAGATTAACATCCAAATAACAATTTTTCAGCGGTGGCAAGTCAAGCATATTATAAATTTTCTTAGGCATAACAGAAATACTTGCACCAAGATCACATAAAGCATTACAATCAAAATCTTTAACCTTCATCTTAATGATGGGCTCCCAACCATCCTCTAGCTTTTTAGGAATAGAGGCTTCGCGCTCTAGTTTCTCTTCTCTAGCTTTTATGAGAGCATTTGTAATATGATGTGTAAAAGCCAAATTTATAGCACTAGCATTAGGACTTTTAGCAAGTTTTTGCAAGAACTTTATAACTTCAGAGATGTGGCAATCATCAAAATTCAAACCATTATAATCTAAAGCAATGGGATCATCATCCCCAATGTTGGAAAAAATTTCAGCAGCTTTATCACAGCAGTTTTAGCAGTTTCAGGCAGTTTTCGCGCTTTGCATTAGAAGTGGAAACATTGCTAACACCAATTCTTTTATTATTATTAGTAGGAGGTGCAGCAACATGTGTAGCATTAGCATTACAAGTGGTGGTAATAGTCCAAACTTTAGCTACATTCTTCTCTTTAGCTAGTTTTTCATTTTCTTCTCTATCCCACCTAGCACGCAGCTCAGCCATTAATCTTATATTCTCATTAATTCTAACTTGGATGGCATTTGCTGTAGTAGTAATTTTATTATGATGATTTTCATTAGGCAAAACTTTTGATTTCAAAAGATCAACATCAGCAGCAAGACTATCGACTTTAGAAGCAAGTATATCAATTTTCCCAAGCTTTTCTTCAACAGATTTGTTAAAAGCAGTTTGTGTACTAATAAATTCTTTAAGCATGGCTTCAAGTCCAGGGGTTGAACTCCTATTATTGTTGTAAGAATTCCCATAAGAATTACCATAGCCGTTGCCATTATTATAAGGATATGGCCTATAGTTGTTACTAGAATTGTTCCGGTAAGCATTGTTGTTGAAGTTATTATTTTTAATGAAGTTTACATCAACATGTTCTTCTTGTGCAACCAATGAAGCTAATGAACATTATTAGGATCAATATTAGTCCTATCATTCACAAGCATAGACATAATAGCATCAATCTTATCACTCAAGGAAGAGGTTTCTTCGACAGAATTTACCTTCTTACCTTGTGGAGCTCTTTCCGTGTGCCATTCAGAGTAGTTGATCATCATATTATCAAGAAGCTTTGTTGCTTCACCAAGAGTGATGGACATAAAGGTACCTCCAGCAGCTGAATCCAATAAATTCCGTGAAGAAAAATTTAGTCCTGCATAGAAGGTTTGGATGATCATCCAAGTAGTCAGTCCATGGGTTGGGCAATTTTTAACCAGAGATTTCATTCTTTCCCAAGCTTGAGCAACATGTTCAATATCTAATTGTTTAAAATTCATTATGCTACTCCTCAAAGATATAATTTTAGCAGGGGGATAATATCTACCAATAAAAGCATCCTTGCATTTAGTCCATGAATCAATACTATTCTTAGGCAGAGATAGCAACCAATCTTTAGCTCTTCCTCTTAATGAGAAAGGGAACAATTTTAGTTTTATAATGTCACCATCTACATCTTTATATTTTTGCATTTCACATAGTTCAACAAAATTATTAAGATGGGCAGCAGCATCATCAGAACTAACACCAGAAAATTGCTCTCGCATAACAAGATTTAGTAAAGCAGGTTTAATTTCAAAGAATTCTGCTGTAGTAGCAGGTGGAGCAATAGGTGTGCATAAGAAATCATTATTATTTGTGGTTGTGAAGTCACACAACTTAGTATTTTCAGGGTTGGCCATTTTAGCAACAGTAAATAAAACAAACTAGATAAAGAAAATGCAAGTAACTAATTTTTTTTGTTTTTGATATAGCAAACAAGATAGCAAATAAAGTAAAACTAACAACTAATTTTTTTGTATTTTGATTTAGTGCAGCAAACAAAGTAGTAAATAAAACTAAGCAAGACAAAAACAAAGTAAAGAGATTGAGAAGTGGAGACTCCCCTTGCAGCGTGTCTTGATCTCCCCGGCAACGGCGCCAGAAATTTAGCTTGATGGCGTGTAACTCACACGTTTGTTGGGAACCCCAAGAGGAAGGTATGATGAGCACAGCAGCAAGTTTTCCCTCAGAAAGAAACCAAGGTTTATCGAACCAGGAGGAGCCAAGAAGCACATTGAAGGTTGATGGCGGCGGGATGTAGTGCGGCGCAACACCAGGGATTCCGCGCAACGTGGAACTGCACAACACAACCAAAGTACTTTGTCCCAACGAAACAGTGAGGTTGTCAATCTCACCGGCTTGCTGTAACAAAGGATTAACCGTATTGTGTGGAAGATGATTGTTTGCAGAAAACAGTAGAACAAGTGTAGATTGTATTTCAGTAAAGAGAATTGGACCGGGGTCCACACTAGAGGTGTCTCTCCCATAAGACAAACAGCATGTTGGGTGAACAAATTACAGTTGGGCAATTGACAAATAAAGGGGGCATGACCATGCACATACATATCATGATGAGTATAGTGAGATTTAATTGGGCATTACGACAAAGTACATAGACCGCCATCCAACTGCATCTATGCCTAAAAAGTCCACCTTCAGGTTATCATCCGAACCCCCTCCAGTATTAAGTTGCAAAGCAACAGAGACAATTGCATTAAGTATGGTGCGTAATGTAATCAACAACTACATCCTTAGACATAGCATCAATGTTTTATCCCTAGTGGCAACAACACAACACAACCTTAGAACTTTGTCACTGTCCCAGGTGTCAATGCAGGCATGAACCCACTATCGAGCATAAATACTCCCTCTTGGAGTTACAAGCATCTACTTGGCCAGAGCATCTACTAGTAACGGAGAGCATGCAAGATCATAAACAACACATAGATATAACTTTGATAATCAACATAACAAGTATTCTCTATTCATCGGATCCCAACAAACGCAACATATAGAATTACAGATAGATGATCTTGATCATGTTAGGCAGCTCACAAGATCCGACAATGATAGCACAATGGGGAGAAGACAACCATCTAGCTACTGCTATGGACCCATAGTCCAGGGGTAGACTACTCACACATCACACCGGAGGCGACCATGGCGGCGTAGAGTCCTCCCGGAGATGATTCCCCTCTCCGGGTGCCGGAGGCGATCTCTGGATCCCCCGAGATGGGATCGGCGTTGGCGGCATCTCCGGAAGGTTTTCCGTATCGTGGCTCTCGCGGGGGTTTCGTCACGAGGCTTTAAGTAGGCGGAAGGGTAGGTCAAGAGGCGGCGCGAGGGGCCCAGACCATAGGGCCGCGCGGCCGGGCGGGCCGCGCCGCCCTATGCTCTGGCTGCCTCGTGGCCCCTCTTCGTCTCGTCTTCGGACTTCGGAAGCTTCGTGGCAAAATAGGCCCCTGGGCGTTGATTTCGTCCAATTCCGAGAATATTTCCTTACTAGGATTTCTGAAACCAAAAACAGCAGAAAACAGCAACGGCACTTCGGCATCTTGTTAATAGGTTAGTTCCAGAAAATGCACGAATATGACATAAAGTGTGCATAAAACATGTAGATAACATCAATAATGTGGCATGGAACATAAGAAATTATCGATACGTCGGAGACGTATCACGCACCACTTGGGACGGTGTCGCCAGGACGAAGGAGAAGAATGGCCTCAGCAACGGCATATTGGCTCTAAGAAGGGCCGCTGAAAGGCCAAGATGTTCACGGGCAAGACGGATGACGCCGTCGTATGCCCCGAGCTTGTGAACGTTAGCAGCTTGACTTCCCCGTTGGCCAGATCTGAAGCACTGACCAAAGCAAGCCTCACCGTTAGCGCCATCACCTTGATGGCACCAGATCGGGGTTTGGCCGGCAAGATCCGCCAGATTCACCATAGGCCAGATCTGAAGCCGATGACGAGATCCCCGACTCCATTGCGCCATTCTGCTCATGGGAAACACTGGATCTAAGCTTACAACAACACTAACTCCCTCGGATCCAAATTAGCTGACTCAACTTTGCTTATCTAAATATGGATGTATCCACACATGTTTTTACTCTAGATACATACATGTCTAAGGAAAGTTGAATCAATTAATTTAGTTTGGAGGGTGTACGATATACAGAGAGAAGTCGGCCTCGTCTCCGGCCAGCGAGGCCGCCGGAGAGAAGGGGGGAGGAGCCGGGGAGTGGGAGAGACTCGAGAGAGAAAGAGAAGAGGAAGAAATGAGAGCTCCCTGGGGAAGAACATTATTTTTGTCGTTCTGCTCGTAGCTTGAAACTGAAAATTTCGGCCGCGCGCCAAATCATCCCGCCGCATCCATTCGAAAATCCCGTGACCAGTTTTACCCTTTTAACCCTGGTCCGGAAGCTACAACCCGCCGACCATGGAGGGATCATTCGGTAACAATGAAATATCTTGCCTAGATCCCGAACCCTCCCCACAGGCCCACACCCACCCACCAACCATTCGCCCCATTAGCTCAAAAATACTCTCACACGCCAAAGCTCCGACTCTCTATAGTACTAGATCTGCTTCGCCGCCGGCATACTCCTCCACAGCGTAGCCTTATCGTGTTGGCTGTCCACCCACCTGATCCGCTCCCCCGCCGCCTCGCCACCAACGGATCTGCTTCACCGCCGACCTCGCCACCGACGGATCTGCTTCACCGCCGACCTCATCCACAGCTAGCAATCAACGCCTTTCCTGTCGACGCACCGGATCCTCTCCAACGGAACCGGGTCTACTTCACCGCGCCCTCCACGAAGCCGATCTATTCCACCGACTACCTCGGCGGCTGTATCAACTTCACCAAATCCCTTGCCAGCCAACCATATCTGCTTCACTAACGCCCGCTTCTACTGAAACAGGGTCCACTCATCGTCTCCCGCGTTCGCCGCCGCTGGAATGCAAGTTGCCGCCCCGTCCACCCCGCCGCAGCTTGGTTAGTACGCTGGCCCGTTAGATCGCGGTGTTTCTTTAGCCATGTTTTGTGTAGTTATTTGCAGATCTCATATGCCATTAACTTTCTTGATGTGTTACTTCGCATGAAGTTCGTTTAAATATTGTACAGTACAAAAGCATTATCCGGTCGCTACCATCATGTTCATTCTACTGACACCTGTGTGTATCCACATATTTATAGCCTTATACCCATTCATTTGCTGCCAACTGTTTTTGTACTGCATGCTATTCCTTTTATAGTCATGCTATGGGCATTTCCAATCTGGTTGTTCTTATACCACGTCATTATCTCACCGCTAGCCGCTAGTTGTTTTCTCGTGCCTGCTATTCTCACACTGCTTTTATAATCATGCTATGTGCATTTCCAATCTGCTTGCTCTTATACCTCGTCTTTAGCTTATAGCTATTTTTTCCATGAATGCTCCTGTCGCACAGCTTGTATAGTTATTGCTGCGTGCATGTCTGGTCTTTGTATTATCGTAGACTAACTTGTCAATGTTATTTTTCCTAGGGATTGATCATGCGAACCACTTATTAGAACATCCAACATTAACAGCGGGGACGCTAGGGAAGGTTGGAATCTGAGTTCTTGGTTGGTAATTTTGGCAGTTTACTTCCGTTATTATCTATAACCTATATGCATTGTTCCTTATGCAAGAGATTAACACTTGGAACCCTGCCATAGCAATGCCATTCATGCTTTACTATGTTTCTGCCTATTTGATATGCTTGTCTTGGAGCAACTTCGAAGGTGATTTGAACCTGACATTTGGTCATTCTTAATGCCAGTTTATTTTATGTGGACAACCTTGGCATTACCCAACTCTAAATCTGAATGTCTGAAATTCGTATCTCATGAAAAGCAGCATCTAGTTGGTTTTAATCTGATATCTGGTAAATATTGGCTTATTCATTTGGCAACTCAAGTTTTTTGTTATTTGAAACCAGCTGACTTGGTCTTAAATGTGATATCTAAACACAGATTAAGGACAATGGAGCAGGAGGATTAACATTTCACTTGATGGCTGAACCTAAAATGACAGGCATGTCGACCACAACTAGTGCATGCAAGAGAAGGACCTGCAGCGAGCCAGTATGTGCTTAGTACGTGCATCTTATCTTATCTTGTCCTTATTTCTGCTACATGCTGTTATCTGATCTCTACATTGCGTAATACATGTTTGAATAGTTAATTGTTGTAACTATATTTGCAATATTACCAGAATGCAGTTTTAATGAAGCAGTCATCATTAGAAGGTAGTCGCCAAAGCGAACCTGTGCAACATTATGATGTAAGTCTGTGCTTAGTACAAGTTCCATACATTGTCTTATTTATGGAACTTGTTATTATCTTATATCTACATTGCATAATAAATGTTTGAATAGTTCACTGTTGTAACTATGTTTGCAATATTACTAGAATGCAGTTGTAATGAAGAAGTCCTTAGTAGAAGATAGAGCGCAAAAAAGGTTCCGGGGTGAGCCTATGCAACGATATAATGTAAGTCTGTGCTTAGTACTTGTGACTATCTCATATCACAATGCTTAATACATGTTTGCATAGTTCATCGTTTAACTCTTTTTGCATTATTATTAGAATGCAGTTGTGATGAAGCAATCTTCATCAGAAGAGAGGCCCACAAAAAGTTCTGATCTTTCTTCTGATGCATCCTCTCATAGCCGTCAACCTAGACCATTCCTTTCATCAAACAATAAATATCTCAAGGTTGTACTTTATAAAAGACATGGTATTGCTGCTTTAAGATCTGTAGCTGATATGTTGACCAAGAGTACACACGATTCAATCAAGGCGATTGCCAAATGTCAACGTGTTATTGATGATGCTAATAGAAGTCCTCAATGATTCTATGTAATTTTTTTATTTGGGCACATTAATTGCCTTGTAATTTTCCTAGTTATTTTATTTGTGTATGTAATTGTGTGTATCATTGATACCAGATTTTAGGCTCATGAAATTTAATGCAAGTTGACTAGTCAAACAACTAGGGCCCTACAACAGATTGTGCCGGCCCACTTACAGTAGTGTGGGACCCACTTTCATTTTGGGTTGGCCAACTTACTTATTGGGCCGGCCCGTTAACACGATAGTGGGCCCCACCTATTTATTGGGCCGGCCCACTATCTTGTTGGGCTAGCCCAATTACGTTATGGTGGACCCCACATACTAAATGGGCCGGCCCTTTAACAGGAAAGTGGGACCCACCTGTGTTTTTGGCCCGGCCCACTATCTTGCCGGCGCCCACTTGCTATATGGTGGACCCCACATACTAAATGGGCCGGCCCTTTAACAGGAATGTGGGACCCACTGTGTTTTTGGCCCGCCCACTTTCTTGTTGGGCCAGCCCACTTGCTATATGGTGGACCCCACATACTAAATGGGCCGGCCCTTTAACAGGAAAGTGGGACCCACATGTGTTTTTGGCCGGCCCACTTTCTTGTTGGGCCAGCCCATTTGATCTATTGTGGACCCCACGTACTAAATGGGCCGGCCCGATAGCAGGAAAGTGGGACCACAGAGCAATTGGGCCGGCCCAATAACTTCTTGGGCCCACTTGCTTTAAGGTGGACCCCACTTGTTAAATGGGCTGGCCCGATAACAGAAAGTGGGTCCCACATGTCTTGTGGGCCGGCCCTTTTGCCTGTTGACCGGTCAAACGAGTGCATTCGGCCCGGCCCACATGCTTAGTGGGCCGGCCCATTAAAGTTTTGACCAGTCAACCTTAGAGGTTAGGCCCGGCCCACGTAACTAATGGACCAGCCCTGCTATATAGTTGACCGGTCAAACTAAGTCAGCTGGCCCGGCCCGCAAACTTAATGGGCCGGCCCGCTTAAGACATGGCAGGCCTCGTGTGGGCCTACCATCTACCACGGGGTTTCAGCCGGTTAACGCCGTTAACGGCGCTAACGCGTCCGCCACGTGTCGGTTGCATGACGTCGCAGTCAACGGGCTCCCGAAACACTTCGCAACGGTCCGATTTTCGTGGCGGAAGGGCGCCGCGCGACGGACCGAAAAATCGTCGTAGGACTTTGCTCACGCAGTTTCGACAACCCCATATCGTCGGGTTAGGCCCATAGGCGACGAAAAATACCCCTTAGCGGACGATTTTGGGACGTTGTCTATCAGAGCTTTTCTTGTAGTGATACGCTGATGATGAGACTAATGTCAAGGAAAGATTTTTCGGAAGGATCGAGGAGATATGAGAGCTCAATTACTGTGGAGAGACGGTGCCAATGTTCCGTGTGATATGGGCCAAGAAGTTCGAAAAAGAAGGCCAATATTTCACCGCCATGGTTATACCCGATGCCAAATCGAAGAACGCATCCGCGAAAAATGAGCCATGGGTACTCGATATCCAAGTTTACCAATGCTTCTTCATCACCGACCCGTCGAGGCCTAGCCGTGTTGTCGTGAGGAGGGGCAAGAGGAGCATCATAGGAATGCAAGGAGACGCTAACGAGGAAGACTTGGACAAGAACGGTGACCCGAAGATCGAGGAGGAATTCGACAAGCACTTCGACATGCCTACTACTAGTAAAGTAAGAAGGAAGACCTCCCTACCCTCTAAATGTTGTCCGTTCACGCTAAGAAATCTCAAGGTGGCCGACATAAAGCATTCAACCGCCAACAACAAGGGCAAGAAGATTGCAAAGAGACGCTAGAGCTCGGAGCCGGGACGAAGAAGATCTTTTTTTGGTCTATGCACATGTGTGTGCGTGTGTGTGTGAGACAAGTACATGTGTGTGTGAGAGACAAGAACATGTACGCGGTTGATGTGTGTGCATGCATGTGTGACAAGCATATATATGATGCGAGGGAATTTTAAATTGTCTATATTAAAATAATTGAAGTGTGTGCATGTGTGACAAGAATAAAGTGTGTGCATGTGTGAAAAGCACATTCCATTTATTTGCTAAGAATAAAACTAGAAATGTATTAATAATATGGGATGCAGTGATTCAGAAAAAATCTAAGTCAAAAACTTCTGTGGCGCACCTAGTGGAGCATGTGCCACAGAATTCCTTAATTCTATGGTGCATGTACCAGTTAGATGCGCCACAGAATTACAGCACTTAGTGAAATAAGCGGTGCGGCCGTGCCCTTCCCCATCTCTTCCCCATTCGTCGCAAGGAACCCTAGCCACCTTCTGCGCTCGCCACCGCATGTTGTTCGCTCACCGGCCATCGCCTGCAATCACCACCGCCCCCTAGCGCCACAGAGCAGGAGGAGGAGGAGGAGGACCACCACCCCGCCGCCGAGGAGGAGGAGGACCACCCCGCGCCGCCGAGCAGGAGGAGGAGGACCACCCCACACCGCTGCCGAGCAGGAGGAGGAGGAGGACCACCCCACGCCGCTGAGCAGGAGGAGGAGGGCCACCACCCTCTCCCCTGCACACACATCCCTCTCCACGTCGCCACTGTCATTGTTCTTGCCCCTGCTTGATTCTTGCTCATCATTGTTCCAAAGATAAAATTTAGTTATGAATTGCCAGTTGTGAATTGCCAAGTATTGCAAGCTTTTTTTTGTTTTTGGTATGGCAACCAGAGAAAATTGCAGGGTTCAGTAGTGGAGGGCTTGTTGTTTGAGTGGTATAAAATGATATTTGGAAAATTGCAGGATTTTGGTGATGTAAGCCAATGAGCAAGTTCTTTTTAACTAATCTTGCTATAGCCATTGAGTTTGAGTAGTGGAGGGCTTGTTGTTTGAGTAGTATAAAATGCTATTTGGAAAGGCTACTAGCTAGTTCTTGATGAAATGCTCTTTGATGAATAAAAATAAAAAATGAACAAGCTAATTAAAATGGTCAAGTAGCTAGTTGGCAGTAGGTTTAGTTTAAATGAAAATTTGAAAATGCTACTGCCTAGTTCTTGATGAAATGCTTTTTGATGAATAAAAATAAAAATGAACAAGCTAATTAAAATGGTCAAGTTGCTAGTTGGCAGTAGGTTTAGTTTAAATGAAAATTTGGAAATGCTACTGCCTAGTTCTTGATGAAATGCTCTTTCATGTTTAAAAATAAAAATGAACATACTAAGACAGATAGTTGATTCTCTGGTTTATATAGTTATTTCTCTGTCTTATCTAAATTACAAACTAAGACAGATAATAAAATGGTTGTAGTTTCTCTGAATTTATCTAGGGATTTCTATTTTCGTGCCCTCAGGTCCTTAGTTGTACTCAGTTTTCCCCAGCTCCTTAGTTTTTCCTCAGTTTTCTCCAAGCCCTTGTTTGAAACCCGCAGAAGCAGCTCGACGGCAGGATTCCCGTTTAGTTGACCGTTCGTCACGTGTGGGGCCGCGTCGTGTGGGGCCGGTAGAAAGGGACCGCGTGGGACGGGACGAGACCGCGTTTGGTTGCGCACGTGAGCAGGAGCTGGGTTCTGTCTCTCTCGGCCCCAAATTGGCATTATTAAGAGCACCTTTTTCCCCTCTTTTCTCTCTCCTTTTCACCAAATAAGTATCAAATCTAGAGAAGTTTGCATTTCTGTCTTTCTTCAATTATTTGTGCCTTTTGGCCCTCGTTGTTTGCCCAATATGGCAGCAAATCTAGTAGGGATCCAGGGTAATGTACGATAAATTCACAGTCATAGTAAATCGAGAAAACAAAGTAGGGCCAACAAAATATAGTAGAACAGGGATAGATAATAGGGATCCCTCCCTAGATAATAAGCTGCATACACAGCAGCCAACATAGTAACAGGTTCTAGGTTCTTCACAGCACCATCATACAAACAACATAACAACAAGGGATCCCTAACTAACAACAAAGGGATCCCAACAACAAAATGGGAGGCAGCAGCACACGTCCAGGACTCCGCCTACCCCATCTGGCTCTCCCTCCACTTGTTGCCGCTGCTCCCTTGGGAGCCTTGGGCTTGAGCGGAGGCATGCGCCCGGCGGAGATCTCCACCCGCCGCATGCTGCGGAGGTGCATGCCGAGCACCCTGTGCTTGGCGCGGAAGGAGTAGACGTTCACCGTCATGCCGACCTTGGGGAAGGTGTTGCCGATGTTCTCAGCATGCGTGACGACGATTGAAGTCCGTGCCGCCGAGTCTCCTAGTGCGAAGGGCACCTGAGACACCCTTGGCGAAGTAGGAGATGTCTGGCCGACCTGCAGCCTCCGCAGCACTGGCAAGTCTTGACGTCCTCCTCCTCGTCGTCGCGCCGACGTCGCTGCCACATCTGATCCATATCAAACAGAAACTATGAGTGAATGAGTTGCAACGATGACGAACGTGCATGATAACAAAGTTAGGAAAAACAAGTGCCTCGGTAGAGTGGCACAATTATATATCTACAGGGAAGGCGTAAGCGAACCAAAGCTCATGCACAACAGATTTGTACACAGCAATGGTTCGCTGAACCCTCCCTGTAAAAATTTGTGCCCAACGATTCATCATAGGCAAAGAAACAGATTCCAGATCTGAACTTGAACACATTCCAGATTATTTGCAAAATTAAACGGTTGATATCTTTCGATTAGTGCATAAAATAACTGATTGAGATCCCATGATTACTTGCATAAATTAACTGATTGAGATTCAATTATTACTTGCATAAATTAACCGAACGGCCGAACCCCAAATCTTAAAGGAAATCAAGAAGTGATCAAAACAAAATGGAATAAAAACGGCGCAAATATTAGCCCAATGCTCATCCATCTACAGATCCATCTACACCAGGAAAAATAGGGTTCAAAAAGGAATGGGGAACAAAAAGGAAGCAAACCGTAGTTACCTCGCTCCATGGGTCCTCCAGGAAGGTGTCGTAGGGGTTCGGGGGCGGGACGTACGGCACCGGCTCATAGGGGTCATATCCCGGCGGGATCTGACCGCCACCGGCGGCAGCAGCCTCCGATGCACCGGCGGAGGCGGCGGCGACGTCCGTTGAGGGGACGGCGTCGAAGAGGGAGGCGTCGCGCTTGGAGCCGACGGGGCCGTGGACGATGGGATTGGCATTCTCCTTGTCCATCTCGCCGGCAGAGGAGAGGGAGAGGGAGAGGGTTTTTGCTTTGGAGAAGATGATGGGACGTGAGAGAGGCGTCGTTGCGTGGGTGAGTGAGAGTGACAGAGATAGTGGGAGGAGGCGTCTATAAAGGCGAGGGTGGTTAATGCGACCCGCGTCCTACGCGTCCACCGCGCACGTCTGCACGTCTTGGACTTCTGCAATGCGACACGCGTCCACGATTGCACGTCTTCGACTTCCACCGCGACCCGCGTCTACGCGTCAACAATTGCACGTCTTCCATTTCGCACCGCAACACGCGTCCTCGAGTCTAACCCTGGAAATTTAGATATACTCAGATATAACCTCGAGTCATATACTAGCATTTTTTGTGTGCTCAGTTTTCCCCTTGAGTGCTAATACGGCTAGTGCAATATGCTCAGTTTTACCCTCAAGTGGCTGGTCAATAGACAACAAATGGGATTAACTAGTTAAATGAGTCATTTAATGTGCAAAAAATTCCGAAAAATAGTGGCACATACTCATGGAGTCTTTACCACAAATTTCCAGTTCTCAAAACATAGATAAGTCATAGATAAATCAAGTTTTACCACAAATTGCCACTTCTCAAAGGCCTTCTCAAATCACTTAGTAGCTATGAAGGTGCATGGTTTTCCACAATAAGCCCTTCCCAAAACAGCTTTTCCCAAAACATACTTTGTCTAAATGAGGCCACAATTCTCACACTCATGTATATTTGTATTGCAAATAGTTTGAGGTAGGCCAAGATGGGTTTCATTGTACAAAACACACATTTTCCATTTTTTAAATCTCATATTTGAATCCCTTAGTCTGTTTATTACACAGGTGCCCTTAGTTTCTTGATACTACTCAGTTTTGCCCTCTCCCTCCACAAATTCTCGCAGACGTGCAACATTGCCCTGATTGGTCTAGCCCATGTCACGCGGATCGTGCCCGCCGACCGTTGATCGTATGATCTAACGGGCAGGATAACCTCTCTCTCTCCGTCGGCGGTTACCTTCCACTCTCTAAGTATGCTAAAGGGCGGTTTTCTGTATTCATTTTCACGCGCTAAAATTATAAACTCTTTTAGGCATTACTTTTCACGCAAAAAATGATAAACCATCACCGATTTGTTGTAGCCATTACTTTTCACGCAAAAAATGATAAACCATCACCGATTTGTTGTAGCCATTAATTTTCACGCAAAAAATGATAAACCATCACCGATTTGTTGTAGCCATTAATTTTCACGCAAAAATGATAAACCATCACCGATTTGTTGTAGCCATTAATTTTCACGAAAAATGATAAACCATCACCGATTTGTTGTAGCCATTACTTTTCACGCAAAAAATCTACCTATCTTTGTATAGAAGATCGTCTGTATGATTTTTTAGGTCATTTAGAGAAGGTAGAAAAAATCCCTTTGAGAAGGTCGAAAAAACCTAACTTGTTACAAAAGCTTGTTTCAGTGAGACCTAACAAAATTTGGCATACATGATGCCATATCTATAACAACAAGGAATATCTAAAAGGGAAAGTTTCACAAAATTTGAAATTTAGGGCGAAAATGATGCCATACATGATGCCATAACTTGTTACAAAATCTGAAAATCAATTGGGTATTATAAAGGGAAATAAAAAGTTCGAAAAATGTAAAAACGAAACCATCTATCTATCTATGTATAGAAGATCAGCTGTATGAAATTTGAGGTCATTTAGAGAATGTAGAAAAAATCACCTTGTTAGAAAAGCTGGTTTCAGTGAGACGAAACGGCATGCGTTTAAGCAAAGTGATTTTTTTGAACATCTCCAAATGACCCCAAATTTGCCATACATGATGCCATACGTGTAACAACAAGGAACCCTATCTAAAAAGTGTCAAAAAAGTTTGCCCAACCGTATAGCTCTATCAAAAAGAACCTCACCATGGCGCTAGTATAATTTTGGGCTTAGTTACAAACTTTCGTTACCTAACCTTCAACACGAAACTTATTTCAAATCACTTTTGGCGTACAAGAAACAAATCCCACCTTGATTCGAGCACCACAGCCTCCAACGATGCCGATGCCGATATCGGCATGGTCGGAACGACTATGCTCGCCGCCACCGCTGGTCACCGTCGGATGCACCGTCAATCCCGTCCCCTCATTCGATCACCGACACACCAGAGATACCGCCGAGGCCAATGCCGAACGTACATACGATGCCAATGCCGAACATGCATGCACGCCGTTGTGGGCCACGCCGCCCGCTATGCTGGATGCCACAGACCACCGCGAGGTCTTTCCCTTCGCCACCACACTCTTCTAGCACCCATCTATACACGCCAGAAAGGAGAGACACTAGTTTCTCTACATTGCTCGCGTTCATGTCGGACACGGTCAGTCAAAGTTTTGAGGTAGTTGTCGATGTCGTCGACCATTTCTTCTCTTCTTTGCATGGTTAAACGCGTCTAGTTCATATCTATCTAATGCGTCTGGTCTCGCCTCATGCAGTTCTTTGTGGACGTCGATCTCATCTCGGCACCCCGCAGCCACCTCCTCCGTGCCATCGCTATAGAGCTCCGTTTAAAAATCTATTCCTACCCGTGTATTGCCCATTGTATCAGCGCCATGGCCCACTTGTCATTCGATATACCGAAGCCCCACTCGTGCGCGTTTTGGTTAGGGATACACCGATGCTTACGGTCAAACAAAGATGGATGGTCTGACGTGTCTTTGCGAGCTCTACATGGCCCCACTAGTCGAAAGATAACGGTCAACCGTCGGCAACCGGCCGTTACATCACGTGTGATGGTTTCAGACAAAGGCTTGGGTAAAACTGAGGAAAAAACTAAGGAGCTGGGGAAAACTGAGCACAACTAAGGACCCGAGGGCACGAAAATAGAAATCCCATTTATCTAATGCTAAAGCATTAGTGTGCTCTTGATAAATGGTGATGAATATATAGTGATGGTGGCATACTGTAACTGCTGCTGCTAAGTAATATATATATATATATATATATATATATGTCGCTGGTGCTAAGTAATTAGCTGCTGCTATATTTTGAATAGATAAAAAATATTGTTTTTATGTTTCTCTACTGCTATATTGTTTCTGTTTCTCTGGTGTAACTGCTGCTGCTGCTAAGTAATATATTCTAAATGAACTCTTGTTCTAAAGCAGCATAGTTGGTACTATTAATACAAAATAGAGATAAAAAGCATATAAAGTCAGTAAAAAGCATGACTTGTTCAACCAGGAGTTTTTGTTTTGTTTTTTCTACTCATATACCCTGTTTTTATGTTTTGTTCTTACACAGGCACATTCCTTTCAGCAAATATATAAATGTGTGTGTGTGCATAGGCTCCAAGATGGCACATTTCCTAAAGCAAACATTTTTTGTTGTTATTTTTCTGGAGAATATATAAATGTGTGTGTGCATAGGTTCCAAGATGGTATGATAAAGAAGTGTTGCCCATTTCTTTATTTGTATGGTGATGAATATATGGTGATGAATGTGGGCAAGATGTATTTGGATGGTATAATTTTTTGCAGGGATTTCATTGAGTTGCCCATTTCTCCCGAAGCGTTGATTCACTTCCGTTTCGGTTTAGAAATGGGCACTCCTACGTAGAAAAATTAGCAAATGTCATGCCAATTTTTTTAATTTTTTGGTTGACTTTTGTACTAACTTTTTGCCCCTTTTTAATGAAGCGCAAATAAACATGTCGGCCGGCACTTCTAAGCCCAGGAGCCAGGAGGAAGACGCCAGAGAGGCCAACAAGGAGTTCTGGGAGGGCTACGATGAAGAGCGCCGAAAGGCCGCCGCCGAGTCGACCAGCGATGAGGAAGAGGGCCAGGGGGCCGTCACCGACACCGGCGACGAGGGAGAGGGCCGGGGCCGCCGCCAACACCAGCGATGAGGGAGAGGGACGGGGGGCCGCCGCCAACACCGGCGATGAGGGAGAGGGCCGGGGGCCGCCGCCGACACCGGCGACGAGGAAGAGGCCTGGGACGACGCCACCGAGACCGGTGAAGAGACCACCAACCGCACGGAAGGTATAACGGCGGCAACACTGAGGAGGCTAAGAAGAAGAGGAAGGCGAGGAGGCCAAGGAGGGATCGGAGGCTGCAAGTGCTCGCCAACATCACCGATGCTTTCACGTTTGTCTCCAAAAGTGGCCTACCCTTGGAGCCTTCGGTGGTTGCCAAAGGGTACAACATGCAACTAGGGTGAATCGTTCGTGAAACCGTGTCGATCAACACTCAGGACATCAGAAGCGAGGCCAACGCGGCTTTTGTCGAAACCCTCCTCCAGAAGCTTCACCAACGATACACGTTCTTAGAGTCGTTCAATAAAAAAGGTGGACTCTTTAGCTCTCACGGAGATGAGCACCGCCTTGAGCAGCTGGAAAAACCGGCTGAAGAAAAAGATCGAGGCCGGTGAAAGCTGGGAGAAGATAAGTACCAAAGACCCGTCGCTCTCCATAGCAGACTTTGATGCATTCAAGTTGTCCTTAGAGACTGATGATGCTAAAAAATGGACCGCCTGGGGGAAGAAAATGCGGCAATTGAACTTAGGGGCCCACCATTGCGGAAGCGGCGGTTACCGAGGAAAATAGCCCATTTGGGACAAGGAGGATCCGAGATGATACGTCTGGGGAAAGAAAACCCCTGGCTAAGAATCGCGGATTTACAGGCTAGGAACTTTGTCCGATCTCGCTACTACTTAGACTAGAAGACGGGGGAATTTGTTATGGATTACTCCGAGAAATGTCTGGTAAGGATAGTCTATATTATTGCGCTGATCTTATTAGGCAATGAACCAAATGGGCTAACCTTAAGTTCCTTTGTCTGAAGGAGGATGAGTTGAAGGATAGTTCTACGGCTGGCCCATCGTCCCAGGGGTCGATGGAACCATGGGACATGCCTTTCAATAGGGCGACGAACACATACAAGCAGAGGGACCTGGACAAGCCGCTGAAGTCGGCTGGCCGTGCGTCCGGCTTTGGCACAAGTATGAAGCTATCAGAGTACTATGGATCGGATACCAAGATGAGAAAGGAGAGGAGCTCGCCGGCTAAGGATAAATCCGAGGTTCAGGAGCTGAAGAAGAAGGTGGAGTCACTAGAGTAGCCGGTGGCCGAAAAGCCGGCGGAGAACACCAAGCTGATGAGTAAGTTAGTGGACGAGAAGATCCGGCAGATCATCCCCCTAGGTTGATGGAGGGGTTAGCTGCTTGGAATGCGGCAGGTCAACAGGGCCCGATACATGTGCCCAGCGTCAGCGGAAGCAACTCAAGCTTCCAAGTGTTGCCGAAACTGTTGACCCCGACGCCGCCGCTCCAGCCGACGCCGCCGCTCCAGCTGGTCACATCGATGCCCCCAACCGTGGAAGCTGATAGGGTGGCGATGCTTGATAATGCACCCGGCACCGACGCCCTTGTATCAACGTTAGCCGAGATCGATGACACCAAGAAGGTAACTCATTAGTTTGTCCTCCGCGTCATCTTCTTTAAGTATATATGCCTTTCCTGACTGCCTTCTCATGATGCCCAACATGCCCCTGACTCAGGACGAACCTTGCATACTCCTGCATACGGTGGAGCCAGGCGGCAAGTTGATGGAAGTTGCTAGCGGAATTGTCATAGCCAACCGCGATATGCACACGCTAGAATTGTGGAAGATGTGATGAAGGTCAGGTTGGCAATGGTAGTGCCGGAGTACCGCTACATCATCCCCCCATCAACCTCCGGGCGCAGACAAGGGCGACGTTATGGTCCTTGAGGATTGCACCTCATGGCTTGTGACATGGCTGAAGAACCAGATTCGTCTGGGGGGTCTTCCGAGTGCTAGGCGCAGCACTGGCGCCACCTCCCCAATCATCTAGCCCAAGATCGCCCGGCGCAGCGCCGCCGCCACCCCTAAGGAAACGGCGGTCGCTGCAGCTACCCGGAAGGAACCGGCGATCGCCGCCACCACCACACGCCACCAACAGCTGTTGGGAATGCTACCGCAATGACCGTCGACCAAACACAAGGTACGCCAAGCGGCGGCGTCGCAACCGCCACCACCTAAGGACATGGCGCCACTTGATGGCAACGATGGAGATGATGATGATGATGATGATGATGACATCGATGCCTACATCAACACAGGCCCCTACAGCCAAGATATGTACATGCCTCCTATGGATGAAGAAGCCTTCCGCACTCACGGCGATCAACTTGGTCGTCCCACTACAGTCAAGCAGCCCCTGACCTTCACGGGTTTTTCTCTGTAAGACACTCCTCCGGAGGCTGGCAATCCAGCTCAAGTCAAGTCGGCTACCATTTTCAGCCCTAACACGCTGCATAAGACGATCGTCGGGGAGCCACCCAAATTAACCCCAGCACTCCCAAGCAACACCAACACCACCAGCACCCCAAGCAACCGAAGCAACACCAGCACCACCAGTACCCCGAGCAACCCCAACACCCGAAGCACCCCCAGCAGGTCAGGTAAAGAAGCCAAGGAAGAGAGGAAATAAGAAGGGCGCATCTTCGAGCCAGCCTCTTCTTAAGAGGATCCGGGCTGACAACGTGGTACCACCGACACTGGATGGCTTGCTCCGGTGTCATGAAGCTGGTAAACCGATACTGCCTAAGGACATGGAACACCTTGGAAGTGGACCAATGCTCCCTTTGCAGCACAGTATTCAATATCTAGAGGGCATCCTTCTTAAAGACAAGGATCCAAATTACCCGGTGTTCACGGTCAAGGTGCCAGCAGACCCGAACTTCGTCCAAGAAGACCCCGCGGATATCTTCTTCATAGCGTTCAAGGACGTCTTCAATCTATTTCACTGGAAACGGCTTGACTATAACTTGGTCCGCCTATACGCGATCAATCTTCAGATGAAGATCAACAGAGATCGCGGTAGCAGATCCCTACTACATGCGCGATAGCCAGCCGGAGGACGGCTCAAGGACACGGACCAAGGCGATGCGGTACCTCCAGAGCTTCATGCTCATGAACAAAGAGAAGAACACCATTCTTCTGCATGTCTTTCCCGAGTAAGTACACATCCATTCACGGCCGTCGTAACTTATGCTTTCTTATATATTTCTTCCATTGCCGATCCTTTCCAACATTCCATTTCAATTGCATGTGTTGAGCAGGGACAAATAATGCACACTCGTCATCCTTTGCCCGAAGTGGTCACTAGCCCAGTATTTCGACTCATCGAATACGACGACGAATAAAGACTACAAGAGAATAAGGGGTGTTCTCGATGATGCTATCATTGGCTACTCCAAAAATGGAGGCACCTTCGACAAGAAGGGGGAATTTATCAGGCCGGACACTAAAAAGCTCGGGTTCAAGCACGTGATCGACTTCCCTTGCATCAAGCAGCCAGCTGACAACATCAAGGAGGCCTTCTATGTCCTCCATCACCTTAAAGGGTTTTTCGCGGATGCAGAGATGATGAGTCTGCCACCTAGTTAGAGAGACCCCATTAAAATGGTGGAGGAGAGCAACGATGCTGATCTTAGAGAAGACTTCCATCGCATCCAAGTAAAGCTATCGGAAATTATCCTAGAAGATGTATCCAACAGATCGGGGCTCTTACACCAACTCAGAGGGTTGTGTAAGAGGGATATCGAAGAATGCCTACATAGGCAGGGTGATGGAAGGACGTGGACGATGAAGGAAATGTACAAACCATTCCCGGAGCCGCTGAAGAAGATGTCTCGTTGACCGAGGCTGGTGTGCCTACCATTACTTTGAATCGATGGACAATGTGTACTGTGTTGTAAACTAAACTTGCTTAATTTGCTCGAAACGGTCGTCGTCGTTGGACTTCAATTACTATTATAGTCGTTTGTCGTTGAACTTGATTACTTATGTGATACCGATGCTATATGTCTTTTAGGTTTATTATTATTTCCTTGCTTTAATGCTTGTGAATATGTATGCATGTGAACCCTCTAATTCTTTTCATTGCATTATATACTAATATGCCTTGTGTCCATAGAGATGACGTACTACGTCGTGTTCGAGGGGCGGGTTCCAGGAGTGTACGAGGAGTGGGAGGACTGCAAGAAACATGTACACAAGTTCAGCGGCAACTGCTACAAAGGATACCCGACTAGATACGAGGTGATTGCCAAGTGGAGGAAGTACCAGTCGAACAAGAGCAAGATGAAGACCTTCGTTGTGCTCTCGCTCTTGCTCACCATCGTCGCGGCGGTACTCTATTTCATCCTAGTGTAGGCGGCGGCCGGTGTCACTTCATTTGTATGTCGAGATGATGAACTTAATTTGCATGGATTATGAGTTGTATGAAGCTATATGTATAACTCGACCGGGCTCTAAGTAATGTGATGATGATGTATAATGTTGCTATATTATATCTGTCTATATTATATCTATATATAACCTATATACTGTATATAAAACCTATATAAAACCTGTATAATACACCAGGAAGTACAAAATCGAGTATACCTGTACATTATTCGGTGACGCACCAAAATTAAATTGAGTGGCGCACCTATTTATGTGGAGCACATGGGCCATATGTGCCACAGAACCTCTTGTTTCTGTGACGCATTGTCCCTGGTGCGCCATAGAACTCCTTAATTCTGTGGCACATGGCCTGGTGTGCCACAGAATCCTTATTTTTGTAGCGAAGTTTCTGTGGCGCACCGCCCATGCGCCACAGATGAGGCTTATTTTCGTACTAGTGTCAACTAGATAGCATATGCCTCATACATTGTTGGTCGAAACAAATATTAACATTCAGGGAAGGGATAAGGGAAGCCAAGTAGGATGCACAAAAGATTGATATTTGTGCCATCACACCAGGTTCACTCACCCCACCCCATAGTGTAGTGACCAAATATTATAATCATCCGCAAGTGCAAATAAAATTAAAGACCAAATCCTTATGAACTTGCACCCAATTCATTTTAATTCAGTGTCAGTAATAGACCATCATATGAATTCAGTGTTATATATATCCCGTTAGTTCTTAAGAAACCAACCACATTTCATGGGGAACAAATCCGATGCCATTTTATGGATCATACACTAATCAAGAACTCACCAAGAGCATAAACAAAAATAGGGCAGCAAGTAAACCCAGTAGCATATGAAGATTCAGGTTGGAGTTCTTGACCAAGAAGTTGATCAAACATTAGCAGATTCTAAGTAACCATGTCCATGTATAAGAAGATTGTCAACTAGCGCTAATTAAGCATACACCTAAGTAAACATTGCTCCCATTTTTCCAGAAGAGATCAATGAAACCCCAAAGTTGAGATGACCGAAGCTAAACTAGAGAACTTGATTTTTATTCATCACCAACACACTCAGCAGAAGCATCACCATGTACATCAACAACATCACCAGTTCATTTTTATTGAACCATGTACATCAGCTCACCTCCAATTCATTTTCAAAGTAGCAGTACATAAATTCCAGTACATCAAAGTAGCAGTATATAAAAACCTACTGCATTTTAGCATTTTATTCAAAATAGCAGTATATAAATTCCAGTAGCATCTTAGCATTTTATTGAACCATATACATCAACACCTCACCCCCAATTCATTTTCATTCTCATTTCAGAGAGAAAATTTCACTAGCAATTTTGTTAGCAATTTAGAAAGTTCATTTTTTGTACACCTACTGCCACCAAAATTTAATCAGATATCATTTTTATTCATTTTTAAATTCTCTAAGAGCAATTTCAGAGAGCAAATTCCTAAACCTAAACCTAAAAATTCTCTAAGAGCTATTTCAGAGAGCAAGTCCAGGGGGTATACCTACGCCGGTGATGGCCGATGCCGTGATGCGGCATCATCGTGGAGGAGAGGGGAGATGACATAATCGGCGTGGAGGAGGGGAGACGGCAGCCTCGGCGTGGAGGAGGAGGCTGGGAGGTGGCATGGAGGAGGAGGAGAAGGAGGGGAGGCGGCGGCCTCGGCGTGGAGGAGGGGAGACGGCCGGCGTGCGGCTTCAGCGTGGAGGAGGGGAGACGGCCGGTGGACGGCGTCGGCATGGAGGAGGGGAGACGATGGCGGCACCGTGGAGGAGGAGGAGGGGAGACGGTGGCTGCTGCGTACGGGAGAGGGAGGGGTGAGATGATATACGACCGTCGATCGAAATCCCAATTATTGGTCCTATTTCTGTGGCGCACAAGGAAAGGTGTGCAACAGAATGTCTTAATTCTGTGGCGCACCAGGAAAGGTGCGCCACATAATGTCTTACTTCCGTGGCGCACATTATCCTGTGCGCCACATAAATAGTGAAACCAATGACTGGGGCTAGCCGCGTGTGGGGCTCCTGTGGCGCATCCGTGTCAGGTGCGCCACAAAAATACGCTAGTTCTATGGCGCACCGTGTCTGGCGCGCCATAAAATATTTTCAGTGGCGCACACAAAACTGGTGCGCCACAGAATAGCATCTCTACTATAGCTCCTTTCCTACTAGTGCCCCTAGCCACAATAGATGTGCGGCCTACCCAGGCTGAGCAGGCCATACTACTTTGCTCTGAGCTCACAGCTTCCGCGTGAGGGTTGAGAGTTTTTTTTGTGAGAGCGGAGGTTGCTCTTAGCACATCCCCAGTTGCGCCTTAAGCCCCTCCTTCGGCCGAGCTCAATGCCGGTTCAGCTGATATTGGGGAAGAAGGCCTCTATGGAGGTTTATCCCCTCGTTCATTTTCATGCCAGCCGCTACAATGCCTTTTGTCGGATGCCTCATAGAGTGCGAGATCTGGTGATGTTGATCATAGCCGAGCTGCATGAGTTGGGTGGGAAGTCCGCTTCTCCCCTGTCAATGGTGCATCTAGAGGTGGAGTCACTTGGGCCTTCAGCGGTGGCTTCCATCCCACCATCTTCGGAGCCTGACCATCGACCTGCTTGTTTTCCTTGACTCTAATGTTCTCTCTGCAAACGAGCTTTGCGACCTTCTCGTCAGTTTGGGGCGGCTAGCACTAGATTTGGCAAAGAGATTGTGTGCCTCCTGTCGAGAAAGGACATGGAACAAAATCAAGAAGGTGGAGGGGTATCTCAGAAGCAAAATGAAGAAGGGTGGTGCCACAAGGAAGGCATCCACAACTGCTTGATGGATGGTTCTCATCTTTTCAGGATCTTTACTTTTGTGCTTTCAGTGGTTTCATTTGATCATTTTGTTAAGAATTTACCGTTATAGCGAGTTGAGAGAGTTGGTTGATATGCCTTGGCGAACAATTAGTCCGCAAGTGGTGTTGTTATAACAGTTTTGTCCAGTTCTCTTAATTAATGGAGCAATCTCTTCCACTTAATTAATAGATTGAGGTGTTTCAAAAGAAAGTCCCCTCAAGGTAGATAAGCAATATCCTCACACGATCACAAAGTCGAGACGAAAATGTGCAAAACAGTGTTTGCGCATCATAGATACGTATACTCAGCAGTTTTAATTTCTTAAACATAGACTTGCATTGTTGAAAAGCTGGTGGGTGTCGTAATCATCTTTGAAGAAACAAGTACCAGCCGCCGGAAGTAAACTAATTAAGATCATGAAGAAACCCCGGCCCTCGCAATCAACTTGTTGCGCACACACTGCACACTCGTGATTCCTTCTTTTTTATGCACATGTGTGGAGCTCGCATTGACGTACCAGGACGCCATTTTCATACCCTGCCCCTGATTTGTCGCCATCTCGATTGATCAATCAGTATTCAGTAGGAGTGTATATTGTACTGCCGCGCGCTCTCGAGACCCAGCCAATCAGGGCGCGGTCATTCAAATTTGTTCCGCTCTCGCGTGCGTCATATGAGAATGACCCGTAATCAGAAAATGGAGCAACTTGAGCAAGGCGCCAAGGTCCTCAGAGAAAAGTTTGACCGCAAACAAACTCTAGCCAATTAATTTCGTCTCTAGCTTATGGTCTCGGGGCACAAGGAAATCGCCTGTAACTTGTTTAATAATTGTTCATGTCTCCGACGGGACCCGTAGGTAACGACACCATACCGCACGCATCCATGTAGAGGTAGGGCACACAGCTAATAATAATTGAAATAATAATTGGTTTTACTAATTCTCGGCTGGATTCGATGGATTGCATCACGGTCTTAGGCTAGCTAGTTGCAACATGAGTTATAATGGGTTGCAATTAGATTTTTCTAAACATGCTCTAAACTGGCTGGATTCTCATGATCATGTATTTGCAACTCATTACTCAGACGGATCAAGAGATATTCAATGGTTCAGAAGAAAGCGAGCTTCACTCAATTGGTTAGGAGAGTGACCTAACCATCCAGATTTAAATCTTTGCGGGAGAGAATATCGGTTCTTTGAAAAAGAACCTCGTTGAGGGGGGCTCCTAACCCCTTTCCTTTCAAAAAAGATTCAACAGTATGGAGCATTTTATCTCTGTTGCAAACATGTGCGAATGGGAAAATCATAATTACAACCACGGATACCACGAATCGTGATGCATTTCAACGGTATGGATGTCGACTGAGAATTAGGATTAAAATACAATGACACCCATGTTTAGTGCAATAATACTCTAACATGCATGTGTTACGACGAAAATTTAAAGCATATGCTTACACGTAGCAACCATCGTCCAACTGCACCACTCCGTTTTTTGTTAAATATAAACTGACTAATCATGACTGTTTGTGTTGTCCTAATTCAAGATCGTAGAACACATACCGTGTCTGCATGTACCATTTCAAAAAATTCAAGTGGGATCTTCATAGTATTCTAGCGTACTTAATTTTTCTCTAATCATGCATTTACGTAGTCAGTCTAAACCTCATGCTTTCTAGTTCCATGATCATTGATAGGTTAGTTAGGATTAGACACCTAGTTAGAATCTCTTCACCTTCGTCCTCTGACTGCCACGGTCCATATATTTGGTATGTCGTCATATCAAATATGTTGTAGCTTATGGACAAGTGTTGTTGTTCATGATAGTATGTTGATATTTATCATATGTTGGTGTTCATAAGCATGTGCTTGATGCTTATAATGGGTTCATGTTTGTAAATTATGGTTATAGGTTGTTGTTTATTGTGATTGCAGCTTCAATTTTATGTGCTGGAAACGCGGGTATTTTTATCCATGGGTACCCATTTATCCTATCAGGGTTGGATATAAAATAAACTTGTATCCATTAACGGATATGGGTACAAACGATAAACAAAATCAAAGAGGACAAGTACAGGTATGAGATAGCTCTACCCTACAGGTTCCATCCTTGTCTGTGATGAGTAATTTGCCATGCCTAGCGGCATATGAAACTGAGAATTGCTAACTTTTAGTAGATTGGAAACTAAGCTAGTGCTTAATAGACTCCTGCAACATTACATTTGCATCGTGATTTGTGCACTTGAGTTGCAAGTTGAGTTGCAACTGAGATTTGTAAGTTGCAAGTGAGGTTGCAACTGAAATTTCTCCGTTACAAATGAAGTTGGAACTACGGAAAATGCCATCAGACATTTAATTTTGCTTCTTGACTAATGTCAATGGTGAGTTGAATTGCAACTGAGATTAAATGGACTTATTTGACTGAAAACTAAGTTAGTTTACATCTTATGAAATCAGCACTACAGGAAAACACCCTCTATTTGGACACGCTCCTATTCTCGTTGATGCCTTTATTTGGCCTAGCTTGTCTGCCTACTGTCCAGTGAGGCAGTGAGGCAGTGACCTCTTTTGTTTGGCGAAAATGGTGCCCAGAGTGACCTGAGCCGACCTGCAGTCCGCTGGCGCCTGGCGGCCTGGCGCGACCCGACGACATCGGCGCGCTGCAGCAGCGGCGCCTGCACGACCGGCCGGCGCCGCGCGGCACGTACGCAGCGTACGTGTCTGCGGCCGCGCGCTCTCCGGCGCGGCGCCTGCCTTGCTGCGCGGCCGGCCGGTTCAACTAACGCGACAAACGAGTCCACGGGGCGCGTCGCTTTGGGATCGCGCGGGCCATCGCTTCCGCTGTTCCGCCTCCCCGAGCGAGCGAGTTATCACGGAGTTGGTGGGGAACCGGAGCGCATACTAGTAGACTAGATAGCGAGAGAGTGGGATCGATCACAGAGAAAGCTAGCTAGGCCGGACCTTATCAGCACCTCCACCCCATCCCTCGCCGTCCCCCCTTCCTCCTCCACCTCGCGCTCGCCTGCCTTTAATTCGCCGCTCCCTCCCTCACCGCCACGTCCAGTCTCTTCTTCTTCTTCTTCTTCTCCATCCCGCGCGCGCCTCCTCTCGTTCCCTACCACGGGTGGGGTGGAGCTCGATCGAGCAAGCAAGCTAGCGAAGCAAAGCGGCGTCGTCGCGGTCGGTGAAGACTGAAGAGATCAGGCAAGCTTGTCTCTGCCGCAAAGCGCCGTCGTCCTCGTCGTCGGGGAAGCTTGTGCTCGAGGTAAGGTATACGAGCTATCTATCGCTGTAGGGAGCTTTACCGGATTGCGTGCATCATTGCTAGCTAGCTAGGCGTACTTGCTAGTGTACGAGATAAGTCTTCAGGTTGACGACGCCGCCAGGGTAGAAAAGCTCTCGCGCGGAGGAGCAGGAGTTGAAGGACGATTTCTTTCCCATTTCTGAGATGTTCCTGCTGCAGGCACTTGTTTGGCATGCAAATTAAGCGGATATATAACACGCAATAGATCGGTGTGTGTGTGTGTACAGGTAATCAAGTGAGCTTGCTTGCTAGCTCTGGAGAGAAGAAGAATAGAAGGGGGAGGGCGACCCACCGACGGAGAAGCTGGCGGCCGGAAAGTGGTGGGAGCGGCCAGATGAAGCGGCCATGGCCGGGATGGACCCTGGCGGGGGCAGCCCGGGTGGCGGCGGCTCGCGCTACTTCCACCACCTGCTCCGCCCGCAACAGCAGCAGCAGCCCTCGCCGCTCTCGCCGACCTCCCACGTCAAGATGGAGCAGGCTAGAGACCAGCACGCCAGGATGTCGTCGCCGGACCAGACCCCCGCGGGCGAGGCGGCAGACGCGGGCGGCAACGGCGGCGACCAGCCGTCCTCGTCGGCCATGGTCCCAGTCGACGGCGGAGGCGGCAGCGGCGGCTCGGGCGGGCCCACTCGCCGCCCGCGCGGCCGGCCCGCGGGTTCCAAGAACAAGCCCAAGCCGCCCATCATCGTGACTCGCGACAGCCCCAACGCGCTGCACTCACACGTCCTCGAGGTCTCCGCGGGCGCCGACATCGTCGACTGCGTCTCCGAGTACGCGCGCCGCCGGGGCCGCGGCGTCTGCGTGCTCAGCGGCGGCGGCGCCGTCGTCAACGTCGCGCTCCGCCAGCCGGGCGCCTCGCCCCCGGGCAGCGTCGTGGCCACGTTGCGTGGGCGGTTCGAGATCCTCTCCCTCACCGGCACGGTGCTGCCGCCGCCTGCGCCCCCGGGCGCCAGCGGCCTCACCGTGTTCCTCTCCGGCGGGCAGGGCCAGGTGATCGGCGGGAGTGTGGTGGGATCTCTTGTCGCGGCGGGGCCAGTCGTCCTGATGGCCGCTTCGTTCTCCAACGCCGTGTACGAGCGGCTCCCTCTCGAAGGGGAGGAGGAGGAGGTTGCGCCGCCTCCCACTGGAGCTGAAGCCCAAGATCAGGTGGCACAGTCGGCTGGGCCGCCAGGGCAGCAGCCAGCGGCATCGCAGTCCTCTGGCGTCACTGGAGGCGATGCCGGCGGCATGTCGCTCTACAACCTTGCCGGCGGGAATGTGGGGGGCTACCAGCTTCCCGGAGACAACTTTGGAGCCTGGGGTGGCGGCGGTGGCGGAGTCAGGCCACCGTTCTGATCCGTCTCTTGCAATGCAAATGTACAATCCACACACATGAAGACTTCACAAGAGTTTCAAATGCTGGGAGAAGCCCTTGCCATCCAGTACAGAGAGCTGAACCACAGAAGGCATGCATACTGGATTTTTCATTGGATTGACCTTTGTGAACTTGGAGCTATTTACACGTATGCATCGTGCATGCATGCGTTTGGAAAGATTGGGTATACATGGGATAGATCTATTGGAGGTCATGAGATATACTACGTTCACGGAGGAAGCTGATGAATTATTTCATGCAAGATCAATTTGGCAATAATTTAAAGGTCAGTGGGATCCCATGTTTTTTTTTTGTTTTTCTGGCACCACCGAGTGTTTTTCTTCTTCTTTTTCTTACATTTTCCTTTGTAATGTTCTATTCTATTCTGGCTGTATCTTGGTGTAGAATGATGTTTCTTGAATGAAACTTTTGCTTCCCTTTTCTTGAGTGGCGTACTTGTGCAATGCAACACAAAAATCATGGATGGTCAGTTTTGAAGTTTCACATTCCTTGATATATTGCATATCGTACTATTTTACTGTCAATTCTTGAATTGGTGGTGTTCTCAACCTGCTGGTCAAAAACTCGAAGCCCTAGCGCTTGCTGGGTCTAAAGCATGCATGTGTTTAGAACAGTGTGTCTGTCTCGGTCCATGAATTAGCTCACTCCCCTAAGAAGAGCCACATGATAGTGGTAGTACTCCTACTTAATTACTCGTTTTTGCTGCATATAGTCTCCCTAGCTCAGGGATGACAGACACTACCCCAAAAGCCTTCTGTCCCTCTCTCTATTTGTTTCACTTGCAGTCTTCAATGGCCTCCGGAGCTCAGCTGCTGAGTAGCTCCAGTGCTCAGTATTTGGTCTAGGATTTGCTTTGAATTATCTGTGCTGTGCATGATTATATGTAGAGCCACAGAGGGCTATGCATGGGTAGCTAGAACACAAACGGTGGTGGCAGCGAGTCAGTGATGTCACTGTATCGATCATATATGCAGTTATTGAGCCTGCAGTCGAGAGGGTAGACAACAGAGCACAAGATGCCAAGCCCAAAATTCACACCGCAAGCTAGATTCTCACCTTCTGCTTTTGTACTGCGTCTTGGTGAATCTCCCAAGTACAATTTCTCTGCAACAGGGGCTCGGCTGCTGTCTTCAGACCCTTAAATGGAAAAGAAAGAAAGATAGAAGGAGGGAAGCTTTCGCTTTTGCATAATTCGTGGGAAGGGGTAGGGAAGGGCGTTCTTGGCTTTGGAACTTGCTCAGAGCTTTTGCAACTTTTGTCCTTGAAGGCGGGCATGCCAAGCCATCGCCTGTTCACCTTCTCCGGTCAAGTCAAGCATCTCCATCTCTCTCCTACTGGGGTCTCAATGTCTCGTGCAATGCCCACTTGTCCGGCACAGTGCCACTGCATTCAAAACGAGGCGTTGGTGCCATTTCCATGGTTTCTGTACTACAAGCTTGCATCAACTGTGGGAGTAAACAAGAAATAAGTATGCAGCTTTAGCTGAATATCAATTTATACAGAGAGAAAAGAGAGCTGAAACTAGGTGTGCTTGGTGTTTAGTACGGTAGTACCTTTTATTTTACAGAGGAAGATGCTTCTTTTCATCATTTCTAACTCCTGAATTATATTATCTTGAAGCTGGAAACTTGTGCCCAGTCTCCCAGTTTTCTTTTCCTGTCAGGGTTGTATATTATTAGGTCCCAATATATCGAATTTATCTGTCGTCCTAACATTGGATGCACATGCCGCGGAAGGAAAACCGATATGATCAGGTGATAACGCCCGATTGAGCATGTAATAGAACTTGGCGACGGGGTATTGTCGTCTTCATTCTTGACTTATTTGAAACTTTGAAGAATTTGGATCCTTACTATTTTCACGAAAAACCTTATGGTTTTCAGCTTATAGGATTGGGGATGTGAAATTCATATGGAATCGATTTATATGCATGCTCTCTATTCTATTTTCAATGGGAGCTTAAATTTGATTTTAGTTTTTTGTCTCAAGGGATTCTTTGCTTCAAACAAACTTCGTAGCATTCCATTCCTTAGGTTTGTCGGGTCGGAATCATAGAATTTTATTCGTAGGATCTACTTTATATATAATTTGGAAGGAAAATATTCATGTGACAAGTATTAGGCCATGCTCCTTTACAAAAATATCATGATTTTCCTGTTGGCGCAACCAAACAACCTTTAGAATTTGTATTTTCAGTTTTTCATAGAGTTGATATGGCATGGCATCTCAACCCTAATTTCTCAAGTTCCAAACCAAAGAAACCCCTTCTTATAATTTCCTATGCACTATCCAAAGGCAGCATCCTCTCCGATCTGCTTGCTCCATCGTCTAGTCCAACGGTGGAGAATAGGTACACCATGTTCAACTCTTTTTAGTCTGTTAGATGAAAGCCGGGATAGCACAATCTGAGTCATGAACTCATCATGTGGATCTCCATTGTGACTTCCCTCCTCCATGACCCGAAGCTGCATCCTCTCCGCAATGTGTCTCTCTTCCTTTCACTCCAACCACTCTCACCTTCGTCCTCACATGGACGATTGTGATGACTATGCGGGGTCTATGTGGTCTTGTTGGTGGCGGCATCGACTCCGCAACTTGTTCTCACAGTATATAATTCCTGCAATCCAAAGAGGCTACATTCTCACATTCAGCCTTTTGTTGGTTAGCGTGATAACGAGACCGCTCACTGCAATGGGGAACTATATGTTTGCTGTTTCTAGGACAGAAAAGAGGATTAGACATGAAATACCAATCTATACAATTTTGATTACCTCGAGACTTTGTTTAGGTGTTTAGCTAGGCTGCCATACTGTGTTCAGTCTCAAGATATATATTTTTTCGTTATTTGTTTATATTAGAGATACATAATCGACCTCCTAAAGATATGCATATCATATGTGATCTGTGTTGCGAACTCCTGAAGGACATCTCCACTCTCTCAGTGCAAGGAATTCTTTTCCGTGTATATGTCGTGACCTAGGCACCTAGCAAGTGTCTACTCCGTATGCGGCTATGCCGATCGAGCCAATACTACTCTATATGGTGCGCACGAATGATACGAGGGGTCCCCGCGCGCGCCGCTCCCGGCCGAGCGGACGAAAGCGGAAACTCACCTTCGACCACGTACCTACGGCTAGCTCCACATCTGCAGGGGAAGAATCGAATCCATGTCCACCAAGGTAAAGCTCGGCAGCGTCGCCGGTCTCGCGGCGGGGGTCGATCGCCATGGCCCGTTTGTCCGGCGGCGCGGAAGTGTTTCCGATCGTACGGCAGACAGTTGCTTAGATTGAGGGAACTTTGCCGAGTGGAAGGCGGCATGTACCGGCCGGTTCGGATATTTATTGGACCGTGATTTTGCATTGGAGGGTGGGGGAGCTCCTATACACCGACCGGGTCGGTGCGGACGCCGGTGCCGCACACCCCCGACCTGGCTGCTGTATAATGGGCCGCGGCCCATCAGGTGAACTTTTCTTTTTCTCATTCTGTTTTTTCTCTTTTCTGTTTATATTTTCGTTTGTTAAAACCTGAACTGTTTTTAAATCCGATTTTTTATAATCCGAAAGTTTTAATTCTTTGATTTTTGAAAATTCTAATTCTTTTAAAAAAAAATCTCTAAAAACAAATATTTTCAAAATTTGAACATTTTTCAAATTTGAATAATTTTTGAGATTGAACATTTTTTCAAAATTTTTATTTCTTTAAAATTTTGAACATTTTTCGAAAATGAACATATTTTAAACTTGAACAATTTTCAAATATAAACATTGTTTTAATACGAACAATTTTTTATTTGAACATTTTTCAAATTTAAATACTTTTCAAATTTGAGCATTTTTCAAATTTGAGCATTTTTCAAATTTGAACAATTTTCAAATTTAAACTATTTTCAAATTTGAACTTTTTCGATTTTGAAGAAAAAGAAAAATAAAACAGGAAGAAAAGGAAACAAAAAATACAGAAAAACAACACAAAAGAGAAAAGAAAAATGGAAACATAAAATAAAAAAAACGAAAAAGGGCCCAGCCCAATACCCGACCAGGGTGTGCGGTACCTGGTAGGCACCAACCTAATCGGTGTATAAGATTGCCGTCCATAGAGGCCGGTATGAAGAAGAACCCTATGTCCGGGCTGAATGGAGCTCTTGAAATAGCCTCCATGGTTACACTGCACCTTCCTCGCAAACTTATAGATACCAAAATAGAGCAATTCATGTGATGCCGCAGGAATTCAAACGGAAGGGAAAGTATGAAGAAGAACCCTATGTCTGGGTTAAAGCATCTCCACCAACGACCTCCTATATTGTGACCCGTAAGACCACCGGCGGCCCAGATAAAAAAAACCCGAGAAACGAAACGTTCGATATTTTCTTGAAATTTCAAGAACTTTTACATAGAAAAATAATTAAACACTCACATTCATCGTCGGAGTCGAGGTTGAAGATGTCGGACTCTGTAGCCAATCGAATGAAGGCTACGTGCTAGGTGTTCTCGATGACGTCGTAGACAGTGCGGCCTGGCCTTGACTAGAACGAGATCCACTCGGCCATGTTCTTCTTCGTTGGTGGGTGCTCGTCGTCAATGCGGTTCAGCGCCTCCTCTCGCTCATCGCAAACTACCGCTGGCTAGTAGTCGCTATTGTTGTCGTACTCTGGGTCGAGCCACAATGCCTGCTTCTGCATGCGGCGAAAGGCCTTGTAGCCAAAGTCCTCCCCTTTTGGGGGTGGCAGTTCGGGTACCCCGCCCCAGCTGATGGCGAAGCCCTTCGGCACTGTCGCTTCGTCCGGTGTGAGGATGCCATACTTAGAGAGCTCGGTGGCCTTGTGCCAGTGCACCCAAGGTCTATACATGCCGATGGTGGGAGAGAGAGGGGGGAGCGGGAGGGGGGAGAGATAGCAAGGTTGGAGTCGGTGTTTTACGAGTGGAGGGGATAAATAGATAGCTATCCGCGGTAGGTGGGCGGGCGTTGGCACCATTAACTTCGGCGTCTCGGAAGTCGATCTGATTGCCTTTGACGCCTATTTTGACCCATCTTAAATGACACGCCGGCTATTGTAATGTATTTTTTTTTCCACGCCGACTATTCTATTGGGTTCTAAAACCTATCAGCTACTTGGGGGGCCTGGTATGAGCCCAAAAACACGCCAAGATCCATTAGACCAATGATTTGCTCTTGATTCAGTGTTTGAAACTTGTTGTGGAACATGATATTCATGCTTATGATTTCTTAACTATGTTTAGCTGCCTTCAGAAAATACAAGATTGTATCTTGAAAAAAGAAAGAGTTTGACGATCTCGAAGATTTGCTAGTATCTTTTAGACTTCATTTTGTAATCGCTAGAGACAGATTGTGTATCTCTATTATGTACTATTTGTTAGTAATATAAATATATGTTGTACTGATTGTTAAAACAAAAGAAAAACTCCACGCGATGTCTGGGTTGTTGTGTTACCTGTGTTACCTCCCAAATTTCAGCTTGGCTGCACTGTTTATTGACATCCAGCATCTTCAGTAACATATAAAGGACGAAGTGCCCTAAACCAATCGCACTGCAAGAACCAAGAACTACCAGGCATCACGGGGCTTTTTTTTTCAGAATACCTGTGAGCGTTACTCCGAAAATGCAATAGCATCATATCAATCAGAGAAAAAGACATAAAAATAGTATGAGTTCATCAACGCTAAATGTCAATCATTTCAATATCTGTCAACAATACACGCAAATAATTCTCCAGAACACCAATGGCAGTTGATCTGGAACCTAGCTACTCAAATAATGTTGTGCTAATAAGCATCATAAGAAATCTAGAGAAACAATCGGGACACGAGATAACACACACCGGTAATCTCATAGTGCAGCTTTCAGCGCCGCCAACAAACTTTTGGAAGGGCTGGAGGTGATCCTTTCGTCAAGAGATAGTCAATCAGACTTACCCTCCTGTGCACCGACCTCTTGCAGATAGTGCTCCGCATCCAAAGCAGCCATGCACCCTGTATAAACTGAGTTAGATATTTGTCGCAGAATTATATGCTCAGCAGGAGCCACCAACTAATGGAAATTCGCAATAAATTATATTGTCAACAGGCAGCAATCGCCGATAGAGGATTATATTGCAACTAAGACTGAATGTTGAGATTTTCGGTAAAACATCAGCTTCTAATTAGAAAAGGAAAACTTTGTAGCAAGCAGATAAGCTTCATAGTAAGGATATGTTGGTATTCTGCCCATCATTGCCCATTGAAGGAGACGTATAGCATTAGCATGTTCCAGCGACAAAGATAATAAACACACAAACTAAGGAGGCAGATCTAATACTTCGCAAAGGAGCATCTATGATTTTTTAACTTCTGCCTATAGAATATGTTCAGAGTGTACACTACAAGAAAGTTCAATTACAACGCGGAGTTAAGGATAAATGTACTTATGTCTGCCGTGAGGGTCCTAGTCTGACTAATACTTTTGGAACATAACCTTACTAAGTATACTACACAACAGTGTTAACTGCTTGAGAGTCATTACCACGCGATCACAATAACATTCTATACTTGCTCTCAGGAATTTTATAGACAACTGTGTAGCACTGAAAAGTTTTATCTTCCAACCTAAATAGACGATGTATCTTTAATTGTGACATTGGTTCGTTGCCTATGAAATACTTGGGAGTGCTGGAATCTCATAGGAAACTTTTAGCATCAAATCTGGAGTTTGTGGTGACAAAAATTCAGAAGCGTCTGGGTAATTGGCAGCCAGTGTCGACGGGAGGTTGGAAAATTCTGAATGATTCTTGTCTTAGAAATATTCCTACATATGTAATAGGTGTCTATCTTCTCTCGGAAGGTATTCACTACAAAGCTGATATGGTAAAAGCAAAGTTTTATTGGGAAGCAATGGAGGGTTACACAAGTATCATATCGTTAATTGGAGAGATCTTTGTAAGCCAAGAGTATTTCCAGGCTTGGGTTTCACCAAGGGCAGAGCTAAGAACATCTCGGTGCTTGCTAATGCTAAGTGCATAATGAAGATTGAAAGAGGTGACCAGGATTTGAGCTGTCAAATTCTGAGGAAAAAGTATTTGGGAGATGGAGGTTTTTTCGAGTTAGATACTGCAGGAGCTTCCCAGTTCTGGAGGGGTCTCCATAAGATTAAACATTGGGTGAAACGGGGTGCCATACCGAGTTGGGGATGGGCGTAAAACTAATTCCGGAGGGATGTTTGGCTAGGGCATGTGACACTTGGTGTCTTTTCCTTTTATTTTTTGCTTCCTGCAATTGATGCTTCGGTTAATGAGGTGATCAGGCCTGGGGGTCTTATCCTCTCTTTTCATCGTTCTTTTGGACCTTGGGAAGGGGATGAGTTGGATGGCCTTCGCGAGATGCTTGCAGATGTGCAGCTCTCAGATGCTGCGGATAAGGGATATTGGTCGCTAACTAAAACTGGTAGTTTTACTTCCAAATCGCTTTATGATGAGATCCTTAATCCGGGAATCCTCTGAAATCCAACATGCTGTTTAAGGTTAATTTTTTTGTTTGGATGTCTTCCAAAGGGTGTATTCAAGTGACGGCAGATTGAATAAACAAGGGTTGGCCTGAGGAACCTAGGTCTAAATTTTGCGGTGGACTTGAAACCGTTAAACACTTGATTTTTCGTTGCCCTCTGTCTAACTTCAATTGGTGGTTTATCAAAGAAGCTTTGGGTTGGGTACGGCCGCCCAAAGATTCTGAAGATTTTTTTTTTGACTTCTAAATTTTCTGGAGATTTTATTGATGGGGCTCTTAAACCTCCTGGTGCTGGTTCTAATCGCAACGGCTGGGCTGTGCTTGGGGCGCTGGCATGGTCCATATGGAATACAAGAAAAGATTTGGTGTTGCCCCTCTGACCCTCTCCGCTAACTAATGTATTCCAAACTATCTCTTTTCTTTCGCAGTGGAAGGGCCTGTTGCCGGAAAAGCATAGGGAAAAATGGCATCAACTAGTGGAGAAGCTGAAGCTCTCAGCAAGGAAGTTTCATCTGATGTTGGCATCGCACCGAGGGATAGGCTAGTGGCGGAGTTGCTTGTGTTTGCTGTTTAAGTCCTGTTCAAGTCATGGCTGTGACGCTCCAGCTCATGTGTGTGCTTTTCCTATCTGTAATGATACTGGGTGCGTTGTGGGTGTTTTTTTCGTTGCTTTTGCTGGTAAGCCCGGTTTAGTTTCCCATTTTGTATGGTACTGTTGTAGCTGGTATCCCCAGCAGATCCTTAGCTTTCCTATTAGGCAGGGCTTTTAAGTCTTTTCTCTAAAAAAAATAGACAATGTATCCTTCAATTTTACCTCAAATTTCAAGAACTAGAAACTAACTACATAAATAATTCCCATGTATCCCCAACAAAAACTTCAAAATAGCACAACGGGGAGATTCTACACAGTTCAATGATTCCTCAATCAGAAAAGAGGTAATAGTGTAATACTAGTCATAACCTATGTGTTTAGCACACTATGGAAACCCTGGAACAGGGCAGGCCTTGAGGGAAAATTGATCAAACTCTGTTGAGCTGATCTGCTACACGTGTTCTATTCTACAATACTAGGTAGGTTTTCAATTGGAGCTGAAAGGGAGACTTTGCTGCCTAAACCAGCATAAGCTACGCGAGGAGGAATCAGGGGCTTGTCTAGTCAGAATCGACCTCCACTCCAGCCAATTGCGCCTGGAGATTCGACAAAAATTCTGAGGATGTCGCCCTGATATGGTAGTTCGTTTTGGTTCGGTTTCGTTAGAAAAACCTGAAAGTTTTAGTTTGTTTTGGTATACCTTTTCTGCTTCATTTGGTTCTAAGTCTATTCTGTTATTGTAAAGTAATGGAACCTATGTGACTGGCGTGGTTCTTAAATGTGCTGAACAGATGTCTAGTACATTGTCACACAATATAGTAATTAAATAGTTTAGCTTAGTTCCCACTTCACATTTAACCTAGGTTTTGTTAACCCGGCAGAAGGCAAAAAAAACCTGAAAGTTTTCATTCGTTGTGGTAGAACTTTTCTGCTTACTTATTTTAACGGGATTTTCTGCTAACTTTTGATTGTTGAAATCATAGTTTATTCTGTCACTACAAAGAAATGGAACCTTGCTACCGAGGTAAGGTGTCATAAGTTAAATAAACCGATTCCCAAAAGCCTTGCTTGGAAACAGCAAGGTGTCGCACATATTCAGCAGGTTTGGGCACCAATCCTAGAACCACGCATTTACTAGGTTCTTACATTTACTAAACTAAAACTTTAGTACTGTAATAAAACTCATTTTGTTCCACATGCTTAAACACCACATCCTACCGTCACCATAAAGACTAGTTCATGATACATTACTAGAGTCTGCATTATATATCATACAGTCGTCACTAAGGGAAAAAAGCAACATTAAGCTACTACTGAACAATATGGGTGATTTCTGGAGAAATTTACAGGACCAAATAAGCAATTGATCAATAGCAAGGAAAATACAATCAATTCCCTAAGGTGATATTATAATACCTGATCCAGCGGCAGTAATTGCCTGACGGTACTTCTTGTCCTGCACATCCCCAGCAGCAAAGACCCCCTCTACACTGGTATGTGTAGATCCTGGCTTGGTGGCCACATACCCATCGGCATGGAGCTCAAGCTGCCCATTGAGAAACTTGGTGGCCGGCTCATGCCCGATGGCGAAGAAGAGCCCGGACACCTGAAGATCAGAGACCTCACCAGTCACCAAGTTCTTGACCTTAACCCCAGCCAAGGGGCCGCCGCCCGCGCCGCCGTAGGCCTCGACGACCTCAGAGTCCCAGACGACCTGGATCTTGGGATTGGCGAGCGCCCTGGCCTGCATAATCTTGGAGGCGCGGAAGGTGTCGCGGCGGTGGATGATGTAGACCTTGGATCCGTACTTGGTGAGGAAGTTGCCCTCCTCCATGGCGGAGTCGCCGCCGCCGATGACGGCGATGGGCTTGTTCCGGAAGATGGGCGCGGCGCCGTCGCAGACGGCGCAGGCGGAGATGCCGCGGTTCCAGTAGGCGTCGGAGCCGTCGAAGTGGAGGCGGCGCGCGACGGCGCCCGTGGCGACGACGACGGCGTCGGCGAGCACGGTGGTGGAGTCGGAGGCGACGCGGAAGGGGCGCGCGGAGAAGTCGACCTCGGTGACGGTCTCGGAGAGGATGTTGGTCCCGAAGCGCGCGGACTGGGCGCGGCAGTTGTCCATGAGGTCGATGCCCATGATGCCCGTGGGGAAGCCCGGGAAGTTCTCGACGTCGGTGGTGGTGGTGAGCTGGCCTCCCGCGGCGATGTCGTTGGCCATCCAGCCCTCGAAGAGCACGGGCTTGAGCTCCGCGCGCGCCGCGTAGATGGCCGCCGTGTGCGCGGCTGGCCCGCTGCCGATGATGCACACGCGCGTGCGGAGCGGCGCGGCGGCGGATCCCTCCATGGCTGCTCGGCTTGGCGGCGGCGGCGGTTGATAAGGGGTTTCGAGAGGAATGAAATTACTACTCGTGTCGTGAGTCGTGAGTCGGGTCTTGACGGAGCCAAGGAACCAGCCAATCAATCGTGGGTTCGTGACACATAGTATGTATTCGAAAAAAAAAAGACACATAGTATGTGCTTGGCATTTTGGTATTTGCCGGTTACTTTTCTCCGAACTGATTTCAACCCCAGCCATTCTGATCTTGTCGCTCGTCAGCGCCAACTACTCCAACTAGTCACGGATGTGCTTGACCTTAAGAAAATTTCTGCTTACGGAGTCCCACAATGCTTAATTCTTGCTATGGTAATTGTGGATGTAGTGGACCTTAAAAATTTCTGCTTACGAGCATGGTTGTTCCGATACGTATCATAGTATCTTATGATTTTTTTTTTGAAGTAAGTATCTTATGATTTTACGATACTAATATCTTCAATTGATACATATTGCGATGGTATCTTAATCTAGCAGCATCTTAGTTGTAACCCGATATGTATCATGGTATCTTTAATATCCTGATATAAAAGCGATACTGTATGATTCTACACATATGCTAAAAGATATGGACACAGTGTATGCCAAGCTGAAGAGTAAAAATTATTTTGTAGTGTCAAGATTAACTAAGTATATAACAATACAACTTCAATAAATTTGGACGAGAGATGAGTTTTAAAGAAACTTCGTATGTGCAAGAAAGCTCTCAATCTATATCTCTTATAAAGCAAAATCTTACTAGAGAATCATTTAAGTTGTCTATCTTAACATACAAGCTATCCACATCATCCATTTTATTAATTATCCAATTGTCCTCCATGTCATCCCCACTAACATTCATTAATACTCTACATGCAAGCCACAACATCTATTTTTAAGCCATTCAATTTATTATCCACATCATCAACTTTTAGCCGCCAACTACATAACCATTTCAAGTCAGTTTTTTTTTAAATTAGCCTCTTGACTATTTACGCCAATTGAATCATGCATGTTCCTACAAATAACATTCTATTCCAATCAATTTTTTTTACAAAATAGAGTTATCGGAGAAATTCTCGCTGCAACGCGCGGGGTATCCTTCTAGTTAGCCATATGACTGTACATTTGTACCGACTGTCAAGCATACACATTCTTCTATTTCATGGATTCATAATTAATTTTGTTTGTACCATGAATTAGATAAGTTAGTCGACATTTACATTATTAGACTCTATGGAAAACATAGAATAGGCTCAAAATTCAAATAATAGATTAAATTTATATTTATTTCAGTTTTGTTATTAGAATTTTATTAATACAAATATAATTTCATAGTACTGTGATACTACAATATGATAGTGATATGATACTGCTGACACGAAAACGGTACTACATGGTATCTCGATACTGAAAATTTTGCTTACGAGCCGAGTTCCACAATGCTCCTAGCCTTATTTTCATATTGAGACGCCCTAACACAACAACACTACATTCCCTAAAAAATGGCAACCATGTTGCGGGTTTACTATTCAGCTTTCTCGTTGCTACGTGCACCATCTGAAGTGGTATACCTTCCGATCTGCGACTGTGGTACCGGTGACTAAAAAAAACACATGTCGTCTAGGCATCCAGGGCTACAAGCAGGCGGAGAAAAAAGGCGAGAGGGGGAGACTAAGAATTACTCGTCCAGCGATGGAGAGATACACTTTAGGTCCACTCATTATTATAATGGTCATCATCAATTGGTCAAATACCATGACTAAAGTGGTAGTTACCGAGACACTTTAGGATCGGAGCGATGTAAGCTTTTCAATCATGCATTATTCTTAATTCTCTAAGATCTGCAATTTTTATGTGAGATGGTGAAGACGAGATCGTACCTATGAGCAAATAATCTCTATTATCGAGGTCTATGATCTACAATTTATAGATCGATAAGATCAAGCTTAACAATTTACATATTTTTATATCAAACATTTATACTTCTTTTAAATCACTCGATCAACAAATGATCTTGGTGAATAAGATGTGTTCCATTATCCTAGCAAAGTTAACCGCATGATAGCACTACTAAATAAAAAAAATACAGTTATCTTCTTACAAGCCTAACACCTATTATTGAAGAATGACCGTGTCCAATAGAAAATGTATTGAGTGAGCATAGAGGTCATATTATTTTTCGTATAATATATTGGTTTGGAAGACTGATCATTAGGCAAACCTTTATTCAACCGGATCACCTTAGATCTAATTAAGAAAGAAAAAAAAATCGCGTTTTTGTACTTAGTTGTGTGGCATAAAGGTATTAAACATGCTATGTTTCCATGTGTTTACGTCCATTTAGTGACTTTGAAATATCTCACAACATAGCTCTAGATAATACTTATTTAACGAATATCTTGAGAATAAAGTTGCAGAGCGGGTTTTTATAGGTAAGTGTAAACAAAAAAGAAAAACCACAATTTACGAGACAATGAGGAATCTACACCTTGGGTTTCCCTTCAGTTGCTCATATTTATTATTTCATGGTTTTTTCATGGTCAAATATTCTTTTCCTAGTTATATGGTTCAACAATTGGCTATCAACTCAAGTGTACTAAGTATCTGCATCAAAATAGATCATTTGTAACAAATACATACTAGAATTTGGATTCAACTTATGGGTAAAACCATGGGCAAGTTTACCAAGTAGACTTGGATAAGGTCGAGGCTACCCTCCATTTTCAGCACGAAACCATAGTTTCAACCATGGTTGATGATGAAAAGTCACAATTTTAATAGAGAGGGAAGCAAATAATTGTTAAAATGAAGGTAAACTGAATCTCTTAACAATCGAAGCCTTATGTTGTACGTGCATGGCCAATTGTGCAGTTAAGTTTTGAGAATCCATTGTAGACGTGGTCGTATTTGTAAATGGTCCAACACAGCCATGGAAGTCTTACTTTTTTGAATTCAGCTTCGAATTTTATAATCTAAGCTGGAAACTTGGCTCTCCTCATATAATCCGCCCCAAAACAACCCAATCTATTTAGGACTCGGCATTTAAGAATTGGTTTGGAAAACCATATATCTCGCGTTAACCATGTAGTTTGAACTCGTGTTTGTTCATGGGGCAAATACTAATTAGTTTGTTCTGTTTGGTTGGATCGAATGGTTATGAACTTCAGATGAAGCAAGCCCACAATATGAACCGTCTCGTCAATCATAAGCAGGGCTTTCTTTTGCAGCACTGGAATGAAGCAGCTTATACATTGTGCTCGTTATATGGAACATGTAGCACTACAAATATACACACAGAAGAACTATTTGGATTGACCCGCTGGAGATGTCCTTACTCTATTGTCAGCCACCTATTCAGCAAAAGCAAGAGCAAAGCAAACTCGCATATTTCTACAAATACGTATGAGGAATACTACTACTTCCTCCATCCATAAATATATATTCTACATTTGACAAAATCTGGATGTAAATCTAACACTAGTAGAAAAGAGGGCTTTAGTTTTTTTTGCTTCAAAGAGCTGTTATCACCACAATTTGACCGGATCAGAGGTGGGCCGCGATTGGAGATGGGCTTGAAAAATATACATGGAAGAAATACATGAATCGGCCTTATATGCAAAGTTTGGGCTAGTTTGCCCGTGTATCTGTAATATAGTAGGATACGTGTCGGTTAAGATAGAGTTTGGCTCGTGCCCGGTTGGGATTATTCCCACGTTAGAAAGTCTACGGACTATAAATATGTATCTAGGGTTTATGAAATAAACAACAATCACGTTCACCACAAACCAATCTAGGCGCATCGCCAACTCCCTTGTCTCGAGGGTTTCTTCCGGGTAAGCATCATGCTGCCTAGATCGCATCTTGCGATCTAGGAAGTACACGTTTATTCGTTGTTCATGCGTTGCTCGTGCTGAAGCCTTTTTTATGGCGAGCAACGTAGTTATCGTAGATGTGTTAGGGTTAGCATTGTTCATCGTATCATATGCTGTCGTCGTGCAACCCTAGGACGTCTAGCCGTCCTTACAACTGTCTCAGGTGTAAGGGCGGCACCCCGCTTGATCATTATTTAGTAGATCCGATCCGTTATGATTGCTCCTTGTTCTTCAAGGATTAGTTTGATATCTGCATAGTTAGGCCTTACAAACGGGTTGAAGGATCCAATGGCGCGTAGGGTGTAGTTTGCTAGCCCTAGACAGATGTTCCGGGATCAACTTCGTGTTGCTTTTTAGGCCTTGTCTAGGGTCGGTTTACGATCACCGTGCGTGGCCGCCAGCTCAATCACGAGTAGGATGTTCCGATTATGCGGTGAAAACCCTAAATCGTAGTAGGTCATTTTAGCTTTATTTTGATCAAGCAGGACCACCATCTGATCGTACACCTCGTACGCATCATGGGTGGATCGGCTCCTTGAGCCGATTCACAGGATAACCTGAGAGCCGATCGAGGCTCGTATTTAATGTTTACATGTATGCCATGCAGGAAACTAAGCGAGGCACAATCCAACACCTTCCTGACCATGTATAGGTCAGGTGGAACGCCCACCAGCATCGGACGCGTGCCGAGTCTTTGCGGTCGTCGCTCGGAGGGACCAGGCCAGCCGCAGTCCCGGAGCCTCCCGCCACATGTTGCCCGTCGCGCTCGCCGTGGGTTCGACCGCAACACATTCGGCACGCCGGTGGGACAATCATCGACATCAACCGCATCGCCATCTACATCTGAGATGGCGGAAGGTACTCCGGTCACGTACAAGGATCTGACCGACGAGCTCAAGAAGAAGTATGACGAGGTCAAAGCAATCCTCGAAGCCGATCTCATCGGCTCTTTCCAGAGAACCCGCTCACACGGCATCAGGTGGAAGGGGTTCTCGCCCGAAGGCGCGCTCGATGGAGTGGACCTGTCCGCCCCGTCAGAAGAACGCACCAGGTCTCTGCGTCAGGAGATTAACTTCATGGTAGCTCATTCGCTGCACCGCCATTCTGAGAGCCTGGTGAACACTTTGGAGCGTGTCGCTCTGCGCGTGATCCAGGAAATCATGAGCCATCAGTATTCTCCGTCAGGACCAGCTCTGGGGACTCACCAAGGAGAGATGCCACTCCAGTCCCGTCCACCGCTGCCGTTCACGTTGGCCGCACCAGAGGTGCCGAGTTCACCGGCATACGTCGTCTACAAGATCGGTGGTGACCCTAGTGATTACCAGTTCTTGCATGAGGTGCCTAAGGAGATCCCTCACGGATACACGTGCACATACGTGCTGATCGCAGAATCGGGCACTCACACACATCGCAACAACAGGGACTGAACAGCAGAGGAACATCTTGAGAAGCGACGGGCTAGCTAAGTATGCCACTCCGACAAACCTCCCAGCTCAGCTCCTGCAGTTGGCTCAGAGCTGGAAAAGCAGGCATGGCTGGCTAAGTATGCCACTCCGCGAATCTTCGAGTTCGATTCCTACAGCGAGCACCGCGATCAGATTAGTCATCTTAAAAGACCAGTTCGGCATGGTGCCGAAAGGAGGACAATCGGCTATTCCAAGCCGTACCCCAACGAGTACGAATTGATCCCGCTACCACCTAAGTATCGGCTCCCTGATTTCTCCAAGTTTAATGGATCGGATGGTTCACTCCATCGAGCATGTGAGCCGATATTTGGCACAGTGGGCACGATCTCAGCATCAGATGAGCTGCGTGTGAGGTTCTTCGCACAGTCCCTCAGATCGGCTTGGGTGGTACACATCGCTGCCACCGACTCAATCCGACTTGGAAGCAGCTGGAAGAGCAGCCCACATGCGTATCACTCGAGGCTTCCGAGGCTGGCATTGCCGATCTAGCGCAAGTACAATAAGCGGAGAAACGGTTTCAATACATCCAGCGCTTCAGGACCGTTAGGAACCGATGCTATTCGGCTCGTGTGACTGAAAAAGTCGAGTTGGCGGTGGTGGGTCTCGCATCACCGATCAAGGACGTGGCCTCAAGCAGACTACCCTTCACCGGCGCACATGGTGCGAAGCTATCAGCATATGAACAGCGCCACCCGATGTATACCAGGATAAATTCACGTGCGGTGGTCCTGGTTGAGGCGATGAAGACGGTCTCCGGGAGATCAAGAGGTAGCAAGGCTGAATGGACTCGGGGCAAGCCCCGTGTCCTGTAAGTGGGTTAAGCCACAGGGTCCTCCAAGAGGGTTTGACTTCGATGTCACCAAGGCTGAGCAAATTTTCGACCTCTTACTCGAGGAGAAGCAGCTAAAGGTACTCGAAGGCCACAAGATACCCACGGCTCAGGAGCTGAACGGAAAGCCATACTGCAAGTGGCATAACACGTTCACCCATGCCACCAACGACTGCAGGGTGTGGCGTCAGCAGGTCCAAATGGCGATAGAACAAGGGCGGCTAATTTTCAGCCAGTACGCCATGAAGGTCGACACACACCCCTTCCCGCCGTTAACATGGTGGATTGCACTTACCCTGGAGGGTGCCAGCCAGGATTCTCGTTCAACATCAACATGGTAGGACCTGGGCACCACTCTGGTAAGGACGGAGACGAGGGCAGCTGCTCTCATAGCAAGGACACCGAGGAAGCCGTTCCACGCGATCGGCTCCGACACTTCATTGATCTCATTGAGCGATTCAATCAACATGGAGGCCGATCCCAGCAATCGGCCAAGATTATCCTCGCCATACGTTCTGCCTGTGTTCAACGTCGATCTAATGAGCAGCGGTTTTACGTCGGCTGATGAGCTGGAAGAAGACGGCTGATGAGCTGGAAAAAGACAACAGTGGTCCTAACAGAGCCGACGTCCAAATACAGTGCCTTACAACTACGAGCCGATATCACCGTTACCCGACAGAATCGGCTGGGGGCACCTAGTCGAGGAACATGTGCGATACATGTGCAGTGAAATATTGGGGGCCGATGGAAAGATCGGACAAGTAAAAAAAAATCAATACATGCAAATCATAGCCAATGCACAGACATCGACTTCATAATGTAAAAAGCCGATGCATGGCCGTCGACTTTAGACAAGTTCAGCGAAACAAGTTCAGCAAAACATTCATCAGTTTGCACAAAGAGGCTCTACTGAAGAAAAGCGTTGAGGGCGTGAAGGGCATCGGCACGGATTCGATCCACCTCGGCGATCTCAGCCTCGTCGTCCTCATCTTTGCCCGTCACCAGCTGACTGCTCAGGGCACGGATTTCGGCCAGATCGGTTTTCAGATCGGCTGTGAGACCTTTTGCTTCCTCTTGAGAGCGAGCAATGAGGGTTTCCTTGTCTTGGATAAGTTTTTTGGTCTCCCTGACCCTCCTTTCAAGGTCCTCCAGTTCCTTGCGCAAGATCTCGAGTTCGGCTGACGTGGGCATTACCCTTCGGGTAACCAGTATTGCCCTATATGATATTGACAAGTTGGAGGCCCATGAAGCTACCAGAAGGCGAGATGGGCCACTAGGCCGGTGCGTCAGAAGATTCCTTGGCGGACAAGATCAGGAGACGGACAAACAAGGAAAGATTAGATCTAATCTATCAGTAAACCTAGTCGTCCTCGGGTAGGACTCGAGACCTGGCTCTCATATAAAGGCCGGAGAGGGCCTGCCGAGGGACACAATCAATCTTAGCAACAATAGCCAACAAAGCTTAGAACTAGGTTACCCTAGTAACTAGCATCTCGACGAGATCACAGCCGAACTATTCGGCACCCCATTGTAATCTGTTTTCATCATAATCAAAGAACAGACAGGCAGGACGTAAGGGTTTTAATTACCTCATCGAGGGCCCCGAACCTGGGTAAATCGCTCTCCCCGCTTGTCTGTATACCGATGTCTCGTGTCAGCTTGCAGGATTCCATCAACCCTAAGCCCTATCGGGGGGCATTGCCGAGGAGCACCTCGACAATTGGCGCCGTCTGTGGGAACGGCACAAGGCAGGGCATCGGCAGATCCGATCATGACATCGGCAGCCTCATCGGCAAACTTGCTGGCAATTTCACCAGCAAGATCGCCAGTAACTTCATCAGCAACTTCATCGACACCATCGTCGCCCATCCTGGGAAGCCCGATTCGATTCGGCTCCTACGAGTTTACTCCGCACAGCGAGTCCTCCCGTTCAAACTTTTCGGATCTACAAGGGAACATGGAGATGACCTTCGGCAGCGTCCATTACAACGTCAACGCAGAAGGAATCCTTCAACTGCTGGAATCCCCCGCCCCGGATCGACAAATTCAACGCATCATCATCACTCGATCTGACGGGATCAACATGCTCTCCTACACCATCGGCTCCTCGCTCGACGTCCTATGTCAGTAGGGTCGGACGATTCTTTCTTCGAAGTTGACCTCGTATTATTGCCCGAACTGCGATACCAGGCATGGATCGGGATCTACCGACACGCCGTTCATCTGCAACGCCGCATTCATCGGGAGAAGACAGATCGACAGCACCATCCTACGAACCAACCAAAGGCGGCACGCCATCAGGTCTATGTCGCCAATAACACAGGGAACACAAGGCGCAGAGGAGACGAGGACCATACCCCCGTTCCAGCGAAGGGCAAGTTTTGAGGACAGCGCCAGCAACCGCGATAGCGATTACACCATTGCGGATGAGGAGTGGGCGGCAGCACGGGCAGTAGTACTCAACAACACACCACTCCCCGCAGAACTTCGGTCGGAACCCTCAATGCTTACCGCTCCATACTAGAGAAAAACCGAGAACACTTGTCGAAAGAGCAAGCCTCCCTCGAGAGACGCTTAACCGCTGCGGATCGATCCAACGAACGACGAAGGGGCTCACAAGGGAGTGCCTCCCGAAACACCCAGGGAGCAGGCAAGCACCGGTCGAGGATGTCTTTCGGAAGATGACGCCAGAGAAATAACGTCAAATCTGACTAAATCTTTCATGACCACGGATACCGCGGGCATGCCACGGCCAAAACCGTTGCAGGAGAACGGCCAACCTCGCCGCTTACCTCATCAACCAGCGCCCCGAAGGATCTATGGCTCAGGCTCACCGAGGTGCCCTCGAGAGTCTCGCGATATTGGGAAACAACCTAGTCCCGCAAAAGGAACAAACTATGGTCCAAGGCAGTGGGTCAAAACATCATGCGAGAGACGCTCGGGACGAGATCACCAAGAGCAGGATCGACAGAGCAAGGCGTCGACGTGCCACCAGGAAAGACGACGATAGCGATTCTTCGGATGAAGACTAGGAGTACGATGGCGAGCTCAGGGGAGCCGACTGCCTGAGTTACAAGATACGCGAAGCAATGCCACCTAAAAAGTTTAAGCCACCTACCGACGCCGCCAAGTACGACGGGCAGCAAGAACCAAGATCTTGGATAGATGATTACCTGCAGACAGTGATCTTGCACAAAGGAAACCAGATAGCGGCAATGCAATGCTTACAACTCTACTTGAAGGATTCAGCACGAGCCTGGCTACGGGGTCTGCCGAAAGGTTCTGTCAAATCATGGGATGACCTAGTAGACGCCTTCGTTGCCAACTTCCAAGCAACATATAAGAGGCCCGTCGGAATCGAAGAGCTACGGAACTGTCGGCAGAAGCAGAAGGAGTCGATGCGTTCTTATATTGGGAGATTCACAAAGCTCTTGAACGCTGCGGAAGACGTATCTATCGACAGAGCAATCGACGCTTTCAGCGACGGCGTCCAGCGGGAAAGTTACCATAACCAAGTTAATGGAAATTGCCAACAGCTGGGCCGATGGCGAAGATAACGTGCGAAGGCCACGGCAGCGCAGCGATGACGAAGACGATGATCACAAGCATGACTCGGTAGCCGGGATCGACACAAGAGGAGGAAAACCGCAACTACGATGATAACAATCTAGTAGCAACAGGGTATGCCAATCGAGACGACAGCACGATGGTAACCGGAACAACCCGGGAACCGTGGTAACTATAAACCACGACAGCAGAGGACTCCCGAACTACCTTACGCTAAACAGTCAACGCCCCTTGTTACCTACATTCGTATGTCGATTCCAAAGACGGCAAAACGAAGTCGAGTCACCGCTCAGGGACCGTCGAGCTGCACAAACTCATCCAGCACAAAGGCCAAAAACAGCTACCACCACCGCCACCACCTCCACCGCAGCACCAAGTTCAGCAGGCTCAACGCAACGAGGCATTCCCACCGCCACGTGGGCAGATGAGTATGATCCACAGGACAGGCGTTTCAAAAAGAGAGATGAAGAGGCTCACCCGAGAGATCAATTTGGCGGCATCATGGCAAACATCCCCGAGTACGTCGATTGGTCTTCTTAGAGCATTACTCACCAACCGATCATCCGATGACCATACCAAAACCAGGGCATGCCGCTCTGGTAGTCGAAGCACAAATTGGAGGGTTCAAGATGAGCAAAGTGTTTATGGATGGCGGAAGCGGGCTAAACCTGATATTCGTCGATACAATCAGGAGTATGGGGATCACCATGAGCATGTTGGAAGAAACAAACACCTGCTTCCACGGATCCTTCCAACCGCACCGGATACTCTCTTGGCAAGCTTACCTGAATGTCATCTTCGAAAGCCGATAATTTCAGAAGGAGAAAATCGAGTTTGAAGTGGTGAACTGGGAATCACAGTATCATGCTATACTCGGAAGATCAGCTTATGCCAAGTTCATGGCTGTGCCACATTATGCATACCTCAAGCTGAAAATGCCTGGGAACAATGGGACAAACCTCACAGTCCATGGAAGTTTTTCACGCTCGGACAATTGCGATCGCGACTTTCAGAGGATTGCCGCAAAGTTTGGGCGAGAAATCGTCGGCCCCCGCCCAAGTTGTCCTTACGAGAGATCAAAAGAAAAAGATGGCAGGGAAATCAAGAAGAAGCCAGCCGCTCTCGCCCTTAAAGCATCGGCAGCGAGGCTTCGGCAGCACAGCTTCGGCAAGCAAAAGGCTCGGGCAAGCACAGAAGGCTTAGGAGATAGCAAGACAATGGCAACCACCGTTCAAACCCTTGATGAAATCAGCAACGCTGCTGCAAATACTAACGCGGTGAAGAAGCCAGAAGAAGAGAAGAATCCCTTCCTTGCCTAAGCAGCTTACTAGCTTTTATTATGTTTTTTTTTCCTTCATTATAAACAGGGCCTACCTCCTTCCGCCCTTTATCACCATCTTTACTTTATTAATAAGAACTTAAAGCTTCGATTCTTGTTAAGCATTGCAGTACCCATAAACTTCTAAACCCCATCACTATGTAAACATAGTACAGGGCCGAAGATCGTGCTCCAAAAAGCCTCTGCGAGTGCTAAAATGACGACATCTTTCCCTCTGCTTTAGATGCCTCTACGAGCACCGAACAAAGCAAGAGATTGGAAAAACTTACACACAACCCACGCTCGATATTTCACTTATGGAAATATCAAAGAGCAACGAGCCCATCGACAGAATTATTACACCCGAAAAATTCGGGAATAACTGTCGAACTTTACAAACGGTTGAAAGCAAAGTTGCGCATACGACAGGTTTAGCAAAACCTGCAACACGAGCTGATCACTCATAATTATTTGCTAACCAACTAATACTCATACATACAACGGGCAATTAAGCTCCGCCCCTTTTAAATCTGCCAACGGCATGGTGAAAGTACACATTCGTGTACCAACCAGTTAAGAAGTTTTTCGGCCCAAAAAACCTGAATACTCGGACGAATTAGCCGATACAATATACAAAAGTAACTTTACACCTTTCTATCACCCTTGCGGAGTTTCCTCTTCTTCAGGTACCTTTGACATCTCCTCCAGCCTGTCGACAATTACATGAGCAGGCGCCAAAACTTTCGGGTACAGCTCCTCAAAGTCACCAGCTGCACTGGCAATAGACTGCAAGTGAACTGAAGGATAACAAGCAAGCACAAGGGCAAGCGTGCATTTGGCCCCTACAAAGACTTGAGATCTTAGTAGCTCCCGAACCTTCTTGGCACTTCCAAATTCAGACATCAAAGTCAAAAGGGTAGGGGGAACTGCATTCAGAGGGAACTTTGTCTTCCAAACTACCCTCATGGCCCTGTAGCACTTGTCGAAGAACTGGTGGACCTGTTGCACCCGATCCTGGAATTTAACGACAGCCGAGGTCTTCGATTGGTCCCGCCAGAAAATTTCTTCGGATGAGGAAAGCTGAGTCAAAGCACGCACCCGCTCGTGTATCCGCTTGTTCTCTTCCGCAGGATTCAACGCTATGACTGCCAAAAGAATCAGTCAAAGATCCAGACAAGAAGTTGCTAGCAAGCAGGCAAAAGGATCAAGAAACTTACAGTTTAAACTTTCGGTAGCCTTCTGCAGCTCGCCAAGAATGTACCGTTCCACGGCGGCTGCAGTCTCGCCTTTTTTATTGATGATGGCAGCTAAGGCATAAGTGCTGCGTAAATCCTTCTCCATCTGCGTCATTCGGTCTTTCATGCGCTGGATCCGATCGCTTTCGGAAAGCGCACCCGACGAGTCGTCTGTAAACGAAGGTACTGGGAAGACCTGCGGAATGGTACAAAAAAAGTGATGGATATATTACATAACTCCAAAAAAAAATAAGAATGTGCAAGTACAATGATTCATAAGAGGAGTTATTACAAAGCACAAAGCACATGACAGCAATTTTGTATCAAGCTCAAGACACAAGTTTGTTACAAGCATAAGTTTGTCACTTATCGTGACTACATGGTCCAAAACAAGAGATGAATGCAGAGTAATAGAAAGACAGCTGAAGGGCACAATCAAACGCCTTAAAGGTGCTCAAATCAACAGAATGCCCTCCCGGCCTCTAGTCACCTCTCTAGCCGTAACCCATCATAAGCTGGAAGGCAAGGACAGACTATAAGTGCACGATGTACGCTTGAATACCTCGATGGCCTCCTTGGTGTTAACCGCGAAGGAATCGATCATCTGTCCCAGGGTCTTTTCTTGATTAATCTTGGGGAAGATCATCGAGTGTATCTGTGCTAGAACACTCTTCCCCTTCACGAGAAGTTCTTGTGTAAGCTGGTGAGAAGCAAGAACCATCGACACAGCATTCGACGGGGAGTTATTTGCAACTCTTTCTAGGGCATCGACAGGAATGTTCGCTGCCTCTGCAATAGAAAGGAATGAAGAAATTTAGTCATCGACAAAAGTTTAAATCCTTAACAACGTCTTCCGACAAAGGTATGTTGAAGATTACCAAGCAAGGCCAAAGAAGATTGGCGAAGGATTTCATCCTTTTCGGCTGCTCGAGCCTCAGCCACCAGCCTAGATGCTTCCTCCTCCTTCAACTTCCCTTTCAGCCTGGCCAACTCTTCCTTCAGAGAATCAATCTCTCGGCGAGCCGCGGCAGCTATCTTGACTGCGCCATCCAGTTTTGAGGAAGAAGATTCGACTTCCTTTTGTAGCCGAACTTTGTCAGCCTCTAGAGAAGTGAACCGGGAGGCGAAAATCTCCAGAGAAGAGATAACGCCACGCAGGTCCTTAAGAAAGAGAGAAACAAAAATAATTAAACAAGGCACGCTCCAAGGAATTCGTATTGAGATCGAAAGAGGACTTACAGAAAAAGGAGCCGCAGTAGCAGCAGTTGGAGAAATATCCTTTCCTTTGGAAAGGGAAGACGCGGTCGAAGCTTGAGCCGTGGTAGCGGCCTTAGGAGCCGAAGCTTCTGAAGCTACCACGACTGGCGACACAGCATCGGACTTGGCCTTCTTAGGAGGAGGCTCAACAAAGCCCTCGTCACTACGAAAGTAAACAGTCGGCTGTGATTAAAATAGGAGTATGACAGATAAAAAGGGCACAGTATAATCTTCGAGAGGGAACTACTTACATGTCGAAGAGATCATCTTCATCGGCGAAGCCGCCGATTGATCTCTTCGCGGGAGAAGCCTTGGCCCCATCCGCAGCTGCATCAACAAAAGTATCACGATCAGCGTCGACGTTGCGCACTGATCCGTCTGCGGTACAGGTGTTATCGGCTGAGGAGGGAAGATCAGCACGGGCTACTTCAAGATTCATTGGACCATTATATTCATCCTCTAAACCGGTTTGATCCATGGTATGAAAATCTATGGGGATTGAGGAGCCTTTTCCCTCAGAAGTGTCATCCGGTGAGTGATGTGTATTTTCAGAAGGCACAAGGATCTGACAAAGAAGAATGACAAATAAGAACAAAGATAATCATATCGGCTAAGCAAAGAGCTGTAATAAGAGATATGAAAAAGAAAGGAAAGTACCCCTAATGGCGGATGATCAACGTCTAGAGGAGCATAAGAAGAGATCAGCGGAATCGAATCTTCCTGGTTAAAGGAAGTGAGGCGACGAACTTCATCAAGCAACTCTTTTTCTGATAGATCGGCAGCATTGATCCTGGTCACATCCTTTGGGCCTGAGTACAACCACATCGGTGGATTCTGGCCATGACCGGTGGATTCGGCGCTCAGGAAAACCTGCCCACCTCCGTACTACCATAGTCTGGCCGTCGCCTTCTTTAATTTGAAGGAATTTGGCAAACAATTCTTCGGCTGAGGCCCTTTCATCGGTTGAGAGGATGTTCTTCCAGGAGTCTTTAGGTTTGGCTTCAGAAACGTCGGCATAGTAGGGGAGTCGACATTCGGGTGACGAGGAATCCCTAACGTAAAACCATTTCAACCTCCATCCTTGCACGGACTCTCTCATTGGGAAATTGAAGTAATTAACTTCCGAGCGAGCAACAAAACCTACTCCTCCGGTGACAAAGTGCCCATTACTACTGCTGTATCTTTTCACGTAGAAGATCTTCTTCCACAGCCCGAAATGAGGCTCAATGCCCAAAAACGCCTCGCAAGGGTGATGAACACGCAACGTGAAGGATCGAATTGGGGGTAAGTTGCCACAATTGAATTTCATACGTCCGCAAGAGATGGAGGAGGAATCCATGAGTAGGGAGTGAAAGGCCTCGATGAAGAAAAGATAAGAACATCACAGAAAATCCAGCAGGAGGATCAGGCCGAGAGATCGCACCTGGAGGGATTACATCTCCGGCATTGGAGGATATCAATCCTAGGCTTCGAGACCTGTTTTCATCACGCTTGGTGACGGTTGAAGCTACCCAATCCCCGGGTTTGGCCATCGAGCCCGACGACGCTGGCGGCGCCGGAGCTGGGGGAGGGGCGTTTGGAGCGTTCCCCTTCAGAAGGGAAGAAGAAGACTTGGCAGCGGCACCTTCGCTGGTGGAGCTGGCAGCGGCGGTGGTATTCCTCTTCTTCACCATCGCGAGATCTGGAGAAGATTGGAACTGTGGCGGCGGCGCAACAATGTCGGAAGAAGGAAGAAGAGGAAGAATGAGGAGCTGCTGCGGGAACTATGGAGAAAACTGAGAACTTTGAGGAAAAAATTAAAGCAAGCACGTGGCGCTTAAGGAAGGGAGAGAACTAACGGCCCACTACACCCACGATTGCGCGAAAATCGAGGAGCCACCTCGATCGTTACACGGTCAAACCCTAAAACGTTGAATGAACAGGGCTAGGGCTAGCTTGTCATGATGGACCCGTCAAATCAGCCTGCGGCAGTTATACGTCATCAATGACGTCATGGTTCGAAAGCATTCGAAGGAAACATGAAAAGTTATCGGATGAAGGACTTGAGTCTAAGCACGGATTGCGAGCATCCGTACCTAGACTCGGGCTACTCCATCGGGAGCGCTGACGCGCACTCGATAAATGAGGACTCGACATAATGAACAGTCAAAGGATAAAGTTTTGAGCCAGTACTCGGTTGCAAAATGCTTGCATCCAGATACTCGGGGCCTGTTACTCCCATCGGGAGTTCGTGATGCACACCCGATAGAAATTTTTTGCACTCCAGGATCATGCCCAGGGACTTGATTCTGTGTAGGGTAACGGTGTTTTGCCATCGGCAGTTAACTAAACAACAGTTGGGCACGTTACTCATTATCCTTTGCGTAAAAATATATCAGATGATTTATGAAGACCTCGGCAGAGGAAAATATTCGAGTGGTACAACTTGAGTCTACGCACGGATTGCAAGCATCCGTACCTAGACTCGGGGGCTACCCCTGGAGGCGGACGCGCACCCGATAAGAAGAAGATGAAGCACAATTAAGATGAGCAAGAACAGTGAAGGAGAAAAACATGCATCGCCTCTACCGAATTATTTTCGGCTAGACACTGGGGCTACTGACGTGGGCACACCCTTCGGCAAAGTATTGCCCTATATGATATTGACAAGTTGGAGGCCCATGAAGCTACCAGAAGGCGAGATGGGCCACTAGGCCAGGCCGAAGATTCCTTTGGCGGACAAGATCGAGACGGACAAACAAGGAAAGATTAGATCTAATCTACTGTAAACCTAGTCGTCCTCGGGTAGGACCCTTGAGACCTGGCCTCCTATATAAAGGCCAGGAGAGGGCCTGCCGAGGGACACAATCAATCTTAGCAACAATAGCCAACAGAAGCTTAGAACTAGGTTACCCTAGTAACTAGCATCTCGACGAGATCACAACCGAACTATTCGGCACCCCATTGTAATCTGTTTTCATCATAATCAAAGAACAGACAGGCAGGACGTAAGGGTTTTACCTCATCGAGGGCCCCGAACCTGGGTAAATCGCTCTCCCCGCTTGACAAGGGATTAACTTGTCAATGCCTATGGATTGTAGGCTAGGGTTTAGTTAGAAGTAGAGGGCAAGTAGATCTCGAAGGTTTCAGCCGAAAAGTACTCGACGATTATGAAAACTAGGGTTTGTGAACAATGATTCGATGATCTTCTCGTCCTCGACTCCCCTTTATATAAGAGGTGGAGCCGAGGGTTTCGTTTTCGTACACAAAGTCCGGGACGGTTTCTAAGTCATCCCGCCAGATTACAGACAACACTTCCTATTACAACTCTACTTTCCTTAATATATCTTGGGCTCTCGAACTTTCTTATTCTTCGGGTAGTGGGCCTTCATTAAACCCCGGGTACTATCTTTGGCAGGCTCATTCGGGATGCCTATGTCGTAGCTCCCGAGATTTTGCTTGAATCGTAGAATCAGGGAAAATTCCACATTTATTTTTATTTGACAACATTAAACTGTTCTATATTTCTTCATATAAATTTCTATATTGTACAGGGATACTAATAGTTGGGGCTAGTTCATCCGACGGATCAATAGCGTTAACTGCTCTAGTGGCAATCCGCAAAACCTACTTCAAGATCACGTCCCCGGACATGATCTCGGGATACCGTAACTCCGACAGGTGCCGCTTAAGGTCTTACCATTCTGTCGAGTCCCAGCTAAATTTATCGGATACCCAACGCGTCCGTTAGGATTTTTCTTCGTATCTGTTGATACGGATAAAAGTAGCAGCGCCTTTGATGCCACGCCCAGCAGAATGGATCTGGGTCTTACCTTCGCAAATTTGCGGCATTCAGAAATTGATCGCAACTTTGGCGTTCTGAATATATTGTCGATGTTTACCAAGTTAAGGAATGAGCCATATCAGAAGGGATTATAGGAGTATGAGTTAATTATAACTCTAAATATACTTCTTGCTTTTCTTTCTTTATTTCTTCTTTTTAATTTCATCGGGCACGCGAAAGCGTTCGATGGAGTAGCCCCCGAGGCTATGCCAAGAACTTGTGCTTGGTTGTAGGCTCAACATTTTAGTCCATCTTGTTATCTTGTCATTACTTGATATTCTCTCTTTTCTTTCTCCTTCTCTCTATCTCTCGGGTGCGCTGCAGTGCGTGGTACAGCCAAAACTTGTGCTTGTTGTCTGCTGTAATCTATATCCATAGTCGAAATTTTTTACTTTCATCGAAGTAGCCCCCGAGCATTTGGGCAAAAACTTGTTTGTGACCAAAGGCTCCGAAGTATTCAAATAACTCCTGTCACCATTCTCCTTTTATTTTCCTTGTCGACATATTTTCCTTTGTCAAATTTTCTGAATTCGACAAGATTTCTCTCCTTGTGGGTCCATTATTCCTACCACGTTGACACGTCGTGCAGGTGGGGACACACGTCTCCGCTTTTCCTGGCACGTACAGTAACGCCTGTTCCGTTCCATCCTAGTAAAAATACCTTTTTACCCTTCTTATCTACTAGATCCTTTTCACCGCACGATCTCTTCATCCAACGGTTGATTACTTCTCCCGAAGCATATATAAACCTTTCTTCAACCTCGGTTTACTCCCTCGCTTGCGCCGCACATCTGCTCCCCTCTGCAAAAACTCCCCTGCGCCCAACTCTTTCTGATCCTCCGCACGCACGAACACTACTTTTCCAGTGCTGTAGATGCCACCGCGTACGCGACTCACCCGCCACAGCACTCCGGAATCCAAGATGGCCGCTGAGGATCTTGAGTGGGAGAGATCCAAAATCTCTAACCAAGATGTCAATGTGCTGAAGAAGCTCGGCCTGATGAAGAAGGAAGACGCCCTCCGCTTTCCAAGTGAAGAAAGCTACCCCAATCCTCCAATGGAGTACCGGGTTAGTTTTGTTGATCATCTCATCCGCGGCCTTTCTACTCCAATCCACGATTTCCTCCGCGGTCTTCTCTTTGTTTATGGGATTCAGCTGCACCAGCTGACCCCCAATTCCATCCTTCACATTTCTATTTTTATCACGCTTTGCGAATGCTTTCTTGGAGTCGCTCCCAATTCTCTTTGAAGCGCATTTTCCGCCTTTCGCGCAATGGCGTCACAACGCCACCTACAACATAGGTGGTGTAGTTATCTGTGTCCGAACCGATGTCGATTATTTCGACGTCAAGTTTCTGACTCCGTCCAAGGCTGGCGCAAAAGGTGGCTCTATATACACAAGAAAGTGCCAATCCGTGGAACACAACATAGTTCCTTTCGACGGAAACGCAAAAATTCAACGCCGCTACTCCTGGGATGCTGAAGCTTCCGAAGAAGAGAAAAAGGCGACAGAAGCTCTTATGTCTCAAATTCATCAACTCCAAAATACTCGAGGCAAAGAGTTATCTCGTGTCCAAATCACTGCCTATTTTCTTAGGATTAGAGTGCAGCCTCTTCTGGCAAAAATCCCCTTTGGACGTATTCTGGTGTCAATGACGCCAATAGGCTCTCATGATCTTTCTCGAAGGACTTGGAGAAACTTATTCGAAGAGTCACCTCGCTGAGCAAGAAGGATCCTATTCCTTCCTCTTGTCGCGTGGAGCCATACAGTTCCACCAATCCACTCCCCGAGGTATTTTGCCTTCTCGAGTTTTTATTTTGTTCTGAATTTTCTCTGCATCTCATTGTGTTGATATTCCTCTATTTTTCCCTTTGCCACTATTTTTCTGCAGGATCATCCTACTATGGCTTCCCTTCCTCCTCTTCCTGAGGATGGAGAAGTCGAGGAAATGGGGATTATCACTGACGATAATCAAGAAGCTCCATCCTTTGTGAATGATCCCGTGGATTCTCGAAAATCTGCGGGATCTTCCGAGGACACTACGTCAGTCCAGTCTCCTCCTCCCGCTGTTTCCCCTCAAAGGAAAAGGAAGAGGAACGATGTCGAAGATTCCGGCACATCCAAAGCCGAAGAAGTTGTTCCTTCTCATCCGAAGGCGACTTATGATCCTTATGTTGCATCCCTCGTCAGCTCGTAGTTACCTTTGGTTCTTTCTGTAGTCGAAGTTTTTCTTTTCTTGTCTTTGCTTTTTATACTTATTGATCCTTACTTGCAGTGATGACGAGGAAGAAGTACCAACTCGTGACGTAGCTCCTGGACGAGCACGTCACACACTTTAGTTATTTCGGAGAAACCCGTTGATGGAGAAGAATCGTCGCCTCCTCTCAACAAAATGTTGATACATCTACTCCTCCTTCGAGCCCCCTTGTCCCTTCGCCAAAAGGGCAAGGGTTGAAATGATTTTTGAGCCTCCTCCTCAATTGAGCAGCTCTTCGTCGCAGCTCTTGGATGATGTAAGTTTGTCGATGTCTATATTTCTTCTATTTTGCTTTTGTAAGCCCTTACTTTTTTTTAATGCCGATGTTTTCCCCTTCGTTCTTCTTCTTCGACAGCCTATGATCAAGGATCTTATCCGCATCGGGTCCCAATTTATTGGGTACCGCGAGTATGCCAGCAGAGCCGAAGGTAATAGCTTTTATATTTACTGTTCTTCCTGAATTTTGCTCCTTTTTGTTTGTCGCACTTTTTTGATCTTTCTTTCCCCTTTTTTATCTTGATAGAGAAACTTGCAGAGGCCAACAAGCGTGCCGACGGACTTGCTCAAAAACTGGAGCAAAGTGAGGCGGCTCGCAAGAAAGCCGAACTTGTCGCTAGCGAAGCTAAAGCTGAGGCCGATGATGCCAAAGCAAAGGCTGCTAGTATCGAGGAACTGCAGAAAAGGCTCAAAGATGCTGAATCTGCCTTAGACGAGCAAAAAGCTGCACAAGCTGCTCGTGAGCAAGGGATCCTCAAACGTCTGAAGTCGCAAAGTCGACGTACTCTGAGTAATATTATCGATCCTTTCTGTTTATTGTACTTCCTGTTTCTTGGTTTGTGACTAATGTTCTTGTCTCGTGTGGCAGCCAAACAAACCAGGATTTTGATCTGGATAATCCGTCGATGATCCTCCTTGACGCACTTTCTTCGAGTCATGAAATTCGTGAAGGCGTGGCCAATGCTAGTGCAGGTTTGTCGGCGTTGTTCCCCTACTTCTTCCCCAAGAAAGAGGAACCTTCGACTTTCCTTGCCCTTGCCAAGCTTTTCAATTCATCGGAAGACCTTGGACTGAAGATGCGCGCATGAAAATATGAAGGTGGCTGTCGAAATACTGTTGCTTGGTTGCGATTTCAACGACTTTGACTGGATGAAGGTTGGCGACACCGATCAAATAGAACAGTCGAGATGGGTCGCTGATTAAGGCGCCAAGCCCAACACGAAGAAAATCTTGGCATATCTCGGGATCAAGCCATTCTACTCCTAGCTCGCCGAGGCCGGAGGTCTAGTTGCATGCCTCCTTGTTTCTTTTTCTGCTTTCTTTTGTTCTTGTCGCCATTTTAGTCTTGGCGACAATTACCCTCTTAGTCCCCCTGGAGAACTTTCTTTTGTAATGTCCGTGTAAATTTTCTAGCAAGTAATGAAATTGCCCTTCGTGCTTTCTTCATTGACCCCGGCCTTTCTTTTCCAGCTAATATTTGATAATTACTCGACCCCTCCTTGTTCTGCCGCTGCTTCACCGCATCTTCCTTCTCGAAGAAAGTACTAGTCGACCATAATCTCCTCGAGAGTTCATCGTTGACATTTGCTCAAGATTTGCAAGAACTTCGACAACAACTTCAATCTATGAAGAAACAAACTTTGGCCATGATGGAACAGTCTCGGAAAGCATTTGAACGAGAACAACTTGCTCTTCAACAAGCCCAAGAAGCTATGGCTGCTAAGGACGCTGCTGTATTAGAAGCAAAGGGAGCCACAACCCGAGAAAATAGTATGCTTGAGCTAATGCTGGAAGCTAGCACAAATATGTTAGGTACGTTTTTGCGATCTGAAGATGCCTTCTCTCTATTTTGCTGTGCCTTTCTTCCAATTTCTTTTGCCTTGGTGCTGAATAGGCTCGGTTATTGATGCTGCTGCCGAAGAAGAGAGGGTGAATACTAGGACAAACCTCCTTGTTAACCTTTCTCTTGACCATGGTTCTTTGTTCTGGGCTACCCCAGAGAGGACCCGCCAAATTGTCAGGTTTCAAGATCGCGCCTCCCAAACTCGCGACTTCCTTGACTTCTGTACAAAGACCTTGTCTATGGTTTATAATTCTATGTTTCCTCGAAACGCTCAACCAAAGAATCTTTTCGAGCTAATGGAAAAGTTTAAGGATGCCAAAAAGATCCATGACTTTGTCAAAGCTCAACTGGTAGCAGGCGCCAGATTTGCTCTTATCATGCTTCAGATCTGCCATTCGAAACTTGATCTGACTCAAGTTGTTGCGAAAGTTCATGAGAAGGTGCGGCGCCGAAGAGTTGGTGTCGAGCGTATTAACACGAAGGTTTCACCCATAGCTGAGGAAATGATTGAAGATCTTCTGCGTATGGATGCCGACTTTTTTGCAGATGGACACTATGCTGATTTTCTTGGTGCTGCTCCCGAAGAGGACAGGATTACCCTTGACGATATATTGAACCATGACTAATTTTTCCTTTGGTGACTGATTCTTTCTTGTAAATTGTGATTGCGATTATATTGTGAAGTGAACATCATATTTCTATATTTGTCTAGCCCCCGAGTATTTTCGGTGACTGTTTGCTGTATTTATATAGTGCGAGGTTTGTAAACCAAGGCAATAATATGTAATCTTTGGCAAGTATCAGCCCCCGAGCTTCTTTATTTAGTACTATTTTGTATTTTTATTGACTCACGAGGTATTTGAGTACCAAGGCGAGGCTTTACTCTGTGCGAGGAACTATATTGAAATTCGTCGGGTTGGAAATTTGAACATGTCGAGAAAGAGAAATTATATTGACACTATCTTTATTATATTGCAACACCGCGAGCCCGCCTCATTAAAAACCTTTCCGGCCCCACTCGTGCCCCGAAAAGGAAAAGAGTGCGTCTGAAAACTCGTGGGCGTTTCAAGACATTGAAGTTTTAAAGGACTATATTTTAGCTCTAGGCGTAGAACCGCCTGAGTTGCGCCACGTTCCAGGGGTTTTGCTCCTCCACCCCTGTCTTCTTGTCCTTTATCCTGTATGCTCCAATTACTTCCGTGACGATATAGGGACCAAGCCATGGTGACTCGAGTTTTTCATGACTTTTTTGCGTGAGCCGAAGAACTAAGTCCCCCACTTGAAAAGATCTTGGCCGTAAACATCGACTGTGGTAATTCTTCAAGTCCTGTTGATATTTGGTGACCCTTGATAATACTTCGTCTCGAGCTTCGTCGAGTGCGTCTACATCGTCTTCCAATGCTGTCTTTGAAGCTTCTTCATCATATGTCGGACTCTAGGGGAGTCATGCTCTATTTCTATTGGAAATAATGCTTGCCATGGACCAGAAAAAACGGTGTTTCTTGTGTCGCTGTATTTGGTGTTGTTCGGATGCTCCACAACACACTTGGTAGTTCTTCGGGCCAGGTATGCCGAGCTTTTTCTAGTGGTCCCAACAGACGTTTCTTGATGCCATTGCAGGATAATGCCATTGGCTCTCTCGACCTGCCCGTTGGTTTGAGGATGTGCAACTGACGCAAAGTGCAGCTTGATACCTACTTCTTTGCAATAATCTTTGAATTCGTTGGATGTAAAGTTACCCATTGTCCGTGACGATGCTATGAGGCACTCCAAATCTGAAGACGAGGCCTTTTATGAATTTTACTGCGGATGCTCCATCTGGCATTTATCGGCTTCATTCTATCCACTTTGTAAATTTGTCGACAGCTACTAGCATATACTCCTTTCCTCCTGGCCATGATTTGTGTAACTTGCCCACCATATCGAGTCCCCATTGTGCAAAGGGCCACGACAAAGGTATTGGTGCTAGTTCTGCTGCTGGAGAGTGAGGTTTTGCGGCGAACCTTTGACACGCATCGCAAGTCCTTACTATTTCTTTGGCGTCCTCGATTGTTGTCAACCAAGAGAATCCTGCCCGAAAACCTTGGCTGCGATGGCTCGACTACTTGCGTGATGGCCGCATATTCCTTCGTGCACATCCTTCAGAATTACTCTTCCTTCTTCGGGTGTTACACACCTTTGCAGCACACCAAATACTTTGCTTGTACAGCTCTCCCTTGACCACCGTGAAGGCTTTAGACCGTCGAATACTCGCCTTTGCTTCAACCGGATCGTCGGGTATTTTTTCCCGAGGATGGATGATACATGCTTGCATCCTAGGAACCTGTACCATCATCACAAGCTCTTGTTCATCTTCATCCTCCGTGGTTTCTTGAGGGGTGTCGAAGTTTTTCTTTTTTTCTCTGCACCTTTTTTGGCTTTGTTGACCTCTCCGATATTTCTTCCCAAAACACTCCTGGCGGGACTGGGAGGCACTGCGACCCGATGTTTGCGAGGACGTCGGCTTCGTCGTTGCTCAACCTACTGATGTGGTTTACTTCGCATCCATCAAATAACTTCTCGAGTTCATTGTACACCTCCTTGTATGCGACCATGCTATCATTGACTGCATCACATTGATTCATAACTTGCTGGGCCACTAATTGTGAGTCGCCAAAGATTTTTAGTCGAGTTGCGCCGCATGCCTTCGCCATCTTCATCCCATGTATGAGGGCTTCATATTCTGCTTCATTGTTAGACGCGTTAGGGAACGTCATCCGAAGGATATACTTCAATTTGTCGCCTTCAGGTGATATGAGTATTACTCCTGCGCCAGCTCCTTCTACTCTCTTGGACCCGTCAAAATTCATGGTCCAAGTTCTCGACAAGTCTGGGGGTCCTGTGTTTTGCAACTCCATCCACTCGCGATGAAGTCCGCAGGATTTGCGACTTGATTGCTTTTCTTTTTTCATACGTGATGTCCCGAGGGGAAAGTTCTATTCCCCAAAGGGAGACACGACCCGTAGCTTCGGGGTTGTTCAGTATGTTTGACAAAGGAGCCTCATTGACCACTATGATTGGGTGTGGAAAAATAGTGGCGCAATTTTCGTCGCTGTGAATACTCCATATGCTAGCTTTTGGTACTGAGGGTACCTTTGTTTTGATGGCGATAAAACTTCACCGACGAAGCATAGGTCTCTGAACTCCGTGAAGTTTCTCTTCTTCTTCTCTTTCGACAACTAGCACCGTGCTTACCACTTGGGGCGTGGCTGCGATATATAGCAGGAGAGGTTCCTTTTCCTTGCGCCACCAAAATTGGTGGTGTCGAGATTTTGCGCTTCAAATCCTCGGCTCTCAGCTTCCTCGTTCCACTGGAATTTGTCTCCTTGTTTTATCAGAGCGTAAAATGGTAACGCTTTTTCTCCCAGCCTGGCGACGAATCGCTTAAAGCGCATCGCCCCGCTAATCAAGTATCTCTTTCAACTTTGTTGGCTTTCTCATTGTTACGATAGCTTGTATTTTATCGGGATTTGCTTTAATCCTCTCGCTGAGACTAGAAATCCCAGGAGTTCTCCTGCTGGGACGCCAAAGGAACACTTTGTTGGGTTCAACTTCAGACAAAATTTGTTGAGGTTGTCGAAAGTTTCCTTAAGATCCTCGATCAGTGTTGTCCCCTTTTTTGATGTTATGACGACATCGCCGATGTATACTTGCACATTTTTTCCAACTGTGTCGAAAGCACTTCTGCATCATTCTCTGTATGTTGCTCCCGCATTTTCAGACCAAAGGGCATTGTTCTATAGCAAAACACGCCGTAAGGTGTGATAAACGCGGTCTTACTTCATCTTCTTCTTTCACCCCTGATCTGGTTATAACCGCATACGCGCCCAGGAAGGAAAGACGTCGTATCCGCACGTGGAGTCGATAATTTGATCGATCCTCGGGAGGGGGAAGTGATCCTTTGGACAATGTTTGTTGAGACACGTGAAGTCGACGCACATTCGAAGGACCTTAGTGTTTTTCTTCGGCCCATCACGGGATTTGCTACCCATGTGGCTTCTGGAATATCTCTTTGATAAAACCAGCTTCTTGTAGTCGATTGATTTCTGACAGCATAGCTTGCGATTTGGTTCCGAAAACGTCGCAAAGGTTGTTTGATTGGTCTCACGATGGATCCAGATTTAGGTGGTGCTCGGCAAGTTCCCTGGGTACTCCCGGCATGTCAGCGGACACCATGCGAAGATTTCCTGCTCACGGAGGAACTCGACGAGCGCGCTTTCCTATGCGATATCCATGTTGTTTGCAATAGATGTCGTCTTTTTCGGTCCGTCGGGTGAATCTGCACCTCCTTAGAATTTTTCTCTGTATTGAAAGTTGATTCTTTATTTGGCCTTCCGACGTCCGGCAACACGTGTAGTCAGTCATACTTTTCGACGCCAAATACTCAGCTTTCTTGCATCCCGAAAGTTTCTATCAATCGATGAAAATCCTTGTCCTTGTCAGCTAACGCGAAACTGCCTTTGACCGTGATTGGTCCCTCTGGTCCGGACAATCTCCACAATAGGTATGTATAGTGTGGTACCGCCATAAATCTAGCATATGCTGGTTGTCCCAACAAAGCGTGGTACCGCGATGGAAAATCTACGACTTCAAAACTCCAGCTTTCGATTCTATAGTTTTCCTGCTCCAAATCGAACGTCGAGGTTGATCTTCCCCAACAGATATGGTTTCTCCGTGTGATGCCGTGGAACCTTGTGTCTGTTGGTTTCAAGTTTCCTAAGGATATGTTCATCTTCCTCAATGTATCTGCATACATAAGGTTTAAGCTGCTGCCACCATCTATGAATACTCGAGAAACATCAAATCCCGCAATAACTGCCAGTGTTGACTGCTCTGGTCGAGGAACTTGCTGCGGATGATCCGCTGCGGTGTGCCGATGTCTTGCCTGCATCAATTGAGGTACTCAACTGTTGGTGGAGGCATTTTCTCTGCCATGAACACCTGTCTCGAGATTACTTTTTGAGTTCTGTTGGACGGCCTTCCCTTCTGAATCATCGACACCTCTCCGTTTGAGTTAGGATCGACATAAGGTGGTGGTGGAGGTGCTGCCGCTATTCTGAGCTGATGCCGATTGTCGTCTCTGGGATCGCTGGAGGTGGCGGCAGATGAACTTCGCCTCCCAGTTCCCGAGGTTTCTCGTGCTGCTCGAGCGTGAGCGTTTCGTATATCTGAACATTGCTCGAAAAATTTCGACAGTCTTTCGCAGTGCCCCGACCTGCCTTTTTCCCCGTTGTCAGCGAGGAAGAAGTGCATCCGGCACGGTCCGTTCAAAGATTTCTTCAGTGACACGAAAGGTCTTGGAAACCTTGGCCCACTATTTGTCCTGCTAAGTGAGTCGCCCCTATTATCGCTCGCGTTCGCGTTCTCCGATAATCATCTCCGTTGTTTCCTCCCTGTGTTTGTCCGAAATCCTGCCGAAATTTGCCCTGGGGTCATAATTCGGGTACCGCCGAGGAAATCGTCGCCTCGATTGATAATTTCGACCACGGTCCCCCTCTGGCGACCTGTGTCGCTGTCAGGAGCGCCGTCTTCTCCGTCCGCCCATCTATTTGCTATCTCCATCAATGCCGATACTGTCTTTGGATTGGTCCTTCCCAAGTCCTCGACGAAATCTCCACGCCTAATTCCTGCGACAAACGCATCTATTGCTCTCTCGTCAGATATATTCTCTGCCGAGTTTTTTATGATGTTCCACCTTTGAATGTATTTTCTCATTGACTCATCTGGTTTTTGTCGACACGCTCTCAGCTCTTCTAACGACGCAGGTTTTTTGCATGTGGACCTGAAGTTCTTGAAGAATACGTCCTCGAAACTTTCCCAGCTGTCGATGGATCCTGGCGGAAGTTTTTTGATCCAAGATCGTGCGGCTCCACTTAGGTGCACTTGAATACTTTGCATGGCTGTTGCCCTAGTTCCTCCAGTTAACTTCACCGTCTCGAGGTAGTCAATTAGCCAATCCTCCGGATCTTGCAAAGCCGTCGAATTTTTTGAAGTGGTCGTGCAACTTAAAATCCCGATGACTCGAGCTGCACTTTCTTGTAAAGCACGCAGTCAGCATATATCCTCGCTATTAAGCTCCGGGGATTGCCGATGATCCCTTCTGCTTTGCCTCGCCTATCGACTCTTGCTTGTGCTCCTGTCTCTCGCTCCGCTTGGTCCTTCAGGAACTGCCACCTATGTCAGTCGTGGACTATTTTGCCTTGCCGCTCCTTCTCGAGGCGTTGATACAAACGCCGTTCCCATAGCTCCAACCCTGCTAACGCCATATTATATAATGTTTCCCTGGATCTCCTGGGGTGGCCTAGATGCGAGGATGTAAGCTCGTGCCATATACCCAGCTTCCGGTGTCTTAGGAATAATGTTTCCTCTTGTGTCTATTCCATAAAGGACATGTCGAGGTTTAAATCAAGTGCTCTCTTTCCGCTTCGGGTATGTGTTGTAACCTTGATCTTCCTCTGTTCCGTGCCCTCTGTGGCTATCACCCGAAACTCTAGATTGTCCACTTAGATTTGCCCTTCCCCCGCCGGATGCGCACCCTCATGCTGCGGAGCATCCCCTCTGTTTTTCTATTTCTCTGGCAGCTCGTGCGCGCCTATATTGATAAGCTTGCAGCTCTTGAGCCGTGGCCGTTGTCGTCATTGGTTCCTAACCATCTGAGCTTTTTGCGGCTCTATCCCAAGCTGCTTGCGGCAGTTGAACGCTGACACGTGGCGTGGGTCCGACATATTTAGTGCCCATACCTCTCCTTAGATCTGAGGGATCGACGAAAGGATTACCCAAATCCTCCGATGTTTCCTCTTGATTGTCGATAGCATAAATCTGATGATATTTTGTACCCTGATCTATATTGGGTTTGGTGACATCATTGTTGAGATTGATGAAGACCTTGCCCACTATGATAGATTTGTCGATGAAGTCGTACTGTCGACATCGCTTGAGCCATCGCTTATATATGAGTCCGCAGATGACTCAAACGATGTGTTGCTGAAGATCTTGGCGAGTTTCTCTCTTGCTCTGATGTTGACGTAACGTGTTGCCGAAGTTTCTTCTTCTGACTCAGTTGATGATGCATAGCTTGAAAAATCAGAATCGATCGCCGACGATCCCGACGAAATCGGAATTTCGACACGACACGATTCTTTTTCGACGCGAAAGTGAAACCTTCCGAACGTCATTCCCAAGCCCCCCGCCCGATACGCATATGCATCCAAACGGGAGGGTGGGTGAGGAACAAAATCAACAAGACCAACAGCGATCTGTTTACCTTGATCCATAGTGTTGCTTCCGGTGATGATGTCGAAGACCTTGATCGTGCCATCGAGACCAGATCTCGCCTCTAATCCTCACAGACGGCGCCAACCGACAAGGGATTAACTTGTCAATGCCTATGGATTGTAGCTAGGGTTTAGTTAGAAGTAGAGGGCAAGTAGATCTCGAAGGTTTCACCCGAAAAGTACCGACGATATGAAAACTAGGGTTCGTGAACAATGATTCGATGATCTTTCTCGTCTCCTCGACTCCCCTTTATATAAGAGGTGGAGCCGAGGGTTTCGTTGCATGCTGCGTAGCCGGACGGTTTCAAGTCATCCCGCCGTATTGGCCGTACAACACTTCCTATTACAATCCTACTTTCCTTAATATATCTTGGGCTCTCGAACTTTCTTATTCTTCGGGTAGTGGGCCTTCATTAAACCCCGGGTACTATCTTTGGCAGGCTCATTCGGGATGCCTATGTCACCGCTTGTCTGTGTACCGATGTCTCATGTCAGCTTGCAGGATTCCATCAACCCTAAGCCCCTATCGGAGGGCATTGCCGAGGAGCACCCTCGACATCGGCACTATTGGTAGAAGTGTCGGTTTTGGCGTCTAAAGCGGTCTTCTTCTCATTGAGCCGTTGACATTTGTCTGCAATATCGGCTCTCAACGGAAGCTGGGCGCGACAAAGAGTAATTCTTTGACGAGCCGACTGCACCCTTGACCTGAAGACCGACAAAGTCACAGCTGGCCAAAGCTTAACCTGCAGTGTCACCGGGAGATGGGGCTGGATGTCTTCGAGGATGCCCTTGACTGCCTCGGGGTTTTCGACCGAGGAGGAGATCAAGACCTTGAGACGCTGGAGCGGGCCATGGACCGCGTTAGGGCTTGGCTCTTCACCTGCTTTGGAGGTAGCTGGCTCGATGGAGTCGGGATCGAACGTCAGCAAGCTTGAAAGATCACAACCCTGACAGACGAACAAGAGCAGTATGAGCATACAACAAAGGGAAAGGGTAGGCCCGAGAGAGTGGAGCGTACCTCTCCCAAAGAAGGAAGGGCAGCTGATGTTGTGACAATCGGCTTTTCGGTGAACTGGGCCAGGTTAGCCACTTGGTCAGCCACGCTCGGCGAGGTGGTTAGGCCGAGCGCGGCGGATGGCATCGATACCTCTTCAACGTCCCCGCTAGAGGCCCCATTAGTCTGCAAAAGAAATGGCGAGCCGATCCAATTAGCAATGGGACGGTATGGAATGTGAGCTGTTGAGATAATTACATTTGAAACTTCCTGGCTCGGTGAGGAAACTCGTGGGTCTTTGCGAGCCCTTTTGACGCATCGACGCTTCATGCGTGACCCCGTTTTGATCGGAGCTTGAAGGTCCGCAGGCTCGGGAGTGAAGCCGACGCTGGCGAGTCCATCTGGCTCTGTGTGGTGGATCTCTCAGAATCGCCCGGGGTGGAGTCCCTTGGGCTGGACTGTGCTTCCTCACTGGAGTTCTCTTCAGTGGAAGTCTGAAAGAAGAGGTACAACCATGTTACAAAAGATTGGGAAGGCAAACGTGTTTGGTCAAAGGCACGAGTCAACTTAAATGCAAGCTTGCTTGGACAGGAGCTTTGCGCTTCAGGGTCTTTCGGGCAGCTACTTTCCTCACTGCCTTCCTCGCCTGGATTGAGGCTCGGGGGGCAACAGGCCCCGAAGATGACTTATCTTTGGGAGCCGATTTCGGTGAAATCGGCTGGCTCTGCATTATGACCTTCTTCAAAGGGGACGAGCTCTGGCAGAAGAGAACCACCGAGGCTGGTGGAAGGAACTTGAAGGGGGAGCCATCGGCTTGCGTGGGCTCTGGGCCATCCTGTTGCTGCCAAGAAATAGAGTCAGGTTACAGACAATCATCACGAGCCATTGCAAGTAATTTATATGTAATGGTACCTGGTGTGCAGGAACGTCATATTCGGCATCAAGTTGCTTCAGCAATGGTCCTAGAGCTCTTCTGAAGGCGTGGGTCTTCCACATGGACCACCAAGTATCAAATCCATCGGTAGTAGTGGTGAAACAGAGGTTGTGGGGAATTGGAATGGCCAGAGCATCAAAGAAGGTATAGCACCTTTGGCCGGTAAGAATGTCGGGCAGTTCAGCCCCTGTCAGGTGGTGGAGAAAGAAGTATGGGGGCACTTGCCCGAGACCAAGTTGTCGAGCTACTACCACCGGTTGGTAAGACTCATAACCAGGCTAGATGATCCTGTTTGAGTGTACTCATACTAACTGGAGAGAAAGCAAGGACGATCATGATAGAGTACAAGTGTCGGGTGCTAGCATCATCGGCAAGGCTGTCTAATCGGAAAGAGACTGGGTTCTCGAAGTTTTCCGATTCAGTATAGGGAAATAACAGGGGGTTGTCCAGGCCTTGGAAGAAAATCTTGAACCACTCTGCTGCTCCCTTGGGGATCAACCTGCTGCCTGGGAGACTATACAGAGGTTGACCATAGCTAGTGCATCGAATATCCTTCCCATTTGCATCTGGGAAGGTGCAGGTGGCCAAAGGCGGGAAGTTTGGGATCTGGTTTTGGAAGTATAGCTGAGCCCATAACTGAATAAACCACCAGCTCTCCTGCTTTAACCGCTCTTTGACAGACATTAATTGGAGATACTGATAGACCTCTCCAAGGAGCAGTTTTCCCAGGCTCAGTTGAGTACCTTTGGCGAGCTCGTAAGCTGTGGAAAGTAATTCTTGGTTAAAAAGTGAAGGGCCACAAAATATGAAGTGTTCCAGCCAGAAGTCAAGGTCAGGTGGTGCTCTCTTGTCGTGAGTTGGGGGACGAAGCGCATGAGGAAGCGCCTGCACTTGTACACTGCTTTTAGAGGAAAGGGTGAAAGGGACCTTTGCAATTCTAGCGCGTAGGGGCTTGGGGATGCAATGTCCAGCCCCGTGATCATGGCCACGTCCAGAGTTGGTGTCATAGGGCCATACGAACATGAAGCAGTTCAAGCATCATCGTGCTAGCCGATGGTTTTCAGATGCCTCTGCTTCTTTCGCAGGAGATAAGTGATAATGATAAGGCATCGGCTATCCCTATCGCGTCCCAGGTAGCATAGTGTGTTTTAGACACTCTACTACCATGCCACCCAACCTTTCTGGAGGATTAGGCCGTGCTCGTAGGCGGCGCCGCGCGCAACTGATTCACGAAGGGGATTCTATTGGCTTCGCATGAGATTAAGTGAGCGGGACTCTCGGAAGAACGGGGCCAAGACACATAGAGTTTGGGAGAGAAGGGTGCGGCAGCAGGATGTCTGAAACCTAAAATTGATAACGGAATAGGACATTAATTCAGGTGTTTGCTGTTTACTCCTAACATTGATTCGAATGGCGAGGAGGCTGTTGAGGATTACCTTCAGACCGGAGACCATGGCGTTGGCGTTGGATGATTCCGCCATTTGATGCGCTGAGGAATTGGGACGGCGCGGCTGAGATCTGGGATTTGTGGAGCTGCTTGGGCGGCGATTTGGGGATCTGAGTTTGCTTTCTCAGATGGAGGGCGCAGGTTACCGTTTGGAGGAGCAATTAGATTGGTGATGAAATCAAGGAGGCAAGATGCCACGACATGACCCGACGAAGGAAAAGCATAATGATTTTGGAATTGCCATTTCCAAAACCAGGGGGGCATGTGTTATCACCAGAATTTGACCGGATCAGAGGTGGGCCGCGATTGAGATGGGCTTGAAGAATATACATGGAAGAAATACATGAATCGGCCTTATATGCAAAGTTTGGGCTAGTTTGCCCGTGTATCTGTAATATAGTAGGATACGTGTCGGTTAGTTAGAGTTTGGCTCGTGCACGGTTGGGATTATACGTTAGAAAGTCTACGGACTATAAATATGTATCTAGGTTTATGAAATAAACAACAATCACGTTCACCACAAACCAATCTAGGCGCACGCCAACTCCCTTGTCTCGAGGGTTTCTTCCAGATTATGCTTGCCAGATCGTATCTTTGCGATCTAGGCAAAGACACGTTTATTCGTTGTTCATGCGTTGCCCGTGCTGAAGCCTTGTTGCTGGCGAGCAACGAAGTTAAGCGATATGTGTTAGTTATATTCACATATGTAGTTTATCCATGCTATCCCTAGATGTCTAGCTGCCCTTACACCGTCTCGTGTAAGGGCGGCACCCCCGCTTGATCATTATTTAGTAGATCCGATCCTACATGATTGCTCCTTGTTCTTCAAGGATTAGTTTGATATCTCCGATAGTTAGGCCTTACAAACGGGTTGAAGGATCCGCTGGCGCGTAGGGTGTAGTTTGCTAGCCCTAGACAGAATGTTCCGGAATCAACACTGTGTTGGTTTTTAGGCCTGTCTAGGGCTGGCGCTTATTATCACCGTGCGTGGCCGCCAGGCTCAATCACGTGTAGCCGATTATGCGGTGAGAACCCTAAATCGTAGTAGGTAATTTTAGCTTTATTTTGATCACAGACCACCATCTCGATCGTACACCCTCGTACGCATCATGTGGATTCCGCCTCTTGAGCCCATTCACAGATAACCCGAGAGCCGATCGAGGCCCGTATTTAATGTTTACATGTATGCCATGCAGAAACTAAGCGAGGCACAATCCAACACCTTCCCCGACTGTATATTGTGGCACGCCTTGCACCAAAGATTTGACGGCGCACGAGTCTTTGCGTCGTCGCTTCTGAGGGACCAGGCTGTGTCACATTCTGGAGCCTGGCCACAAAGGCTGCCCGTCGCTGCTCGCCGGTGGGTTTCTGACCGCAACAAGAGCATTAGCACCGGATTTGGCACGAACCGGTGCTAAAGGGGTCATTAGCACCGGTTCGTGCGGTCTGGACGTCCAGGGGACGAAAACCAAAGGGTTGACGTGTTACGAACCGGTGAAAAGAAAATGATAGGAAATTTAAAAAATAAAATATTTTGAGATATATGTTAACGCAACTTATTATTAGGGAAAATTAAGAAATTTGAATTTCGAATTTTTTTGCATATAAAAAGTTCAGAAAAAGGTAAAATGGCATTAACTTTTGCCTACGACGTATAATATATCAAAATGATCGTGGAGAAAATTACTCCGAACTCACCTGGTTTACCCGGTTAGCCAATTTTTAGATTCTCAAAATTTCAAATTAAAATATGAAAGCAGGGAGATTTTAGTTTTTTGCTAGAAATTTAGGATTTTTATTTTTTAAAATTAAAATTAATAATTGCATCCTGCATAAAGATTACTATTACTTGTAGCTTTAGATTTTCAAACTTTTAGGTTTTAGGTTTGGCAAAAAAATAAATATTTAAAAAATTAAAAATAATACAAATTATAAAGTTAATGTTTATTTATTTATTCAAGATTATTATTACATCATTACTTTTGTTTATTAAAAGAGTTATTTGAAACTCGAACAATAAAGAAATATGACATCGACCAACATGTTAATAGGATTGATATGATACTAGTATCACATACATGCGCGCGAAGCACTTGGATGCTGGACGAAAAGGAACTTAGAAGTTAAGCGTGCAAGTGCTAGAGTAGTGGGAGGATGGGTGACTGAGCGAGAAGTTTGAGCACGAGTAAGTAATTTGACTAGAGATAAGGGTAGTTAGAGACTAAACTTGTGAAATAATTAAAATATTAGAAATTTTGAAAAAAAAGAGGGAGTGGAAAATAATTCAATTTTTTTTACGGTAGCGGGGTTCTACCGCGGCAGCGTTTTGGGGCATTTTCCTGCCGCGGTAGACCCTTGAGCACCGGTAAATATTTCGAACTGGTGCTAAAGGTCCTCTCGCTAGGGCGCCCGGCAGCCGCCACGTGGTGCCAACTGAACCGGTGCTAAGGGGGGGGGGGTCTTTAGCACCGGATACTTAGAGCATCTCCCAACCGTACGCCGTGTGTGCTGCGCGCGCAAATACCGCTACTTGGCGCGCGTGGCCCAGCACGCGGGAAAAGGGCGCGCGCGGTAAAAAATTTGCCGCACCCGCGCGTTTGCTCTATCCCACGCGGGAGAATTGCCGCGCGCTATAAAGACGACACGCGCGAACGGGCCAACTGCCTCCGCGTCTGAAACTTCCGCATGTCGCTCCGCCTCTCCCCACCGCTCCGCTCCGCGCCACCGCTCTCGTCCGCGCCGATAGTCCGCCCTCCGTCCCGCGCCATGCCTCCGCGTCCGCTCCGCCTCTCGTCACGCCGTGCCCGCGCGCGGCCGAGCGGCCGCTTTCTGACGAGATTCGCCTCCGGCGAGGGAGCGGATCCGACTCTTCGTACCTTCACACCGCGCATGAGGCGGGCGCGAGCCCACGACGCCGTCGCGTGGCGCTTCGTCGCCCCGCCGGCGATGAATTTCGACGATGTTTGGACGCGCGAGCAGGCAGAGATGCTCTGCGCCGCCATCGCCGCTCATCACGACCAAGCAGCGGCGCCGCGCCCGCGAGCTACTTGGTGCTTCTATTCTGTAGATGTTGTTGGGCCTCCAAGAGAAGAGGTTTGTAGAACAGCAGCAAGTTTCCTTAAGTGGATCACCCAAGGTTTATCGAACTCAGGGAGGAAGAGGTCAAAGATATCCCTCTCAAGCAACCCCGCAATCACGATACAAGAAGTCTCTTTGTGTCCCCAACACACCTAATAGGTGCACTAGTTTAGCGAAGAGATAGTGAAAAATGGTATGAATGAATATGAGTAGGAGTAACGGCGCCAGAAAAGTGCTTGCCGGCGTGCACTTGATGGTAGTAATATTGCAGAAGTAAAGATGCGTAAAATAGTAAACAAGCAGCGATACGTATTTAGGAACAAGGCCTAGGGATCATACTCTACCAGTGGACACTCTCAACATTGATCACATAACAGAATAAATAGATAGTTGCTAGACTCTACACCCTCTTGTTGGATGATGAACACCACTAACTGTAGGATTACACGAACCCTCAATACCGGAGTTAACAAGCTCCACAATATTTAATGTTCATATTTAAATAACCTTAGAGTGCATAACAGATCAACATAACCAAACCAAGTACTAACATAGCATGTACACCGGCCACCTTCACACTACGAAAGGAGGAATATATCACATCAATACTATCACAGCACAGTTAACTTCATAATCTACAAGAGATCACAATCATAGCTCACGCCAAGTACTACACTATGCACACACTGTCACCATTACACTGCAGGAGGAATAAACTACTTTAATAACATCACTAGAGTAGCACACAGATATATTATGTGGGGATACAAAACACATTGCAATCATAAAGAGATATAAATAAGCACTTCACTATGCCATTCATAACAGTGAATAAGTATTCATGGAAATATAGCCTAAGAGACCCACACGGTGCACACACCGTCATCTTTACACACGTGGGACAAGGAGCTTCCGACACAAGTAAAATCCACTTGACTAGCACAATGACATCTAGATTAAAAGCATCATCATAAATCTCAACTGCGTAGGGCAGCTCATGAGATTATTGTATTGGAAGGAGAGAGAGATAACCACACAGGCCACCGGCATGTACTCCCCGAGCTCCGATGGAGGAAACTACCCTCCTCATGGAGACAAAGCAGCTGCGATGAAGATGGCGTGTGTCGATGTGGAGGCCTTCCGGGGGCACTTCCCTGCCCCGGCGGCGTGCCGGAACAGAGACTCCCGTCCCCGCATCTGGGCTTCGATGGCGGCGGCTCGAAGGCTGCCTCGCACTGTATTTTTTCAGACGTGGCTTTGTGGCCCAGGACCTTTATATAGGCGAAGAGGCGGCGCGAAGGTCAACGAGGCGACGACAACAAGGGGCGCGGGTTTCCCTTGGCTTCGCGCTCGGTCTACTGTTTGCGGGCTCGTGGCCCCCCTCTCGGCGGCTCTCGGGCGTTCCGAAGCTTCATGCAATCCTAAGATGTTATGCTGATTTCGTCCGATTCCGAGAATATTTCCTTTACTAGGATTTCTGAAACCAAACAGCAGAAACAAAGAATCGGCTCTTCGGCATCTCGATAATAGGTTAGTTCCGGAAAACGCATCAAAACGATATAAAGTGTGAACAAAACATGTTGGTATTGTCATAAAACAAGCATGGAACGTCAGAAAATATAGATACGTTGGAGACGTATCACCCGCGACCTCGAGCAGCGCCTGCGCGTGGCGGAGCAGGATGAGCGCGTGCGCCTCGAGTGGGCGCGCGCGTTCCCGGAGGACGTCGCCGCCACGGAGGCCTTCTACGCGCAGAAGGAGGAGGAGAAGGCGGCGATGGCGGCGAAGAAGAAGGCGAGCCGCGAGAAGCGCCGCGCCGAGTCCGCGGCGAGGAAGAAGGCGAGGACCGACGCGGCGGCGAGGAGGAAGGAGGAAAGGAAGAACGCCGCAGGGCCGTCGACCGTCGTCCTCTCGTCCTCCTCCGACTTCCAGTACACGACGACGTCGACACCGGTGTCGGACACGACACTGAGCAGCTCCGACTTCGACTGGGAGTCCGACGACCAGTCCAAGTAGTATTTTTTATTTAGTATTTTCGTTTAAATGTCGCATTGTATCGTCGCACTTTAAATATATTCGTATTTTCGATCAAATTTCATAGTTTGTTTGATGAATTTTCAAAAAAAAACGGTCGGATTAGCAGTTTATGACGCGCGCGCTGCAAAATAGCGCCTCTGGTGGAGGTGCGTTTTTCGCACACCAACGCGCGCTGCAAAATACAGCCTCCGCCGGGAGCAAATTCGCTATGCCGCGCGCGAGCGGTATACATCGCGCCCAATCACCGGTATAGCGCGCGAGATTTTACAGCGCCTGTTGGAGATGCTCTTAGCACCTGTTGGCCATCCAGTATATATGACCTTTACCAACCGATGCTAAAGGTCCGTTTTGTACTAGTATAAGACAGGTAGTGCATGTTTGAATATTCGTCGATAGATTAGTCCTAACCCGTCTTTTTCTATCAAATCGAACCCCTCAAATGGTCACACCTTAATTATGGCTATGGGAAGAACCTTACGTACGCGGCCAGAAAGTCAAACCCTAACACTACATGAACAAGAAACTGAAAAATAACCAATTACCATGTACCGGCCATGGAACCACAGCCCCACAAAAAAATCAACGTTCGCATCTCGAATTTCTTCACACCAATACAAATCCGTGTTTATCGCGTATTCGCGTGTAATGTACACTCTGTATCCATGCTGACTAGGCTAGTTGTTCATTTTGAGACTCCACCGATCCGGGACACACATTTTTTCTCCGGCTAGTTCAACTGTCCACGTTCCAGACGGACCGGACGTATGGAGCCTCCAGCAAGATCTATCTGCCTGCGCTGCCGGCGACGATGACGGGGCTGCCGTAGTCTTCCAGCGGCACGGAATTGCGCTTGATGAACTCGAGGCAGTCGGCGATGGCCTGGGCGTAGAAGGAGTTTGTCCGCATGAACGACGCCGCCCTCCTCGGTGCCTTGCTCGCCGTCTCGCCGCTCGAGCACCACCTCTGTGACCCGCTTGTACCCACGAGGGCTCTCGCGCTACTGCTCCGTGAGCAGCCTCCCCCGCCGGTCGAAGACGACGACGAGAACCTCAACCTTCTAGCGAGCCGGCGCGCTTGCCGGCCGACGATGCCAAGGAACGTGAGCAGCTTCACGTTTAGCCGTCGGACCGAGAGACGGTGCCTCCTGGTGCACAGCCGGAAGCCTCTCGCCTGCCGCCACCTCCGGCCGAAGCAGTGCGTCCGGTGGCTCTCCTCCCACGCCGGCGACAAGCTCATCATCCTTCGCGCGTTGTACCGTTCGCGAGTAAGCTATATATATGTAAGTCTCTGCGTGCGTCCACCTGTCTTGTGTGAGCTACCTCTCCTATAGCGCGCGGCAGGGTGAGTATATAAGTCCCGGTCTGTGCGCGCGCAAGGTAAACAAGGCAGGAAGGTAGGTCATGACTTTATTTGGCGAGAGTGACAGGGGACAGGACATGACATGACAGGATCGATTAGCTTATTAGTATTACGGGGCTAGTGCGATCGCAGGGTTGCTGGGGAGATTGCGTTACGGACACAAGCAAAAGGCCAGAGATAATAACGTACATGTCTGTGTAAAATGTGAAACGTACATACTGCCGCACTGCTAATACGCCGGCGCGTAACTGGTTGGGTTGTCTGTCGACATGATGCATGCGAAAAGTGGAGTGGCAGGTAGTTAATCTGAATTAACAAGTTCTGACCTAAAAGGATATGTCATGATCATCCTTATTGGGCACACGGTATATTGTCGGCCAAGGACCGGATCACTAGCTAGGCAGGCGATGGTGCAAAGCAGACACGCTGGCAATTAACCAGCTGCTAGTCTTTGTCCATACGAAACCAATGCAAATCTTTTCCCGTGATGCTGGTGGCTACTGCTTTGACGTTTCCCTCGGAGGTTATAATCGAGCCACGCAGCCAAGTGTTGAACGTACGCCTTGTTGGACGCGAGCGTGACCCACACGCATGCACCACGCCGATGTCATTGCTGCAGCCGCGGCTTTCCCAAGCGCTGCGCAGGAATCTGGGCTCCACCGCGAGCGTTCGGTGTAGTCGGGTGGCCGCTCGATCACGACCGCATGGTAGTGTCCACGGTGTGTGAAGGGGACACGTGTGACGGTGGTGGCCCCATGCATCATGCATGTTGGTTTTGTTAGGAAATAAAATATGTGATCAATTATGTATGGGAGGGATGCCTCCTAGGAGGTGTCTGTTGGGGAAGAGGTGTCTCCCCAACACACCCCTTCAGCCTGTATATAAGAGCATCTCCACTCGTCCCCCGAACAGGCCCCCGGCGAGCGTTTTTTCCATCCGGACGGCGTAATTCGGCCCAGGCTTCTGCTCTCGTTGGTCCGATTTGGGCTTCAATTATCCGGCGATTCCACGCCATCCCCTGGCCCCCTGTGAGCTGGGACTCTGGACGTAAACGAAAACGCGTGGTCTCTCAACTTGTTTGGGCGACAATGGCCTCCGATCTACGGCAAAACCCTCGTCTTCCGATCTACGGCACTACCCTCGTCTTCCGATCTACGGCAATACCCTCGTCGAACGAAAGCTTTGAACTCTCAAGTGGTGCAACATAGATAGATTATATATTTCGAATATAATTCGAATAAACATAAAAATTACATATAAAAACTTTAAAACTAACTTAAACTACTACTTCTTCTTAGAAGGCCCCGCCTCATCGTCGTCGCGGCGACGCTTCCGGCTCGTCACCTCCTCGTCGTCGTCACGATGAGCTTCCTGGTAAGGTTGCGCGTCTCCTAGACCTCTTCCTCCTCCCTTTCGCTTCCGGTTTCTTCTCCTCATCGTGGTGGCCGGCACCTCCTCGTCCTCCCGTCGCGTCCGTCGGGCCGGCGGAGGGAATCGTCACGCTGGACGATGCGGCTTTATCCCACCAATGTCGCCATCCAGTGCTTCCTCGCTACCTGCAGTGGGGTGTCCCCATGGCCAAGAGAGATCAAGCCATGGTTGACGGGAGGATGGTGACGGAGAACAGATGAATGTCTGCTGCCTATTTTAAAACCGCATATGTAGGTCTCTCGATGAAAGAGAGCTGCCGGTTGCTCTTCCGCGGAGTTCGTGCTCCATTACGGCGGTCCGTGCGTCGAGGCCACTGCTACAGTTCCCCGATCGCTTTCGCTTCCACCACTTTCATGACGGTCAATGCGTCGAGGAAACTCCGACGATTGCCCTTCCCGGTGACGTACAATAGGCCACTCGTCGAGCCGCTCCATGGGCTCATACTGAAAATGGGCCTCCCAGGCCAAAACTCATCCATCCACACAGCTAATCGCTGGAGCATCGACTACTACCCCAACGGCCGCGACGCCTCGGCGGATCACAACGCCATCTCCGTCTGTTATAATCATTTCATCTATTCCTTTACGCTCTTCTCTCTATACTCTAACACGCATCAAGACTCTCGCTTCTCCGACAGAGCCATAGGCGTCTACAAATCGATGGACTCCACATGCGATGAACTTCAATCGGATGAAGATTGGAGGAATTAACCGAACAATGCATGCACTCTTTGTCGTTCCTGCTTTGATTAAACAAATATGCTAATCAATTCTCTGGTTGCTTGGACATGTGCGTGCATCAATTGGGAACAGCCGAACAATCGTAGAGCAAGATTCGCTTATACAAGGATGCAAGCAGCGGTTACCACACCCGGCAGCACCCGTCTCCACGGCGCCCTTCAACCATGCGTGACGTTGTGGCGTCCGTGACTGCGGCCGTCAACGGCAGCCCCTGCAGCGGCCATCTCTACACAACCCCCGACGCGACGGAGACCATCGGCCAAAGGCACGCGCACCACACGCAGGGCGGCGGCGACGCCCATGACCAGGACCACCCGGCGGGCGCAGCGGAGAAGCGTTTGATCTTCACGATCGACGGCGCGCGTCGCGGTCGGCAGCCCGTTACCGCTACTCCGGTGGAGGCGTCTTGTCCTGCCTTTGCGTGGCTACGCGTGCGCATGCCAGGAGGCGTCCGGGAAACTGGCGTGCTCGTGCGCGGCGCCCACGGACTTGTGCGGCGCTGTTCGCGGCGCCCCGACGCAAAGGAGAGACGGCCGCAGTTGTGCTCCACACCCAACGCGGAAGCGTTTGTGCCCGCGACGTCCTCCGGCCTGACCCGGCGGCGGTTCGAGGGCACGGCAAACCACAGCGCGGCGGCGCCCGCGGCTCTTGGCCCGGCTGCTCCTGACACGGGCAGACCTCGGCCCCGACGCGGAAGCGGGCGGCCATCCCGCGCGGCCGCGTGCAGCCGTAAAGGCATGGCGGGGCGGCGGCTTCAGACGAGCGGAGGGGTCGACCACAACGTCCCCGCAGCGAGGCGGCCCCCTAAAGACCGACGGTGCGGAGAGCCTCTTCCGGCGCCGGCGGCGGTTACCAAAGTCCCCTCGGTGGACGGAGCACGGGAGAAGAGGAAGAAAAATCCTATCTCCTAAGGGCATGTGAAATGGTTGATAAGAGTGTCTTATCTTAACCCTACCACGTAATCTAGATACAACAATAAAATATGATGTACAATGGGTTGTTTTTTAGTCTTATCTTTTGTAACGAGACATCCTAAATTTGTGGTGAGAGAGATTGTGCTAAGAGATGATCTCTTAGCTAAGAGAAGGCAAAGTCTTTTTTCATCTTTCTCTCTCCTCCACATCAGCATTTATCCTATGTGGCAATGCTAAGATATCACCATTGTACATGGCCTTATGATTTTGCAAATCAGCTCCTGGATTATTTACTAATCCGTTCAAATCCCCACATTTTCTGCTCAGCCCATATGCCTTTTAGCAGCACTTCAACAATAAGATTATTGTTATTTGTGTTGAAATATTGGGCCCACTTTTAGTGGCCCAAATTAGATTTCAGTTTTTCCTATAAATCTCAAAGCCCACATAGTGGCAGCCTTGTGAGTTTGAGCCCAAATTGGTGGCAGCTCACTATGAGTAAGAGGCGGGTTTAAATCCCACTGTGTTTTATTAGACCACCTTATAAGGTGGGTTGTTCCACCACTAGTAAATGAATGTGAACAGGAGTGCCACACGCGCGTCCTCCTCCTCCTCGCTCGCTCGTTCGACACGACACCACGGCGCCGCGCTCAGGTGAGAGTGGATTGAGCCTCGAGCGAGACTTTCCTTACTTTTTGCAGCTCAGGAAAACGAACAGAGTCCTAGACGGACGCGTCTCAGTTAGTCGGTTCGGATCGTGGGCTATCTGTAACCGACTCAAAACGTTCGTGCGACGTGGGCGTGGCCCACGTTGCCTAGGGTTTCCCGAGCCTATATAATCTCCTGCCCGGCTACCGCAGAAACACATCCAACACACGAGTTAGGGTTTCCACCTCTCTCTGCTTGCGCCGCCATCGTAGCCTACTCCATCCCGCGCGCCGACGTGCATCGGCGAACGGGAGAGCAGGTCTCCGGAACCGCTCGTCCTTGCGATCCTGTACGGAGAGGGCGAATTAGGTTTTTGGGAAGCGCTCTGCGCGACTGCTCGAGCTCTTCATCACGGGTCGTCTTCCGTCCAAGTCGGGCGGTGCTGCCTACCGTCGTCTTCAACGCCGTCTACTTCGTCGTCCTGTCGTCAACAACGTTGTCATCAACAACGTTACTGCTGCGAGATCATCTGCTACACCTCCACCGCCACCTCCACCAGATCGGTACGTGCGACATATCTCGATCTGTTTAGCGATGGATGCTTTACTGTTTGCGCTGCTGCTGCTCATGTTGATTAATGCATCTAGTATGTTCGAGTTTCACATGTTAGTAGTTGATGTCGTCATGCTTAATATTCTGGAATTAATCATGGAAATTGTGCCTAATTATCCAACAATCCAAAAACCTAATTGTAGGCAATTTCCTGAGTTAACAATGGCTGGTTTTTCCGATGCACTGAGGCCGGATAAGTTTACCGGTGTGCACTTTAAGAGGTGGCAGTATAAGGCCATGCTCTGGCTTACTCATCTGAAAGTGTTCGAAGTTATGATGGTTTACCTGAAGGAACTATATCTGACCAAGATCAGAACAAGTTCAAGGAAAACAATACTCTCTTCGTCGGATGCGTTCTAAGTATTCTTGCTGATCGTCTGTGTGATGTGTACATGCACTTAACAGATGGTAAAGAGCTCTGGGATGCACTGAATGCTAAGTTCGGTGCAACCGATGCAGGCAGTGAACTGTACATCATGGAGAGCTTCCATGACATCAGGATGGTTAACAACCGTTCTGTAGTCGAACAAGCTCATGAGATACAGTGCATTGCGAAAGAGCTTGAACTCTTAAGTGTGCCTTACCTGACAAGTTTGTGGCTGGATGCATCATCGCTAAGTTGCCCCCTTCATGGAGGAACTTTGCCACAACTCTCAAACACAAGAGACAGGAGATATCAGTTGAAAATCTGATAGCGTCTCTTGATGTTGAGGAGAAAGCTCGGGCTAAGGATAATACTGAGAAAGGAGAGGGTCAGTCTAGCGCCAACATGGTGCAGAAGAAACCCTACAGCAAGAACAAAGGGAATAAAAGCCCTCCTTCAATAAGCCTATGAAGACTACAACCTTCAAGAAGAAGAAGATGATAAACAAAGCAGATCTGAGCTGCTTTACCTGTGGAGAGGCTGGCCACTTTTCTAAGGACTGTCCAGAGAGGGCAGACCGCAAGAAAAAGGGGAGGCAAGTCAACACGGTGACCGCTAGCAATGCTGATGGGTACGGTAATCTCTTTACTGTTCTTTCGGTATTTCAATCTCCATGTTGGTGGATTGATACGGGTGCTAATGTTCATGTGTGTGCTGACATATCCATGTTCACTTCTTACCAGGTCGCCCGGGATTCTTCCGTCTTGATGGGGAATGGGTCACATGCTTCTGTTCGTGGTGTTGGCACGGTAGATCTGAAGTTCACTTCGGGGAAGATCGTGCAGCTGAGGAACGTGCAGCATGTCCCTACTATGAACAAGAATCTCGTTAGCGGCTCCCTTCTATGCAGAGATGGGTTTAAGGTTGTTTTAGAGTCGAATAAAGTAGTTGTTTCCAAGTTTGGACAATTTATTGGTAAAGGCTATGAGTGCGGAGGCTTGTTCCGCTTTTCGCTTTCTGATTTCAGTAATAAGTCTGTGAACCATATTTGTGGCAATGTTAGTGATGATACCAGTGTTTGGCATTCTCGTTTATGTCACATTAATTTTGGTTTAATGTCTCGGCTATCCAGTTTAAGTTTAATTCCGAAATTCACCATTGCCAAAGGTTCTAAGTGCCATAGTTGTGTGCAATCAAAGCAACCTCGGAAGCCTCACAAGGCGGCCGAGGAGAGAAACTTGGCACCTCTAGAACTCATACATTCTGATCTATGCGAGATGAATGGTGTGTTGACAAAAGGTGGAAAGAGATATTTCATGACATTGATTGATGATGCGACTAGATTTTGCTATGTTTATTTGTTGCGAACTAAAGATGAAGCTTTAGACTACTTTAAAATTTATAAGGCCGAAGTTGAAAATCAACTAGAGAGAAAGATCAAGCGTCTTAGGTCGGATCGTGGTGGTGAATATTTTCCTAAAATATTTGATGAATTCTGTGAGGAACATGGCATTATTCATGAGAGGACGCCTCCCTATTCACCCCAATCAAACGGGGTTGCCGAGAGGAAAAACCGCACGCTGACTGACTTGGTGAATTCCATGTTAGCCACTGTTGGTTTATCAAAGGCATGGTGGGGGGAGGCTTTATTGACTTCATGTCATGTCCTGAATAGAGTTCCTAACAAGAATAAAGATAAAACCCCTTACGAGGAGTGGGCTGGGAGAAAACCATCACTTTCGTATTTGCGCACATGGGGATGTTTGGCGAAAGTCAATATTCCAATTACTAAGAAGCGCAAACTTGGACCAAAGACAGTGGATTGTATCTTTCTAGGTTATGCTCCTCGGAGTGTAGGATATAGATTTTTAGTAGTTCAATCTGAGGTACCTGATATGCATGTTGATACTATTATGGAATCTCGTGATGCAACATTTTTTGAGAATATGTTTCCTATGAAAGATATGCATAGCATTGCTAGAATTTCTACTGAGATAATTCCTGAGTCTAGTACATCTAATGAGTATTTTGAACAATCACATGAGAATGTTACTGAGAAGGATGACAATGAAGCTCCTAAACGGAGCAAGAGACGAAGGATTGAAAAATCCTTTGGTGATGATTTCATTGTGTACCTTGTGGATGATACTCCCACATCCATTGCAGAGGCATATGCATCTCCAGATGCAGATGACTGGAAAGAAGCTGTCCATAATGAGATGGACTCGATTCTTTCTAATGGAACTTGGGAGCTATCAGAACGACCCCATGGATGCAAGCCCGTGGGCTGCAAATGGGTGTTCAAGAAGAAGCTAAGACCTGATGGTACTATTGAGAAGTACAAGGCGCGGCTTGTAGCGAAAGGCTACACACAGAGAGAAGGCGAAGATTACTTCGACACCTATTCACCTGTCGCTAGACTTACCACCATTCGAGTACTACTGTCCATGGCTGCCTCCTATGGTCTTATCGTTCATCAAATGGACGTAAAGACAACTTTTCTTAATGGAGAGTTGGAAGAGGAAATCTATATGGATCAGCCTGATGGGTTTGTAGTAAAAGGTGAAGAAAGAAAGGTGTGCAAGTTGCTGAAATCTTTATATGGCCTGAAACAAGCACCTAAGCAATGGCATGAGAAGTTTGACAGAACTTTGACTTCTGTAGGCTTTGTTGTCAATGAGGCTGACAAGTGTGTTTACTATCGCCATGGTGGGGGCGAAGGTGTTATACTGTGTTTGTATGTGGATGATATTCTGATATTTGGTACAAACATGAAAGTAATACACGAGGTCAAGTCTTTCTTGTCAAAGTGCTTTGATATGAAAGATCTGGGAGAAGCTGATGTGATTCTGAACATCAAGCTTATTAAGAACGAGAGTGGGATTACTCTAACGCAATCCCATTATGTTGAGAAGATCTTGAGCCGGTTCGGCTATATTGATAGCAAGTCTTCTCCAACACCTTATGATCCCAGTGTGACATTACGCAAGAACCGGAGGATTGCCATAGATCAATTGAGATATTCTCAGATCGTTGGCTCACTCATGTACTTAGCGAGCGCGACTAGACCCGACATCTCTTTTGCTGTTAGCAAGTTGAGTAGGTTCATGTCAAACCCGGGTACTGATCATTGGCATGCACTTGATAGGGTCATGCGCTACTATTTTCTGGCGCCGTTGCCGGGGAGGAAAGGTAAAAAGGCACTCATACTCCGGTCCCAGGTAAAGCACTTTTCTGGCGCCATTGTGTTTGTGCTCGAAGCTATTTCCTTTAGATCCTGCAATTGCATCTTTTTGTTTCTTGTTTACACTAGTTAGGCATAATGGAAAACAACAAAAAATTTAGTGAGCTTTTTAATCTTTTTCCTGATTTAGAATTGTTTGGTGCATTAAAAAACCAATGGAACCTTATTCGCATGCTAGTAGCGATGTTATTAGTATGAATGCAATTACTGCTAATGCTATGAAGAAGTCTAAGCTTGGGGAAGCTAGTTTTTGTGATCTTTTTAGCTTCCCATCTTTAGGGGAGAAAATTTGCTCTGATAATACTTTATCTCCCATATGCGATAACTCTAATGATGCTTGTGATATTTTAAATGCACCTACTGAAAGTATTCCATATAAAATACCTATGAAAATTATTGAACGTGTTATGGATAACCGCTATGAAGGGGATGGAACTGTCATCCTGGAGATCATTTACTGTTTTTGCATGAATTATGCGGGTTATTCAAGTGTGCAGGTATCTCTATGGATGAAGTGAAGAAGAAATTATTCTCTATGTCGTTGTCTGGTAAAGCGGCGCATTGGCATAAACTGCTGAAGGATGAGCATTCTCTTGATTGGAAGGATATTGTGCATCTATTTTATTCTAAATTTTATCCTCCAAGTGAAATTCACAAAGACCGAAACCGAATATATAATTTCTGGCCTCATGATGGAGAGAGTATTGCCCAAGCATGGGAGAGATTGAAGTCTTTAATGCTCAAATGCCCCAATCATGAGCTTCCAGGTAATATCATCATTGATAATTTCTATGCAAGACTTTCTTTTCAAGATAAGACCTTGCTGGATACTACTTGTTCTGGATCATTCACGCGCAACAAAGAAGAGTTTAAAAGGGACCTTCTTGATCGGATTAAGGAGAACGCTGAAGATTGGGAGAACGACAAAGGTAAAGAGTCAGGTATAAATTATGATTATGAATGCATTGAAACTTTTATGGATACCGATAAATTTCGAAATATGAGTGCTACTTATGGTCTTGACTCTCAAGTTGCTGCAAATCTTTATAAAGCCTTTGCTTCTCATTTAGAATTGCCTAAAAAGAATTTTGATAAGTATCATGAACCTTTTAAAGAGGCTTGCATGAAGAATGAAATTGTTGTTAATTATTGTAATGAGCATGCTCAAACTCCTAAGAATGTTATTTCCTATAAGCATGTTAATTTTTGTGGAATACATAGACCTTGTGGAATTAATCAAATCAAAGATGAATATTGTATCCATCATGCTAATGAAAAAACTAGAAAGTGGTTTAGGGCTCTAGATGATCTTGGTAAAAAAGTTTGTGCCCTCTATCCTTTTATTTGTGAAGTTTGCCATGAAGTGGGTCATTTTAATTTTCAATGCTCCTCCAATGATAATTTGAACCCAATGAGTGCTGCAAATTTGTATTGTGATGATGAAATTACTCCTAATCAGCATGATGAACTTACTTTATTTTTGGGGTGTGAAGAACTGTCGAGAAAAATCTCTTTGTTACATATGAGTGATCTTGATATTGATGATGTCCTGCATGGGTGTTTTTCTTATTGCATTGATAATAGCCATACAAATACTTACATACAAAATATTTTAGAAGATGACACCTTGCCAAAATATGATAGGACCGCTGTGTGTTTTCAACTAATTAATGAAAAGGAGGGATCCTCCCAAGTTTCTTCTATTGTTTCTGAAAGTAAATCAGGTTATGCGGACAAGCCACCCTTCAAGCCTCTTCCTCCTAAAGAAGGGAACGAGGAGAAGGAAGAGAAGAAGAAGAAGAAGGGAACGAAGAAGAAGAAGAAGAAGGAGAATAAAAAGAAAGAGGTAACGGCGTATCCCCGCGTGAATGAGATAACGCTAGGTAACCGTAAGTATGTTGCTCCTAATGATTATTGTGATAATGAATCTGAATACGATGATCTTCCTATGCCCTTTACATGCATTAGCGATCATGATTTGAATGAGCACACTACTTTTGATATTACAAATCTCTGGGAAACTAATTCTGAAAATGATGATAATAATTGCCATAGTGTCAGTGCTATCCATGCTTCCTCCCATAATGATATAGAAAGCTCTAAGCTTGGGGAAGAGGTGTTTGAAAATCCTTTTGCTACTGGTCATTATGTTCTTGATACATCTCCTTCTAATAACAATGATGGTATGGTCATAGATAAACCGACTGTGAAAGATAACTATTCTATTTCTTATGATGACACTGTGCCTCCGATCTTTGATGATTATTATAAAGAATGCTATGATATAGGTTATAACTATCCTTATGAAACTTGTCATAGTCATGATTGGATTACCAAAAACAATTCCCTTAATATGCAACTTGTTTACCATGTTCAAATTCTTGATAATAATCTTGCTCCAATTACTATTAATGAGAATAACTTTTCTTATGCCAAATTTAATGATACTTCTATGCATATGAACCATGATAAGAATGTTTTAAGTGATGGGTATATTGTGGATTTCATCAATGATGCTACTGAAAGTTATTATGAGAGAGGGAAATATGGTTATATGCATCTTAATAATATTAAGTTTCCCTCTTTATGTTGAGAATCTGGAAGTTACTCGTGTTTTATCCTCTTATGCTTGTCACTTTGTTCTTCATGAATTCATTTGTGTACAAGATTCCTCTTCATAGGAAGCATGTTAGACTTAAATTTGTTTTGAACTTGCCTCTTGAAGCTCTCTTTTGCTTCAAATACTATTTCTTGCGAGTGCATCATTAAAACTGCTGAGCCCATCTTAACGGCTATAAAGAAAGAACTTCTTGGGAGATAACCCATGTGTTATTTTACTACAGTACTTTGTTTTATATTTGTGTCTTGGAAGTTGTTTACTACTGTAGCAACCTCTCCTTATCATGTTTTTGTGCCAAGTAAAGTCTCTATGGTAAAGTTGATGCTAGATTTGGATTGCTGCGCAGAAACAGCATTGCTGTCTGTCACGAATCTGGGTATAATTCTCTGTAGGTAACTCAGAAAATTATGCCAATTTACGTGAGTGATCCTCAGATATGTACGCAACTTTCATTAGTTTTGAGTTTTTCCATTTGAGCAAGTCTGGTGCCATTTTAAAATTCGTCTTTACGGACTGTTCTGTTTTTGACAGATTCTGCCTTTTATTTCGCATTGCTTCTTTCGCTGTGTTGGGTGGATTTCTTTGTTCCATTACCTTCCAGTAGCTTTGAGCAATGTCCAGAAGTGTTAAGAATGATTGTGTCACCTCTGAACATGTGAGTTTTTGATTATGCACTAACCCTCTAATGAGTTTGCTTAAAGTTTGGTGTGGAAGTTTTCAAGGGTCAAGAGAGGAGGATGATATACTATGATCAAGAAGAGTGAAAACTCTAAGCTTGGGGATGCCCCAGTGGTTCATCCCTTCATATTTCAAGAAGACTCAAGCGTCTAAGCTTGGGGATGCCCAAGGCATCCCCTTCTTCATCGACAAATTATCAGTTCCTTCTCTTGAAACTATATTTTTATTCGGCCACATCTTATGTACTTTACTTGGAGCGTCTGTGTGCTTTTGTTTTTGTTTTTGTTTTTGTTTGAATAAATGATTGTGTGGGAGAGAGACACGCTCCGCTGGTTCATATGAACACATGTGTTCTTAGCTTTATCTTTTAGTGTTCATGGCGAAGGTTAAAACTGCTTCGTTCATTTTTATATGGTTGGAATTGGAAAATGCTACATGTAGTAATTGGTATGATGTCTTGAATAACTTGATACTTGGCAATTGTTGTGCTCTTATTTAAGCTCTTGCATCATATACCTTGCACCTATTAGTGAAGAAATACATAGAGCTTGTTAAAATTTGGTTTGCATGAGTGGTTTCTCTAGAGTCTAGATATTTTCTAGTAAGATGTTTGAACAACAAGGAAGACGATGTATAGTTTTATAATGCTTGTAATATGTCTTTTATGTGAGTTTTGTTGTACTAGTTCGTGCTTGTGTTTGCTTCAAACAACCTTGCTGGCCTAAACCTTGTATCGAGAGGGAATACTTCTCATGCATCCAAATCTTGAGCCAATCACTATGCCATTTATGTCCACCATACCTACCTACTACATGGTATTTATCCGCCATTCCAAAGTAAATTGCTTGAGTGCTACCTTTAAAATTCCATCATTCACCTTTGCAATATATAGCTCATGGGACAAATAGCTTAAAAACTATTGTGGTATTGAATATGTACTTATGCACTTTATCTCTTATTAAGTTGCTTGTTGTGCGATAACCATGTTTCTGGGGACGCCATCAACTATTCCTTGTTGAATATCATGTGAGTTGCTATGCATGTCCGTCTTGTCTGAAGTAAGAGAGATCTACCACCTTCATGGTTGGAGCATGCATATTGTTAGAGAAGAACTTTGGGCCGCTAACTAAAGCCATGATTCATGGTGGAAGTTTCAGTTTTGGACACATATCCTCAATCTCATATGAGAATAATAATTGTTGCCACATGCTTATGCATTAAAGAGGAGTCCATTATCTGTTGTCCATGTTGTCCCGGTATGGATGTCTAAGTTGAGAATAATCAAAAGCGAGAAATCCAAAATGCGAGCTTTCTCCTTAGACCTTTGTACAGGCGGCATGGAGGTACCCCATTGTGACACTTGGTTAAAACATGTGCATTGCAAAGATCCGGTAGTCCAAGCTAATTAGGACAAGGTGCGGGCACTATTAGTATACTATGCATGAGGCTTGCAACTTGTAAGATATAATTTACATAATGCATATACTTTATTACTACCGTTGACAAAATTGTTTCATGTTTTCAAAATAAAAGCTCTAGCACAAATATAGCAATCGATGCTTTCCTCTTTGAAGGACCATTCTTTTACTTTTATTGTTGAGTCAGTTCACCTATTTCTCTTTACCTCAAGAAGCAAACGCTTGTGTTAACTATGCATTGATTCTTACATACTTGCTTATTGCATTTGTTATATTGCTTTGCATTGACAACTATCCATGAGATATACATGTTACAAGTTGAAAGCAACCGCTGAAACTTAATCTTCCATAGTGTTGCTTCAATGTCTCTACTAAGAATTTATTGCTTTATGAGTAACTCTTATGCAAGACTTATTGATGCTTGTCTTGAAATTACTATTCATGAAGAGTCTTTGCTATATGATTCAATTGTTTACTCATTGCATTTACATTGTTTCGAATCGCTGCATTCATCTCATAAGCTTTACAATGGTATGATTAAGATTATGTTGGTAGCATGTCACCTCAGAAATTATCTTTTATCGTTTACCTACTCGAGGACGAGTACTAAGCTTGGGGATGTTGATACGTCTCCAACGTATCTATAATTTCCGATGTTCCATGCTTGTTTTATGACAATACCAACATGTTTTGTTCACACTTTATATCATTTTTATGCGTTAACTAACCTATTGACGAGATGCCGAAAGGCCAGTTTTTTTGTTTTTGGTTTTGAAATCCTAGTAAGGAAATATTTTCGAATCGGACGAAATCAATTCCGGGGATCTTATAATTTCGCGAAGCTTCCGAGCACGGAGAAGGGCCAGAGGGTGCCGGGGGCCCACACCACACCCCGGCGCGGCCAGGGGGGCGCCCCCTATGGTTTGGGCAGCCCGTGGCCCCTCCGACTCCGATTCTTCGCCTATATAAGTCGTCGTGACCTAAAAACATCGACAGAAAGAACCAGGAGACGGAAACCCATCCAGAGCCGCCGCCATCGCGAAAGTCAAATTCGGGGGACAGAACTCTGTTCGGCACCTGGGACGGGGAATTGCCCCTGGAGTCTCCACCCGTCTTCACCGCCATCTTCACCGTCATCGCTGCCTCCATGATGAGGAGGGAGTAATCCATCCCCGAGGTTGAGGGCTTCGCTGTAGCTATGTGGTTCATCTCTCTCCCATGTACCTCAATACAATAATCTCATGAGCTGCTTTATATGATTGAGATTCATATGAGTTTGTATCACTACTATCTATGTGCTACTCTAGCAAAGTTATTAAAGTAGTTCTATTCCTCCTGCACGTGTGTAAAGGTGACAGTGTGTGCACCGTGTTAGTACTTGGTTTATGCTATGATTATGATCTCTTGTAGATTATGAAGTTAACTATTGCTATGATAATATTGATGTGATCTATTCCTCCTACATATGCATGAAGGTGACAGTGTGCATGCTATGCTAGTACTTGGTTTAGTCTGTTGATCTATCTTACACTAAAGGTTACTAAAACATGAGCATTATTGTGGAGCTTGTTAACTCCGGCATTGAGGGTTCGTGTAATCCTACGCAATGTGTTCATCATCCAACAAAAGTGTAGAGTATGCATTTATCTATTCTGTTATGTGATCAATGTTGAGAGTGTCCACTAGTGAAAGTGTAATCCCTAGGCCTTGTTCCTAAATACTGCTGAGTTACTACTTTGTTTACTGTTTTACTCGTTACTACTTTGCTGCAATACCACCACCATCAACTACACGCCAGCAAGCTATTTTCTGGCACCGTTGCTACTGCTCATACTTATTCATACCACCTGTATTTCACTATCTCTTCGCCGAACTAGTGCACCTATTAGGTGTGTTGGGGACACAAGAGACTTCTTGCTTTGTGGTTGCAGGGTTGCATGAGAGGGATATCTTTGACCTCTTCCTCCCCGAGTTCGATAAACCTTGGGTGATCCACTTAAGGGAAAACTTGCTGCTGTTCTACAAACCTCTGCTCTTGGAGGCCCAACACTGTCTACAGGAAAGGAGGGGGAACGTAGACATCAGCTACCTATGTGGTACAATGAGTTATGGGATTCACTATTCAGGGCACCCAGCTGTGCTTGAAGGATATAGTGATTCGAATTGGATCTCAGATGTAGCTGATCTGTACGCCACAAGTGGGTATGTATTTACCTTTGGAGGTGGCGCAGTGTCATGGAGATCTTGTAAGCAAACCATATTGACGAGGTCAACTATGGAAGCAGAACTTACTGCTTTAGACACAACCACTGTTGAATCAGAATGGTTGCGTGAGCTCTTGATGGACTTGCCTGTGGTTGAAAAACCTGTTCCGGCAATCCTTTTGAATTGTGACAATCAAACTGTAATTGTCAAAGTGAACAATTCTAAGGATAACGCGAAGTCATCAAGACACGTCAAGAGACGTTTGAAGTCTGTCAGGAAATTGCGAAACTCCGGAGTAATAACTGTTACATATATTCAAACAGACAAAAACCTGGCAGATCCCTTTACAAAGGGACTATCACGTAATGTGATAGAAAGTGCATCGAGGGAGATGGGTTTGAGACCCGTTGATGTTACGCCATAGTGGTAACCCAACCTTTGTGATCGGAGATCCCGTGAATTAGGACCTGGGAAGAACAAACTAGTGGTTTAATTGAGGAGAGTATTATGTAACCCTCTCTATGTGAAGATGCACAACTCTCAATTGCTGTAAGGCAGGTTGGCAACAAGCCTTAATGTGTTTATGTTGGCTATTTTAGCAAAGATGCTGTCCTACAGAGCATTCTTGAAATAACACACCTATATGAGTCCGATTGTTAAACGTCGCAATCTATGAGATTTGGGTGATCTCTAGTAAACTCATGAAGAGACCATGAAGTATGACGCATATGCTTCACCCGCGGGGTAGGCTACTGGCAGCCATGTACTGGTCATGACTTTGAGTGAAACCCTATTCACGCAAAACTTGCAATTCAAGGCTTAGTCCATTGTTCAAGTGTGAGTGGATGTAGCTTAAGGTTCTAGGCGGAAGTTCAACTTAACAGTCTCCGCTGAAACACTGGTATATAAACAAGCAGCGAGTATTGGTAAATCTCTAAATGGGGATTTGAGATCTGGTGGGGGATTGTTGAAATATTGGGCCCACTTTTAGTGGCCCAAATTAGATTTCAGTTTTCCTATAAATCTCAAAGCCCACATAGTGGCAGCCTTGTGAGTTTGAGCCCAAGTTGGTGGCAGCTCACTAGGGAGTGGCAAGAGGTGGGAAGTTTAGTCCCACATGAAAAGTTGGGAGGAAGTTAGACCACCTTATAAGGTGGGTTGTTCCACCACTAGTAAGTGAGTGATGACCCACAAGTATAGGGGATCGCAACAGTCTTCGAGGGAAGTAAAACCCAATTTATTGATTCGACACAAGGGGAGGTAAAGAATACTTATAAGCCTTAACAACTGAGTTGTCAATTCAGCTGCACCTGGAAAGCACTAGGGGGTGATGTGAAAGTAGCAGTGATATGAGAGCAATAGTAACAGTAACACAGCAGCAGTAATAGTAATATGAGAGCAATGGCACCAGAAAACAGTTGACATGTAGAACAAGTATATGATGATGAAAGATGGACCGGGGTTCCCAGCTATCTACACTAGTGGTAACTCTCCAATAACAAGTGTTGGGTGAACAAATTACAGTTGGGCAATTGATAGGATTGAAATAGCATTAAGACAGAATATCAAGATCATTAATCATGTAGGCATGTTTTCCAATAATAGTCGTACGTGCTCGCAATGAGAAACTTGCACAACATCTTTTTTCCTACCAGCCGGTGGCAGCCGGGCCTCAAGGGAAACTACTGGATATTAAGGTACTCCTTTTAATAGAGTACCGGAGCAAAGCATTAACACTCCGTGAAAACATGTGTCCCTCACATCACCGCCATCCCCTCCGGTTGTCCCGATTTCTGTCACTTTGGTTCCGGACAGTGACATGTGCATACAACTTGTAGATACAATCTAAGCAATAAGTATAAAGCTCAAATCTAAGATCATGGCACTCGGGCCCTAGTGACAAGCATTAAGCATAACAAGATTGCAGCAACAATAACTTCACAAACTTTATAGATAGATAATCATAACGTAACAATCCATCGGATCCCGACAAACACAACACCGATTACATCAGATGAATCTCAATCATGTAAGGCAGCTCATGAGATTATTGTATTGAAGTACATAGGGGAGAGAATACCAACTAGCTACAGCTAGAACCCGTAGTCCATGGGGGAACTACTCACGGAGCATGGCGGAGGCGGTGGCGTTGATGGAGATGGCTTCCGGGGCACTTCCCCGTCCCGGCAGGGTGCCGGGACAGAGACTTCTGTCCCCGAATTGGAGTTTCACGGTGGCGGCGCCCTGGAGTCTTTCTGGAGTTTCGTCAAGTGGTACTGCGTTTTTAGGTCGAAAGGGCTTTTATAGGCGAAGAGGCGGCGGGGGGGCACAAGGGCGCACACCCTAGGCCGGCGCGGCCTAGGCCTGGCCCGCGCCGCCATGTGGTGTGGTGGCCCCCTGGCCCCTCTCCGACTCTTCTTCGGTGTTCTGGAGCCTTCCGAGAAAATAGGAGGTTTGGCGTTGATTTCGTCCAATTCCGAGAATATTGCCCGAACAGCCTTTCTAGAACCAAAAACAGCAGAAAACAGGAACTGCATGTGGCATCTTGTTAATAGGTTAGTTCCGAAAACGCATGAAATCATCATAAAGTGCAAGCAAAACATGTAAGTATTGTCATAAAACAAGCATGGAACGACAGAAATTATGGATACGTCGGGGACGTATCAGCATCAAGCTTAGTTCCTGCTCGTCCCGAGCAGGTAAACGATAAAAAGAATAATTTCCGTAGTGACATGCTACTTACATAACCTTGATCATACTATTACAAAGCATATGAAATGAATGAAGTGACTCAAGGCAATGATCTATAGTTGCTAACAAGTAGATAACATATAGCAAAACTTTTCATGAATAGTACTTTCAAGACAAGCATCAAAATTCTTGCACAAGAGTTAACTCATAAAGCAATAAGTTCATAGTAAAGGCATCGAAGCAACACAAAGGAGGATATAAGTTTCAGCGGTTGCTTTCAACTTTCAACATGTATATCTCATGGATATTGTCAACATAGAGTAATATGATGAATGCAAATATGCAAGTATGTAAGAATCAATGCACAGTTAACACAAGTATTTGCTTCTTGAGGTGGAGAGAAATAGGTGAACTGACTCAACATTAAAAGTAAAAGAATGGTCCTTCAAAGAGGAAAAGCATCGATTGCTATATTTGTGCTAGAGCTTTGATTTTGAAAACATATAGAGAGCATAAAAGTAAAATTTTGAGAGGTGTTTGTTGTTGTCAACGAATGGTAATGGGTACACTAACTACCTCGCCAACCGGACTTTTAAGAGCGGCTCCCATTTTATTTTATTTTTGGGTGGCACTCCTTCCAACCTTTCTTTCACAAACCATGGCTAACCGAATCCTCGGGTGCCTGCCAACAATCTCATACCATGAAGGAGTGCCTTTTTATTTTAGTTTTATTATGATGATGACACTCCCCCAACCTTTGCTTACACAAGCCATGGCTAACCGAATCCTTCGGGTGCCTTCCAACAATCACATACCATGGAGGAGTGTCTAATTAGTTTAATTAATAGACTGGGAATCCCATTGCCAGCTCTTTTTGCAAAATTATTGGATAAGCGGATGTGCCACTAGTCCATATGAGAGTCCGTCAAAAGTAAATGACAAGGTTGAAAGCTAAACACCACATACTTCCTCATGAGCTATAAAACATTAACACAAATTGAGAAGCATTTTGAATTATTTAAAGGTAGCACTCAAGCAATTTACTTTGGAATGGCAGGAAATACCACATAGTAGGTAGGTATGGTGGACACAATTGGCATAGTGGTTGGCTCAAGGATTTTGGATGCATGAGAAGTATTCCCTCTCGATACAAGGTTTAGGCTAGCAAGGTTATTTGAAGCAAACACAAGTATGAACCGGTACAGCAAAACTTACATAAGAACATATTGCAAGCATTATAATACTCTACACTGTCTTCCTTGTTGCTCAAACACTTTTATCAGAAAATATCTAGACCTTAAGAGAGATCAATTATGCAAACCAATTTTAACAAGCTTTACGGTAGTTCTCCACTAATAGGTTTAAACTACATGCGAAAACTTATGATCTACTTGAGAGCTCAAAACAATTGCCAAGTCAAATTATCCAAGACATATGAGGCATTTTCCTTTTCCAACCAAATAAGTATTGTAGCTTCCAACTTTTATCATTGAACATTAAAAGTAAAACGAAGAACACATGTGTTCATATGAAAAAGCGGAGCGTGTCTCTCTCCCAAACAAGGATAGCTAGGATCCGATCTTATTCAAACACAAACAAAAATAAAAACACACAGACGCTCCAAGTAAAACACATAAGATGTGACCGAATAAAAATATAGTTTCGGGGAGAACCTGATAAGTTGATGAAGAAGGGGATGCCTTGGGCATCCCAAGCTTAGACACTTGAGTCTTCTTGAAATATGCAGGGATGAACCACGGGGCATCCCCAAGCTTAGACTTTTCACTCTTCTCGATCATATATCATCCTCCTCTCTTGACCCTTGAAAACTTCCTTCACACCAAACTTCTCATAAACTTCATTAGAGGGGTTAGTACTCAAAAAATTTGAATCCACCTTGGTCCTGTAGTGTCACATTGCAAGAACTCAATAAAACATTAGCTACAGCTCTCCACGTCTAGAAAACCTCGCTTAAAGTCCACAAGAGACAATGCAAAAAACAGAGACAGAATCTGCCAAAACAGAACAGCCAGTAAAGACGAATTTTAATAAAATACTTCTGTTGCTCAAACCAGAAAACTCAAAACTAATGAAAGTTTCGTACATATCTGAGGATCACTCACGTAAATTGGCATAATTTTCTGAGTTACCTACAGAGAATTAGACCCAGATTCGTGACAGCAAAGAAATCTGTTTCTGCGCAGTAATCCAAATCTAGTATCAACCTTCGATTAGAAGCTTCACTTGGCACAACAAAACACAAAACTAAGATAAGGAGAGGTTGCTACAGTAGTAAACAACTTCCAAGACACAAATGTAAAACAAAGTACTGTAGCAAAATAACACATGGGTTATCTCCCAAGAAGTTCTTTTCTTTATAGCCATTAAGATGGGCTCAGTAGTTTTAAATGATGCACTCGCAAGAAATAGTATTTGAAGCAAAAGAGAGCATCAAGAGGCAAATCCAAAACACATTTAAGTCTAACATGCTTCCTATGCAAAGGAATCTTGTACACAAATAAATTCATGAAGAACAAAGTAACAAGCATAGGAAGATAAAACAAGTGTAGCTTCAAAAATTTCAGCACATAGAGAGGTGTATTAGTACCATGAAAATTTCTACTACCATATTTTTCTCTCTCATAATAATTTTCAGTAGCTTCATGAACAAACTCAACAATATAACTATCACATGCAGCATACTTTTCATGATTTCCAAACACATAATTTTTATCAAGTTCAAGAATAGTGGAATTAAAACTTTCAAACTTACTTTTATTAATAATATAACAAGGTAGGTGATCAATCTCAATAGATATGGGACTCATAGAATAAGTCAAGAATTTTCCAATCCCATTTTCATTAGTAGTACAATTAATATTATCAAGTAACATAGGACCATCATCTAGAGCTTTATCATAAACATTTGCTAAACTCTTTAGTACCATGCATTTCGACATCAGCACAAACAAAGCATTATCATAAGATTTATCAAAGTAGCATGGATTATCATATATAACAGTAGCATAATTATTTTCACAAGTTTTACTCATAGGCAATACTTCAAGAGAATCCACAGGAACATAACATTCAACCTCTTCCGGTAAGCATGGAGGACAATCAAATAGTGTAAGAGATAAAGAGTTACTCTCATTAGAAGGTTGGCATGGGTAGCTAATCCATTCTTCCTCCTTTTGTTCATCACTCTCCTCTTCTTTTTCATCCAATGAGCATTCAGGTTCATCAATTTCCTCCTCTTTTCATCCAATGAGCTTTCAGGTTCATCAATTTCTTCTTCCACGGTTCCTGCAAATTGTGAGTGCATTCTTGTGCATTAATGTGTCTCTCTTTATAATCAAGGATATAAGGATTCCTACTGTAGCATTCTATGCAAGAATTAAGGATAGTAGAGACATAATCTTTAAGGCCCTTACAAACAACACAAGTTTCATAATTCTCAACCATGAAGGATTCTATCTCGGAGGCTCCCATAAATAAGACAAATTGTTCTACCTCTTCGAACCCATAATGAATATAGCAATTCCGATTATAGCTCTTAATTAAAAATTCCTCACTAAAGCCACATTGAAATTTAAGATGTTTAGTATCCTGTTGAGAGCAACAGTTTATATCATGGCATTCAAGCAAGATTTTAGCAATTGTATTCAGTTTTTCTATCATAGCACTCATTATTTTACCAGTTCTTGATTCTCTATAATTATTATAACATTCTATAAGCTCCAAGTAAGTTGTTGGTTCTCCCATAACAGCAGTTTTTAATTTTTTGGTTTTTCAAATTTTTATGGATTTTTGGGTAGAGAGGGGATTTGGTGACTAGGTGTATACGTGAGCACCCTCTAGATGCCACACGATCTGCGTTGAGATCCGGTTCTCATCAATTGGATCTGTTGCCTTGACGTTGTCTTATTCATCGCTAAGCGTACTTGGTGTGAGTCCTACATGATTTGAAAGTGCATCTGGCCTACTATTTGAATTCAAAAAGGTGGGTCCTACGTGATTTGGAAGTGCTGTTAGTGCTGATGTTGTTTGCTAACCCAACAATGATGGTAACAGTGAATTGCTAGATGTGACATGTGTCAACCAATGGATGCGTGCTCGCGTATACACCCGGTCACCAGGCTTCTTCCGTTTTTGGGTATATGAGACAAATAAAACAAGACAAAAATAAACTAAGCAAAAGTAAACTAAGCAAACTAATACTAGACAGAAATAAACTAAGAACAAATAAACTAGACAAAAGTAAACTAGCAAAACAAAATAAAATAAAAATAGAGAGAGAGGTAGAGTGTACTCCCCAGGTGAACTTATGTAGAGCTATGCCTCCCCGGCAACGGCGCGAGAAAATAGTCTTGATGACCCACAAGTATAGGGGATCAACAGTCTTCGAGGGAAGTAAAACCCAATTTATTGATTCGACACAAGGGGAGGTAAAATACTTATAAGCCTTAACAAGCTGAGTTGTCAATTCAGCTGCACCTGGAAAAGCACTAGTAACAGGGGTGATGTGAAAGTAGCATGATATGAGAGCAATAGTAACAGTAACACAGCAGAGTAATAGTAATATGAGAGCAATGGCAAAAAACAGTTGACATGTAGAACAAGTATATGATGTGAAAGATGGACCGGGGTTCCCAGCTATCTACACTAGTGGTAACTCTCCAATAACAAGTGTTGGGTGAACAAATTACAAGTCGGGCAATTGATAGGATTGAAATAGCATTAAGACAGAATATCAAGATCATTAATCATGTAGGCATGTTTTCCAATAATAGTCGTACGTGCTCGCAATGAGAAACTTGCACAACATCTTTTGTCCTGCCAGCCGGTGGCCCTCAAGGGAAACTACTGGATATTAAGGTACTCCTTTTAATAGAGTACCGGAGCAAAGCATTAACACTCCGTGAAAACATGTGTCCCTCACATCACATCATCCCCTCCGGTTGTCCCGATTTCTGTCACTTCGGGGCCTTTGGTTCCGGACAGTGACATGTGCATACAACTTGTAGATACAATCTAAGCAATAAGTATAAAGCTCAAATCTAAGATCATGGCACTCGGGCCCTAGTGACAAGCATTAAGCATAACAAGATTGCAGCAACAATAACTTCACAAACTTTATAGATAGATAATCATAACGTAACAATCCATCGGATCCCGACAAACACAACACCGATTACATCAGATGAATCTCAATCATGTAAGGCAGCTCATGAGATCATTGTATTGAAGTACATAGGGGAGAATACCAACTAGCTACAGCTAGAACCCGTAGTCCATGGGGAAGACTTGTCCCCCAATTGGAGTTTCGCGACGGTGGCGGCGCCCGGAGTCTTTGGAGTTTCGTCAAGTGGTCTGCGTTTTAGGTGAAAGGGCTTTTATAGCGAAGAGGCGGCGCGAGGGCACACAGGGCGCCACTAGGCCAGCGCGGCCTAGGCTGGCCGCGCCGCCATGTGGTGTGGTGGCCCCCTGGCCCCTCTTCGACTCTTCTTCGGTGTTCTGGAGCCTTCCGGAGAAATAGGAGGTTTGGCGTTGATTTCGTCCAATTCGAGAATATTGCCCGACAACCTTTCGGAACAAAAACAGCAGAAAACAGGAAATGGCAACTGTGGCATCTTGTTAATAGGTTGGTTGGGAAAACGCATGAAATCATCATAAAGTACAAGCAAAACATGTAAGTATTGTCATAAAACAAGCATGGAACGACAGAAATTATGGATACGTCGGGGACGTATCAGTGAGTGAGAATAGGAGTGCTACACGCGCGCTCCTCCTCCTCCTCGCTCGCTCGTCTCGTCTCGACTCGACACGACACACGTCACGACGCGCGCGCGCTCGTGGTGAGTGGATTGAGCCTCGAGCCGAGACTTTTTGCAGCTCAGGAAAACGAACAGAGTCCTAGACGGACGCGTCGCAGTTAGTCGGTTCGGGTCGCTCCCGGATCGTGGGCTATCTGTAACCGACTCAAAACGTTCGTGCGACGTGGGCGTGGCCCACGTTGCCTAGGGTTTCCCGAGCCTATATAATCTTGCCCGGCTACCGCAGAAAAATATCCAACACACGAGTTAGGGTTTCCACCTCTCTATGCTTGCGCCGCCATCGTAGCCTACTCCATCCCGCGCGCCGACGTGCATCGGCGAACGGGAGAGCAGGTCTCCGGAACCGCTCGTCCTTGCGATCCTGTACGGGAGAGGGCGAATTAGGTTTTTGGAGCGCTCTGCGCGACTGCTCAAGCTCTTCATCACGGGTCGTCTTCGTCCAAGTCGGGCGGTGCTGCCCTCACGTCGTCTTCAAGCGCGTCTACTTCGACCGTCGTCCTGTCGTCAACACGTTGTCATCAACAACGTTCTTGCTGCGACATAAATGCCTACACCTCCACCGCCACCTCCACCAGATCGGTACGCGCGACATATCTCGATCTGTTTAGCGATGGATGTTTTACTGTTTGCGCTGCTGCTGCTCATGTTGATTAATGCATCTAGTATGTTCGAGTTTCACATGTTAGTAGTTGCTGTCGTCATGCTTAATATTCTGGAATTAATTATGGAAATTGTGCCTAATTATCCAACAATCCAAAAACCTGGGCTTCCGAGCAAATATACAGGGTACACCGTCGGGATTCGGTGAACTGCATGATCATTTTACACATGTAAAATGACTTATGTATTACATCAGTAATACTATTGCAAAGCAATATGGTGGCTCCATTAATCTTATAGAATATGGAATTTGCTTGCAAATTTGGAAACATCAGGTAGCAGAGTGTATGACACTTGCATAACTATATCAAGTTTATACTTGTAAAATAGATGGTAATTGATAAGTGACATCTACTACTTAACTGTAGATTATGCACCGTTACCTTGAGGTCTATATTGTGTCATTCAAACATAATGACCCCTTCAATTTTTCACACAACGTATGGATTGCATTACAAATAGGATTAACTTCCTTTCCAACTGTGAGGTCTAAGCCACCATGTGTGGTGATTATCTTCAATGTGTTTTAATGAACACAAGGTTGGAAAAGCTCCATAAGAGTGAGATCTACACTACTTAGTAGTGATTATCTCCATGTGTTTTAAGCAAAAGTGAAGGCACAATAGTTATGGCATGGGATCATAGCAACGGAATAATATTCGTTCAAAACTATGATGTCTACACATGTGGTGACTACCTTGATGAAGTTTTTCCAAATGCTTGGTAGCTTCATAGCATTTGTCATTGGTTGTGACTTTAGTGTCACGTACTCCATCAAATGTGGAACCAAGACATTGGTGACGATAACATCGCCATGTTATGCTATGAAGAGAATTATGCAAAATACTTGCATAATTTGGTGATTACCTTTCATGCAAACACAACTTATGAGACGCCATCATAGCTACGAATTAATTTTCAGGCACAACTGAGAGGTTTAACACCATTTTGTGGTGATTACCTTCATGTGTTATAAATAACATAAGGTTGTGGAGGCTATGATCGATGAGAATGTCCATAAGAGTGAGGCACCACTAGGTGGTTGACTACCTCCATGTGTTTTAAGGAAATTAAAGGTTTGTCCCTTTTGAGGTGACTAACTTTAATTTGAAGATCTACACCACATTGTGGTGTTCTTGTGGAAGGCTTGACCTATGAGTCACTACGAATCACCATGACCATGATTATGCTCAGCCATAGCATTTTCATCCTACTTAATTTACTGATGGTAAATTAATGCATGAACATTTCATGCATCATATGGCTGACCTTTCTCGAAAGGTAGTGCGATGAGATGACATTATGTGGGAGTAATCATTTAACATGGGTCCTGGACATTGATGATTTTGTCGACCCGTGGCCATGTCGCCACAGAAACTCCACATGTAGATAATGCCATGGCTATTTATAAGATAGCATAATCGCAATGACTCGATTCTCAAATTGAGTATTTAAATGGATAGTGAATATCCATTGTAGGACAATTTAGAAAAAAATTCCTACCGCGAACATAAATCCAAGCCAAGATGCAATCTGAAGACGGTGTAACGAGGATCAAGTCTCACCTTGAAGAGATTAATACAAGATGAGGCTCTTGTTGCCGGTGGACGTTCACTGCAAAGCGCGCAGAAGATCTTGATCACGATCGGTTCCGGCGCCACGAACGGGCACCTCCGTACTCGGTCACACGTTCGGTTGTTGATGAAGACGACGTCCACCTCCCGTTCAGCGGGCAGCGGAAGTAGTATCTCCTCTTGAATCGCAGCACGACGGCGTGGTGTCGGTGGCGTGGAGAACTCCGGCGGAGCTTCGCTAAAGCACGCGGGAGCTATGGAGGAGAGGGGGCGGCTAGGGTTTGGGAGGGTGGCCGGCCACTCAAGGGGGCGGCCAGCTGTGGTCTTGGGGTGGCCGGCCCCCTCCCTTGGCCCTCATTATATAGGTGGAACCCCAAGAGGTGGTGTCCAAGTCTTGAATAAGACCCGAACAAAAACCTTCCATAGGAGGGGAAACCTAGCCAAGCTAGGACTCCCACCAAGGTGGGAGTTCCACCTCCCATGTGGGGGGTGGCCGGCCCCCCTGGGGGAGTCCACTTGGGACTCCTCCCCCACTAGGGTTGGCTGGCCATGGAGGTGGAGTCCCATGTGGACTCCACCTTCCTTGGTGGTTTCTTCCGGACTTTTCTAGAACCTTCTAGAACCTTCCATAGAACCTTCCGCGACATTTTATTCACACATAAAATGACATCCTATATATGAATCTTATTCTCCGGACCATTCCGGAACTCCTCGTGATGTCCGGGATCACATCCGGGACTTCGAACAAATATTCCAACTCCATTCCATATTCAAGTACTACCATTTCAACATCCAACTTTAAGTGTGTCACCCTACGGTTCGTGAACTATGTGGACATGGTTGAGTACTCACTCCGACCAATAACCAATAGCGGGATCTGGAGATCCATAATGGCTCCCACATATTCAACGATGACTTAGTGATCGAATGAACCATTCACATATGACCAATTCCTTTTGTCACGCGATATTTTACTTGTCCGAGGTTTGATCTTCGGTATCACTCCATACCTTGTTCAACCTCGTCTCCTGACAAGTACTCTTTACTCGTACCGTGGTATGTGGTCTCTTATGAACTCATTCATATGCTTGCAAGACATTAGACGACATTCCACCGAGAGGGCCCAGAGTATATCTATCCGTCATCGGGATGGACAAATCCCACTGTTGATCCACATGCCTCAACTCATACTTTCCGGATACTTAATCCCACCTTTATAACCACCCATTTACGCAGTGGTGTTTGATGTAATCAAAGTACCTTTCCTATAAGTGATTTACATGATCTCATGGTCATAAGGACTAGGTAACTATGTATTGAAAGCTTATAGCAAATAACTTAATGACGAGATCTTATGCTACGCTTAATTGGGTGTGTCCATTATATCATTCATATAATGATATAACCTTGTTATTAATAACATCCAATGTTCATGATTATGAAACTAATCATCCATTAATCAACAAGCTAGTTTAAGAGGCACACTAGGGACTTCTTGTTGTCTACATATCACACATGTACTAATGTTTCGGTTAATACAATTATAGCATGATATATAAACATTTATCATAAACATAAAGATATAAATAATAACCACTTTATTATTGCCTCTAGGGCATATCTCCTTCAGTCTCCCACTTGCACTAGAGTCAATAATCTAGTTTACATTTGTAAAGATATAACACCTTAGCCTTCTGGTGCTTTATCATGTATTGCTCACGGGAGAGGTTTTTAGTCATCGGATCTGACACGCTCAGAAACGTATGTATTTTGTAATTCATTTGCGTCTCAACGCATCACTCATTTCCAAATGAGTTGGCATTAAATATGTTTGATCTTCTGGTGGAACCTTAATTCCGCGGTCTGAAATATGTCACTAATATTGTCACATACAATATAGCTTCAAAGTTCTGACTCTGTCGGAACTACACCAAGTTCTCAAAGAACCTCTTGACTTAACATCTTTTGTCATTGTCAAAATAATGATATACTCTGCCTTCTTTTGTAGAATCCGTCACAATATTTAGAACTCTTCTAAATCTAGCATAAACAACTTCTAGCTCATTGTGCTACCTTTTAAACAACACTTAGTCTAATTTGAGATTGAAATTATATTTTATATGTGATAAAACCAATATCGGTGTAACACCTTACAGCGATTTGTTTGTCATTTCCTCATACAAAACTATATATATATATATATCCTTAGTTCTTCTAAAGTACTCAAGGATATTCTTACTGTCGTCCAATGATCATCATATGAATCATTCTGGTATATGCTCATAACACTTTATAGCACATGACATCTGATTGTGTACATATTATTCGTGATCTATAATCACTCATGTGTTTTTACTCATTGAGTGTCAGACACACTCAAGTCTTGTTAAAAACTTCACATGACAAGAACATCTTCTTAATATTTCTATATTGAACTACTTCAATATCCATTCTATTTACTTTGACTTAAACTTATTATGTGTTTCAATCTATCTTCATAGATCTTGACACTAAATATGTTTCAGTCCATATCCTTTCATTGAAATTAATTTCTCAATGAAACCTTTTAATCAAGTATATAATTACATCATTTATAACCAACTATATGTCATCTACATAAAGTATTATAAATATGTCTCAGCGCTCCCACTTAATTTCTTGCAAATGCAAGCCTCTTCATCGTCTCTGATGAAATCAAAAACTCTTTGACTATTTCATCCGGTGAAGATTCCAACTCCGTGATACTCACTTCATCCAATTGAAGTTTGTATACCTATCTAGTATTCCATGGATCAGCAAAACTCTTGGTTGTATCTTGTATACACCTTTAGTACACACTTCTGATAAGTAATGTATTTTGTCATCCTACTAGCATATCTCATAAAAGAAATATGTAGCGATTACTAGAATAATCCTCATAGACTATAAGCATTGCTACGGAAGATCTAATCTTATCGTAGTCAACTCTTTTGAACTTTGTCGTAAACAACTTTTCGACAAGTCGAGCTTCTTCAAGGATATTTCATCCAAGTCCATCAATTCTATAGATCCATTTACTTTCAAAAAGTATTTATCTATCTTGGATTTCATGGCGTATAGCCATTTTAACGGAGTCAGGGCCCATCATAACTTCTTTATTTGTAGTTGGTTTATCATTGTTCAAAATCAATCCTTTGTTCACAAATCATTTATTTGATCACAAAGTTAACCATACCTACAAGGTTCAATATGTATTTTGATCTCCATGGCTAAAACACTTTGTAGTCATGGGAGCCATGATCGTCGTGGTCGCTTCCGGAACCAATTTCCGATGCTACGCTACTCTGATCATTATGCTCAGGTTCATAAACCTTATCAAATTATATTGTCCTCCCACTCAAAAACTTCACTAGAAACAATTTCTCGGAAATAAGAAACATTGACAAACACTTTTGTCTTTGTCTCGTGGGAAGAATTCCCAATCAAATCTCTGGGATAACCAACAAAGACATTCATCCGATTTTGGTTGTAAACTTATTTACTTATGCTATGCATACCAAAATTTAAGAAAAGACTATCAGGGTTCATATCCATGCCATAACTCGTATGGTGTCATTTCAACGGATCATGATGATGCTCTATTGTAAAAGCGGTAGTCACTAAAGCATAATCCACAAAAATATAATGGCGTCAATATCTTATCTCATCATTGATCCAACAAAGTTTGGATACATCTCTTGGATACTTTATCATCACTATGATACTCCAAGAAACGTGAGTTGTAGAACAATTTCATAACTCTCTTAGATGTTCGCTAAAACTCGTAATTCAAATATTTCCACCATGATCCAATCATAGATATTTGATTTTTCTATTACGATGATTTCCACTTCATGCTGAAATTTAATTTGAATCCATTCAAATGTTTCAAACTTCTTCCTTATTGAATATATCCACATATATATACTCAATTCATTGTTGAAAGTTTTCATGAAGTAGAAGAATCTCCCGCACACAACTATGCCCAGTGAACCTCATACATCATCATGTATTTTTACACTAAGTTAGTTGCCCGTTCAACTTTTGGCCTATGAACGGTATTTCAGTCATTTTCTTTAGAAAAGATTTGCAAGCGCCAAACGATTCAAAAATCGAATGACTCCAAAAATCCATTTGCATGGAGTTCCTTCATGCGTTCCTTTCTAATATGACCTAAATTGCGGTTCCACAAATAAGTGTAATTCAAATCATTTGCCTTATGGCATTTTAGCGTCAGTATTATGTGTATGTGTTTCACCATTAAGATTCATAATAACTTATCCATCGTACATGGAGTAATGTCATAATTTGAACAACTCATTGTTTTTATTTGACCAGAGCAAAATAACAATTTATTAAGCTCTTTATTATAAATTCTAAGGGTTAGGTAGAATGCCAACGACAAACATAATAACACTTTATTATGTTCCAGACGTGCATTATTACCATATTCTTTATCAGTCACTTAGGCCATAGTATTCTTGTATTGCGTTGTTTTTGTATGACACTTCATACCAACCAATATAGTACTTATACCCAAGAATTTCATTGTGTGACTTAACTAGGAATACAACCATAACATGTATATCATTTATATACACCTGAGCTAGACTTTCTAGTCTTTTCTTTTCTTTTGCCAAAATATCTTTTGCAGTTTCTCTTTTAGCTTTCCTCATTATTCAGAAAAACACTTCAACATCAATAACTTCTAGGTTTGTTGGTCAAATACCAATAACCTTGAGGTTCTTATTTTGAAGTTGATCATCATATGACAAGTGTTCCTGATTTCACTATTAGTAACTTTGTAATATGATGAACAATTTCACTCATAATTTTATCCATCAATTCATGACAACTTTCTGAGACCATGTATGTACATGCTAGGCTCATAAAGTTTAACCTTAGTATTCGCATGTGCAAATCTGGCTTGCACCCGTTGTATGCACACGTAGAATCTATCACACCCGATCATCACGTGATGCTTCGAAACGACGAGTCTTAACAACGGTGCATACTAAGGATGATAACTTCATGGATATGCGAATATTATTAGTGCCCCAATAGTTGGAGGATTGGGACGCCTTGCGTCTTCAACCTTCGTACATTCCCATAAAACTTATGAGTTTATGTAGTCTCACCAAATTATATTCTATCATCTTGCAATAAGGTCTTAGATATCATATATATCTCATACCTTGATTATTTCTGAAAACTAAATTTTCAGCTCCTTACTTTTCAAACAGATTTGAACTTCAAGTTTCATGGAGACAAGATAACTTTAGGTACTAATTGAAACCATAGCTCTCTGAACCAATAATGTGAGGTTTACTAAAAGTTTGCAATAGGACTTAATCATTTCTTGATTCTTTTAACAATACGGTACCAATCCGTAAAGTTTCTTGTCAGATTTTAACAGTATTTCTATCTCAATAACAAGACTAGCGCATAGTAGAAAAACGGATGCCAATACTACAAAATTAATTCAAAATACTACTCAGACTATGTTTATGATAATTAGTTCATGTTTTAATCTAATTACTAATTAACTCCCACTTAATACAACATCCCTCATAGTTGTTAAGTGGTACACGATCCAAATCCACTACACCAAAACCGATCATCACGTGAGATGAGGTAGCTTCAATGGTGAACATCAACATGTTGATCATATCATCCATATGACTCGTGTTCAACCTTTCGGTTTCCGTTGTCCCGAGGCCATGTCTGTACATGCTAGGCTCGTCAAGCAAACCCAAGTATTCCGTGTGTGCAACATGGCTTACACCCGTTGTATGTGAACGTTGAATCTATCACATCCTTCGAAACGACGAACTGTAGCAACGGTGCATACGAGGGGAGAACACTTTATTATCTTGATATTAATGTGAGGGATCATCTTATAATGCTACCGTCGCGATCTAAGCAAAATAAGATGCATAAAGGATTAACATCACATGCAGTTTATATGTGATATGATATGGCCCTTTTGTCTTTGTGCCTTCGATCTTCATCTCCAAAGCACGGACATGATCTCTATCATCAACGGGCATGATCTCCATCATCGTCGGCGTAGCGTCAAGGTTCATGGCGCCGTCTTCATGGTTGTTCACCTCATGTAGCAACTATTACAACTACTTTGAAATACTACTCAACATGAAATTTAAAGACAACCATAAGGCTCCTGCCGGTTGCCACAATACAATAATGATCATCTCATACATATTCATCATCATATTATGGCCATATCACATCACCAAACCCTGCAAAAACAAGTTAGACGCTCTCTAATTTGGTTTGCATATTTTACGTGGTTTAGGGTTTTCGATATAGATCTAATCTACCTACGAACATGAACCACAACGTTGATACTAATGTTGTCAATAGAAGAGTAAATTGAATCTTTACTATAGTAGGAGAGACAGACACCCGCAAAGCCTCTTATGCAATACAAGTTGCATGTCGAACGAGGAACAAGTCTCATGAACGCGGTCATGTAAAGTTAGTCCGAGCCGCTTCATCCCACTATGCCATAAAGATGCAAAGTACCCAACTAAAGATAACAAGAGCATCAACGCCCACAAACCATTGTGTTCTACTCGTACAACCATCTATGCATAGACACGGCTCTGATACCACTGTAGGACAACGTTGCATAGAAAACAAAAATTTTCCTACCGCGAACACAATCCAAGCCAAGATGCAATCTAGAAGACGGTAGTAACGAGGGGTATCGAGTCTCACCCTTGAAGAGATTCCAAAGCCTACAAGATGAGGCTCTTGTTGCTGCGGTAGACGTTCACTTGCCGCTTGCAAAAGCGCGTAGAAGATCTTGATCACGATCGGTTCCGGCGCCACGAACGGGCAGCACCTCCGTACTCGGTCACACGTTCGGTTGTTGATGAAGACGACGTCCACCTCCCGTTCCAGCGGGCAGCGGAAGTAGTAGCTCCTCTTGAATTCGACAGCACGACGGTGTGGTGTCGGTGGCGGTGGAGAACTCCGGCGGAGCTTCGCTAAAGCACGCGGGAGCTATGGAGGAGAGGGGCGGCTAGGGTTTGGGAGGGTGGCCGGCCACTCAGGGGCGGCCAAGCTTTGGTCTTGGGTGGCCGGCCCCCTCCCCTTGGCCCCTCATTATATAGGTGGAACCCCAAGAGGTGGTGTCCAAGTCTTCGAATAAGACCCGAACCAAAAACCTTCCATAGGAGGGGGAAACCTAGCCAACTAGGACTCCCACCAAGGTGGGAGTTCCACCTCCCATGTGGGGGGTGGCCGGCCCCCTAAGGGGAGTCCACTTGGGACTCCTCCCCCACTAGGGTTGGCCGGCCATGGAGGTGGAGTCCCATGTGGACTCCACCTTCCTTGGTGGTTTCTTCCGGACTTTCTAGAACCTTCTAGAACCTTCCATAGAACCTTCCGCGACATTTTATTCACACATAAAATGACATCCTATATATGAATCTTATTCTCCGGACCATTCCGGAACTCCTCGTGATGTCCGGGATCACATTCGGGACTTCGAACAAATATTCCAACTCCATTCCATATTCAAGTACTACCATTTCAACATCCAACTTTAAGTGTGTCACCCTACGGTTCGTGAACTATGTGGACATGGTTGAGTACTCACTCCGACCAATAACCAATAGCGGGATCTGGAGATCCATAATGGCTCCCACATATTCAACGATGACTTAGTGATCGAATGAACCATTCACATATGATACCAATTCCTTTTGTCACGCGATATTTTACTTGTCCGAGGTTTGATCTTCGGTATCACTCCATACCTTGTTCAACCTCGTCTCCTGACAAGTACTCTTTACTCGTACCGTGGTATGTGGTCTCTTATGAACTCATTCATATGCTTGCAAGACATTAGACGACATTCCACCGAGAGGGCCCAGAGTATATCTATCCGTCATCGGGATGGACAAATCCCACTGTTGATCCATATGTCTCAACTCATACTTTCCGGATACTTAATCCCACCTTTATAACCACCCATTTACGCAGTGGTGTTTGATGTAATCAAAGTACCTTTCCGGTATAAGTGATTTACATGATCTCATGGTCATAAGGACTAGGTAACTATGTATTGAAAGCTTATAGCAAATAACTTAATGACGAGATCTTATGCTACGCTTAATTGGGTGTGTCCATTATATCATTCATATAATGATATAACCTTGTTATTAATAACATCCAATGTTCATGATTATGAAACTAATCATCCATTAATCAACAAGCTAGTTTAAGAGGCACACTAGGGACTTCTTGTTGTCTACATATCACACATGTACTAATGTTTCGGTTAATACAATTATAGCATGATATATAAACATTTATCATAAACATAAAGATATAAATAATAACCACTTTATTATTGCCTCTAGGGCATATCTCCTTCACCATTGTCCCTTTTGGGACCCCCCTTAAGGAGATATATTGGTATAAGCATCACATGAATGACTATTGATTCGTGTTTGGGACTTCAAGTCCGTTGAGGCTTATATGGTTTTTGTCTATAAATCAACATTGGGTTGAGATTGTATGATAAGGCAATTTCGGATACATATCTGATTGTAAGCCCTTACTGCACTTTACATTCTCCTATGATGGTAAATATAAATACCATTAGTATTTCAGGGTGAAAATATGATGAACTTCTTACGAAGGATCGTCATGTTCAATGGGTGTGATACCATTGCCTGAAATTCATGCTAGCTCTCTTAGTGCTAAGCAATTTAGTGGTTGAGAACCACAGAGAGTTGAATGGAAAGTGAAGGCAAAATGACAAATAAAAATGGAGTATATATCTCAAAAGGGCATGAATCATTTAAGAGAAATGATCGCTATGACAACTCTCAAGTTTGTCAAAGGGGTGGTAGTACGAAATATCGTACCAATGGTTACCAATCTGTCAAGCATTGGATTGAACCATACCACCAACTCCTTATCGGAGAAGGCAAATGAGTTCAATGGGATAAGATTGAAGTTCAACTTCAAAGGAACAACCAGAAATATTCTGGTACTGTAGAAGGAAAATTAAACTCCGCTACAGTGATGATATACTTGTGGATGGTTATTCCCAAGATGTCCTGGAGATCTCGTGTAGTCTCCTGGTTATCCCAAATATCATTAACCTATAATTGTGCTACTACATGTAGTATAATTCGCAACATTATGTCCCGAGGACATGATAGTTGAGAAAATTGAGTGTATGAATCATTTCATACTCAATTTTGTTGCGTACACAATAATTTTTCCTCCTTTATCACCATGGTATGGGAAGTTAGAGAAATTATTGACAATTCTGTTGACCAACACTTGACTGTTGCAATATTCCCAACAACCATAAGATTTTATGTGCACTGGATGTGCCATAAGGGAATTAATTTTAAGGCACTCTCACCTTAAAATTCAGAATGAGCCACACATTACTCTTGAAAGCATTCAAGAATGTATGTGGATTACTCAACCATTGTGTGGGTTATGTTGGTGCTTCGTGGTTGCACAGATGCATCTTGAAGATGGTCTTATGTGTGTATCATTCACACAAAACCATGTGAATACTGAATTAAGTGCTCAAATTGACGAATTTAGAGCAAAGTATCCTAACGTGGGATAATGCCATTGGAATGGAATTTTCGTTGAATTTGATTCACGAACATTCAATGGTCATATTCAGTATATTTTGTACATACCCACAATGGTTTGGCTAGATCTCTTCTGAAAGAGAGTCAAAATTGCATGGCCAATGTTACAGAATTGTGATTTGCCAATATTTAGTTGGCGGCAACATGCGGAATCACACGCCGCATGTTTAATACTGCGTCCCCTTGCAGTTTGTACGTGGAAATAAGATTTCCCATCTGCGGTAATCGGTTGCATCCGATATCACCACCCCGGCGTATGTCATGGGCCCTCACATATATTTGGGATCTATGTGAGGAATAACTGTGGTATGATTGTTAATCCGTCACATACCTTAACCCTGAAAAGGGAGTTAGGGGCCTATACGCTGATTGCTTTTGCAATAAGGACATTTTCTGGCATTAGGGGGAGATGTGTACCACACAGAATGCCAGGAAATGGCTAAGAAATGTCGTTGACATTTGATCCACGTACTTAAGAAACTGAACTAGAGGTTCATGTTATGAGAAATTTGCATTTTAATTTATTGCAAATAATCTGCCAATATATTTACTAATGAAAAAGGTGTCATTTTGGTTATGTATCAGATTGAGTGGAGGTACCTAATAAACCACTCGTCTCCCCATATGAGAGCAAGAGGGGGAGAATTCTGATCATATGAGACTAAGTTCTCTTTGTTTTTGTTGGAACATAAGAGATGGTCTCCCAATCACCAAATGTGGTTCAACCTAAGGTTGGATGACACCTGAAGGATGTGTATCATCCAGGACCCAGCACAGTGCGCACACATTTTTGTGTGCTGGGACATCGAAACACCTTGACTCTGTTGTTATGGGAAGTCACAACGAGTTGAGAGGCACAATGAGAATTCCACAAATGATACTGATTCATGAGAATCGTATATGAGAAAGTCTACATATGTCGACATATAAATCTTCCTGGCAATTGCTAAAATCCTTTTGGGCCCTGAACCAAAATCCATGGAGAGTGTTGTTGCACTTATATTGGTTCAAATGAAAGGAAGCAATTGAGGAAGAATAGCGCTCGCTCATCAGAGAGAGGTATTTACGATAGTAAAACCTTCTCCTCATAAGTATCTCCCATAAGGGAAGAGAGAATGAGGTGGTGATAAAGCGAGGCTTTTGTAGCACAAGGGTTTTTCGCAGAAACCCGACATCAGTCATGATGTGGCATACCATCTTGGTATGAGTGGAATTATGTTTCGATACTAAATGTCATTGGCAGTACAGATCCATGTGGTTGATGTATGTAGTAGTGCCTGCATACTCCCACTGGTCACTCAATTTGGACTTATATATTGAAGTCATTGAAGGACTTAATATTCTGAATCCAAAGGAAAATCACAATATGTGTGTGTGAAACTTCTGGAGTCATTCTATGACTTGAAGTAGTCGGAGATAATTATGTGGTACAACCGACTGTGTGAGTTCTTCCATGATAAGGATAACTCTAATATCAATGATTGTTGATGTGTACTCATGGATAAATCCTTAATTGGATTTTACGTCACCTAAGTGGTGTTGATGATCTTATCATCAATGTCTTTATTCGAGACATTTGAGATACACACAATCATTTAAGACAGAGATTTGGGTCGAACCAAATCATGCTTAAGTTTTTAATTTGAGCTTGTTCCCCCAAGAATAAATGTATATCAGTCTTCATATATCCCGAAATATTGAATAAGTTCAATATGGATATATAATATCGGAGACACATATGGTCATATTATACCTAATATGGGATACCAATCCTTGAAAAGGTGGGAAGATGGTGAAGTGATAGATGGAGCTGAAGTTCCATATCTACCATCGGAGCACTGAGATATCTTGCAAAATACGTCAGGCCTGACATTATGTTTGTTGGCAATTTATTGAGAGTGCAATCCCCCGAAAGGTATAAGGTTTGTGTATGGATTATTCTAAGATATATCCAAGGCACAAAACTCTTGATTAATTCTAGTATGAAAATCAAGATGGGACCAATGTGTGATATATGATAGTGGCTAATTAACTGATCCCAACAGTGCCATATCAAAGACTGAATTTGCTGGAAGAGTATTCAGAAGGAAGCCTTGAGAATAGACTCTAAATGGGTCCTTCCGGTGATCATTCTGCAGAAATCATATGAAGCATCACAAGATGTGTATGAATTCGCAGAATGATTGGCCACATGTGAGTTCATGTGGAGATTCATTCACCTATCATTATCTACCAAGATAATGTCACTTGTATTGCTTATGAGTTATATTTATCCTCATAAATTACAGAAATGTAAGAGGGTAATTTGCAAACAAAATATTGTGATATTCACAGTATCTCTACCAACAGTTGTATTCCATAATTAAATTTGTGGAATTGGTATGAGACAACCTTTAGGTTTGCAATGTTGAGGGGGAGTAAATTCCTAGTTATAACTCATTGATGATCTTCCGATCACTGATATTTTACTCTTTTTCCCTTTCTGAGTTTTCCCTAAGGTTTCTCATATAAGGTTTTTAACGAGACAATATAAATACAAGTGCGGACGTATGACACATGGTTTCTCCTTAATTTTTCCCACTGGGTTTTAAAGGAGTTTTCGGTGGCATATCGTTATAATATTTCTCCTCAATTTTTCCCACAGGGTTTTTTAGGAGGAGTCTTTGGATTGCAATATACAGACGACAAATTGATCAAGGGGGAGTGTTAGGAAATAAAATATGTGATCAATTGTGAATGGGAGGGATGCCTCCTAGGAGGTGTCTGTTGGGAAAGAGGTGTCTCCCCAACACACCCCTTCAGCCTGTATATAAGTGGGTCTCCCACATTGCAATGAAATAAGAGAATCATTTGCTCCATTCCTTTATGTCTCTTCTCTCTATACTCTAACAGGTTTGCCGTGTCTTCTTGTTTTTGTATAAGCTGGCTGGCCTGTTATAGTTTGACTGCAGTGTTAGGTAAGCAAAGCAAGCCAGATAATAGCTCATTATAACTTTTCTCTGAGTTTGTGATGATGAGGTTGACTCCTAAGTAGTGAATCGAGCATAGCCCTGATGGTTGCCTGTGCTACCGTGAGATCCCGAGTTCGAGTACTAGCGTCCGCTCTCTCATTGCACACACCAAATATCATCTATTGAATTGCTTAGAGGGCTTCTTACCCCGCAAGTCGCTTTTTTTTTTTAGTTTGACTCCTGAGTACGGTGCTACCTAGCTGCCCCATGCCGGTCTGGGCAACAAATGAGTAGCTCGTATTGTTTCTCTCAGCCGGGACACGAGAATCAATAATGTGAGAAACGCGCGCTTGTTGCCACATTTCGCTCGTGATATTCCCCTTCGTGATCTAATGAGTTAGTACTTACGCTATAGCGGTGTCATACAACAACTTGAAAATGATTGTACGTATTATCTGAATTTTTCATACTTTCCATAAATATTTAGTCAAGTCCTTTTATGCTATCCTGAAATGTAGAGGGTTCGGAGTTATTCTAGTTTACACACTGACAGTCCGCCGACCGCACATCCCTTCAGGTAAACCTGAGATTGGTTGGGCAACTCAACCAAATCTAAACTGAAACCAGGAGATGCATTTCAGGAAACCGAACCAAATTAAACCCGTTGAAATTTACGTTCACACCAACCGAAACTCAACAATGTGAAATCTCCACCTAAACTAAACTGAAACTAGTGTAGGAAGGTTATGGCCTACGGTTTATGAACGGTTACCCACCTAGCTGCTCCTTGCAGCCGGCATGGGCGGAGTAACATCAGTACATGGGTGTACAAATGTACACCCATTATTTTTGGCAAAAGCTTATATGTCTATGTCCATCAAGTGAATTAGTAGACATGAGTAAAACTGTGACTTTCAGTCTACTCTGTACACCCATTATTCTTACGGTGACTCCGCCACGGCTTGCAGGTGCTCCTTGCGTAAACTGAACTGAAACAACGTTGGTTCTTGCAGCTGCTACTTACGTAAGGAAACAACTACTGTAGTAGTATGTAGAAAAAGCAACATACATCAATCACACCGATACACATGAAACTGACTAGAATTAGTTGGAAAAATGTTACAAACATGAAGAATCAGATCCGGATGAACTTGCAGTCTAAAACATAATGGATGCTCTTCTTCACAACTCCAAGCAAAAAATGATGCAGTCTAGAAATTATCCATAGCTGAAGATATGCATCATCGCGAATCGTGTGGCGACCTATGATTTGAAATGCTGGTTGTATTGAGTCAATCCATGGCTGAAGGTATGGATCTTCAAACTTCAGATCTCAGATCTTCAAACTTGAGAAATGAGATCTCAGCATGGATGCAAAACTTTACCATCGGCAAACTTTTGGATCAAACACAAAAAAGGCTTCAGGCTTGCTTTTCATGGTCGATAGAAACCTCTTACTGTAGACATTCGATGTGATTACACCCAGTTAAATTAAAACCATTTCCAGATTTATTTAGGAATCCTTGATTGCATGAACAGGTCCAAATAACAATTTAAAACTTTTTTATATTAAACATTTTTACTCCTTTTAAATCATTCAATCAACAAATGATGTTAGTGAATTATATGTGTTCGGTTATCCTAGCAAATTTATCAGCGCGATAGCGGTAGTAAATTAAGAAAAATATAGTTATGTTTTACATTTCTAACACATATCATTACAAGTAAAGCTTATGTCAAATATAAAATGTATCGAGCATCAGAGCCCATATTTTCTTGGAAAATTGATCGTTAGTAAAACTGTTATTTCAACTAGACTACCTTAGGTCTAAGAAAGACACTTCACATTTTTGTAGTTAGTTGTGTCCCATATATGTATTAAACATACACTATGTTTCTAATTTTTTTGTCCATTTAGTAGCTTTTAAATATTGCGGAACATAGTTCTAGATAGTAATTATCTAACGAATATATCTTGAGAAAAAATCGCAGCATGGGCTTGGGTTTGTATATGTAATTGTAAACAAACGGAAAATTCCATAATGTATGAGACAATGAGGAATCTACACTTGGTTTTCCCTTTAATCACTTACATTTATTATTTCGCGGTATTTTCATCGTCAAATATGCCCTTTGCATTTGGGTTCAACAATTGGTTGTCAACTCAAGGATACTAAGTATTTGCACCGTCAGACCAAGACGTGAACCGTTCTGCCGCCTCCTTCTCTCCCGAGAAGCGGTGGCGGCCAAGTTCCTTCAAATGTCCACCAGCCAGGACGTTGGCCCTGATCTCCTCTCCCTCCGTTGGCCGCTCCGGCGGCGGCAAGAGGGAGAGGGGATCTCGTTCCTTCATTTTGGCCTAGTAGTTAGAGTTAGATTTTGTCTGCTATGATGCGCTGTTGGGGTGGTGGGAGCGGCGTCCAGGCTAATAAATCCGCCTCAACTCTACTCCCACACCGGCGATAACCTTTGGGCTGCGCCTCAGAGTTGATGGCAACGTGTGCAGATCGATCCTTTCAGATTGATAGCTTGGTCTTCTCACCGTTCTTCACATCTGGCGAGATCAATTTCTCAGTATGTCGCTGGCGTTCGTTGTTATCCGCGACGACGCTGGCGGCCGGGGCGGGGTGGTTCTTCTGGAGAGAAGATGTTGGTCCGGAGGTGGTGGATTTGTCGTTCTTCTCCGACTTCATCGATGGGAGGCAGCGGATCTTGGTCCAAGACAACACGGAGACATCCCCCGTTCCACGTGCCACAACGATATGTACCTTGCTGCTTGCAGCAGGCATGTTCATCTACTCACAAAGCCTCGTTGGTGATGTTACTTTTTTTTGGATCTTGCAATCCTGGAGGCTCGGTGTCTATTCCGGTATCTCTCTCGGCAGTGCTGGAGTTGGGCGGCGGCTGCTGGCTACGGTGTTTGCAGGAAACTTTAAGGATCGTTTTGTATTTCTCGATTTTTTAGACTTTTATCTGCAAATTCTGGATAATCAGTTGATCCTTTTTGTCTTTTAGTTTCCACCTATGTTGCTTCATGTAGGAGTAATTTATTTTTCAATTAATGAAATACGTGGTTGCTCTAAAAAAAAGTATTTGCACCGTCTCAATCAAATGGTGAAATCCCAACGCCAAATTAATTCGGCTTATATTTAGTTCATTAGGTGAGCACGAGGTTCGCACAGCGGTATCGTCGATCGGGTGGCCGCTCACCTACGATCGCACATCGGTATGTACGAGGCAGGTCGGTGCACGACTGTAGTTTGACTGTAGTGAAGGGTACGTGAGCATGAGGTTCTTAAGAAATGGGACTAAACGAGATAACAACTATTTTTCGAAAAAGTCTTATATTTAGTTCATTAGGACCTTTTGTCTAAGTTTGTGATATAGATTTGACTCGTAAAAAAGGGCAATGTCTATCCCTCCGGCGAGTCTAGGCAACCGATCGATGATACTTCGGAAATGAGCACGAAAAATGCGCACGATTTCTACCACATGTAGCAAGTGATACACTCAATGTTTAAAAGACCGTGCTAAGAGAAATATCGAAGTACTCCTCTACATTATGTATACACTATTTCATTCTAAAAGCTTGCTATATTTGAAATTGTGTTTTGAAAAATACCTAATATTGCACAAAAATATGAAGGATCTTAGCAAGAATAATAATGTAGTCCAAAAATGCAAGAACAATACATAGATAGCCACATACACAAATAGTTTTTCCATTGTCTAGAAGTCTAACATCAACATTCAATGGGGCAACAATATATCATAAATTAGTTATCAAGAGCGAACAAACAAGAAGCACCTTCTTGAAAATTCCAATTTATTCGGCTTACAGGTGCACATGAAGCTATGAACCCATTGTGTGAAAACACATTTCAAAGTATCTGAAATTCTGAAATAAAATTCTGCATTTACATCTAGATATTCTATGTTTGTACACAAGTATGAGGTCATGTGATCAACATTTTATGCCCGTATTACATATAGAAATTCTAATAACTAATTAAACTAAGAGACCTCCTCGTCAACGGGGCCTATGCCGGAGCTCGATGCCTGAGTAGCGCCGATGGCGTTTCTCTTGTCCATGCGCCATTTTTTCGTAGGCTTGGGGTCTTCAAGGCTGTCCTTTTTCTGGAGCTCCACCGCCTTCACTCGGTATAAATGTATGCCCGTGAGCGAGCGCCAGACATATCCTCGAAGCCCTCCACGCTATCCAACGGCCATGATTGACCGCGCTGCGGCGGTAGGGAGCTCCAACGATTATGATACCTAAATGGATGACTCAGCGATGGGAAGCAGAGGGGGCGCACCTTCACCTGGAAGCGGGACCAACAAGACCCCATGGGCCCGTGATCGGACAACAGGAGGCAGTACATACAAAGTGCGAGGCCAAAGCGCCTCCGACATTCGTGCTCTATGCTTGGCCAGCGCTTCCTAGATTGGCACATATCTGCTTCGGCGAGCATTGTTCATGTAATTTTTTGAGTCACTTTTACAGGTATAATCTACCGGTAGAGCTCACTGAATTTGTAGACGAGTCGGAGGCAGCGGGAAGGTGGCGAAACAACGGGAAAAGATAAAGGAAGCAGAAAAACATCGCACACACTTTGGATAAAATAAATGGTCTCTGAAAAAATTTAGCACATGATTTAGTGACGCGCAACAATCTACATTTTGGGGCATACAATTTCTCCAATATGAACAGTGTGTGATATTTTCGCAGCGAGGGACAATGACAGACCTGAAGATGGTCAGCTTTTTTAGTGTGTGACCGTTCTTCCGTATCGCACACGGAAATGACCTTTCATCTGCCATGAGAGGTATTCCATCTATAGGTGGTGGGGCCTCCTCCTCTTCATGTGGTGGGATCTCCGGCCGCAGCTTCACGACTGGTCTGGATGACACAACTCATCCGGTGGAGCTGGACACCGGGGCGGTGGCCCCGGACTTCTTCGGTGACCGTGGCGATAGTTGTGGCCTCAAGGGCGGCACAAATTAATACTGGTTTGGGGGACTCGGTATGACTCATCCCGGCATCTCCACGTGGTGCCCACTGAGATCTCTGGTCTCCTGTGGGAGAAGGCGAGCGACGGCATGGGGGTTGCCGATCTGCCTAATAAAGGAGGCGATCCTTGGGTTGTTCTCGCGCCAAGATGGTGTTCTACTATATGTCGTCCTTCATTGATCTGGACGGTGATGAGTTCCTGATGGCTCCATCGGCGATCTCCTTTGAGCATATGATGACTGTAGGATGCTGGATTGGATGGGATTCGGTCACCAGCACCCATATTTTTGGCCGTGCAAATTCAGGAGGGAGTGACGTAAAGCTTCGCTGTCTGTTGTCATCGTGGGACATGTCGATTTTCGATTCCCATGGAGAAAACAGCGTCGGAGAATGCTATGGCCACAAATTTGTTAAGACCGCGTGTTACAGTAAAAATCCGCGTTTATACGTGTACAATGTACAGTCTGTATACTGACTCCGACTAGTTTCACATACTGAGACTCCATCGATTTGGGAGTTGGGACCCTATATTTCTTTTTCCACCTAGTTCAGCTGTACACGTTTTAGACGGAGCCTCCGGCAAGGTCTATCTCCCACCGCCGCTGCTAGCTGTAGTCTTCGAGCGGCACGGAGTTCCGCTTGATGAACTCGAGGCAGTCGGCGATGGCCTGCGCGTAAAAGGAGTTGGTCCGCATGAACGACGCCGCGCTCCTCGGCGCCTTGTTCGCCGTCTCTCCGCCCGAGGAGCACCACCTCTGCGACCCCTTTCCGCCCACTAGAGCTCTCGCGCTGCCGCTCCGCGCGCACGCCGAGCTGCCTCTCGTCGAGAGCCTCCTCCCAAGCCAGCGCGCGTGGCTTCCGACGAGGCCCAGGAACTGCAGCAGCTTTGCCCGCAGAGGGCGCACGGAGAACCGGTACTTTCTTGCGCACAGCCGGAACCCCCTCGCGCGCCGCCACGTCCGGCCGAGCCTCGCGTAGCTCTCCTCCAACGCCGGCGACAAGCTCATCCTCCGTGTGCAGGCGGGTAGGCACGTAGCAGTGCTCGATCGTGTCGTCTTCTTGTCTTGAACGTGTGGATTGTATGGTACCTGCGCCGGTCATGTGGAGCGGCACAGTGGGTATATAGCGCGGTCGCGGCAAGCAAGGGAACGAGGCAGGAAGGTTGGTTTAGACCGTGGCTTTATTTAGCGACGGGGACGCGTGATCTCTCTGCTGGGACACACACTACAGGATCGAACTTTAGCCTATTAATTTACGAGGCTGATGCGATTAGATGCTGGGGAGATTTGCACTACGGACAAGCAAAAGGCCACGAACAGTGAGTCTCGGTGTAAAATGTAAGAAAAAAAGAGGTCACCTGACCAGTTAACGATCTCATTCGCCTAAGTACCGTCCCACATCGTGTATGCCTTGTTTTGAAATCCTAGTGGCGGTGCATCGACCAACATGGTGGGTGGTAGGGTTCTTACTCTGCTGAGGTTACGATCGTGCCTCTGCTTACGATTATGTATGAAAAGATCTTCATCGTTATTGTGTTTGACGTGCCCAAAATTTATCTAAGGAAGAAGTACCAGAGCAAAAGTGAACGGCCGGTTGGTCACCAGCAGCGTGCTATCGTGAAGGCGCACCGGTGGTGTCATCCGGTGGCCGCTCACCTACAACCGCACAGTACGTGATACGTATGGTGTGCGGAGGGGACATGTTTTCCTTTCCGGCCGGCGGAGGGAAGGGGACACCTCTGGCGATGGTGGCGCCATGCATGTCGTTTTCCCATTTCCTTTTGGCTTTTGTTCACGTAGCAGCGTAGTCTGTTTGGTGGTCGAGTTTGACTGTAGACTGAGCTCTTGGGCAAGCAAAGCACCACGTGTTTCTGCAAGCACACAAGGTGATTAAAAATGAGATTAATTAAGAGGATTGTTTAGGACCAGCTGGCTGAGTTTGTGATGATGAGTTTGACTTCGGAGAAAAATGGCGTATTACTAAACTACTATAGCTACCCTCCGGTCTACGCGACCAGTGATAAGGTGCTTCTAGTGAGAAATGCCCACGGTTGCATGGCGCCACGTGAGATACTGAAAAATACTGAGAAATGCGCACGGTTTTATTCATTCTCATTGCGTATTCAAATAGTGATTTAACCTTTCTGTATACAAGATGAATTTCCATTTTCCAAGTGTCACGCTCAGAGTATAAGTGCCAAATTAATCATATTAGACACCGCACACCAACCACAGGACGATCATATTACATCAACCTTTTGTTATGTCTTCTAAAATCTTTCCCTTGTGATTTCTCAAACAGTGGTCACACAAAAACATACACCCACTCTTGTCTACTGAAAGCAGGCTTATTCGGTAACAAACTAATCTATAACGAAGTAATTCCAAGTGTAGGAGGTAATATCGTTGAAGAAAACTCATACACTATAAATTTTGTGTTTACTTACCCTACAAAACTTTATCAAGATATTTGTTACACCATACGCTTTGGGGATGTGGAAATGATATATAAGCACACCAAAATATACACATGCACATGTAAATAAATACAGAGAATATAAGACAAGTAGTGACATAAATTTTTCTATCGTGAATTGTGATTTGTCCTTTGAATATTTGATTAAATATTTTTTAATTATGGTATTTAAAGGGAAAAAGAAGTGTAAAAGTCTAGTAAAGAAATAACCTTATAATTATCCTCAAAACAAATAATGTTAGTGTAATTATAGCTATAATGATGGAGTTTGGCATTAACTGCACGACAAGAAATATGCTACCTTAAATATTAATTTTGTTATTATGTGGTTAATTTTGCTTAGTGTAAAATATGTAATAAATTAGGGGGCTACAAGGGGATCCGACGCTGATACTAAGCGGCATGATGGACCACTGCATCCATGTTGGATGTAAGATCTAGATAAACATTGGATTGGTTACATTGGTTCTCAATATGGTTTCTTTGGATAGTACTAATCACGATTCATATTTATACCTTCACCTAACTTCTGCATCATGTTTCTAGAGAGTGTGAACTATGTCAAAAATCTCAAGCAACATCGGAGAAATTTGGTGGCATAATCATACAAGTAGGGCTCACTTCTAGATATAGAATTCTTTTTGTTGATGTAACAACTCGTTGGAATTCTACCTAGTTGATGTTTGAAGTTGTCATAGCACTTAGATCCGCATTATCTTCCTTGGAGAAGCAAGATAAGAACTATACATTCGCTCATTTGATAGATGAATGAAAATTGGCTGAAGTTGTGTGTAATTTATTGAGGCTCTTCTACATTGACACAGTTACTCTTCTGGGCTCAAAGTATCCCACTTAACATATGTACTTCTATCATCGATGGAACATTAAGAAGACCTTGAATAAATAAGAAGCAAGGCAGAGAATGAAGATAATGAACGATGAAGCATCCGATTCGGACATGATAATTGCACGTATGGTTTAGAAGATGCAAATAAAGTTCAACCAATATTGAAAAAATCATACAAGTCTGCTTGCATTCCTGTCATACTTGATACGTGCTTCAAGTGTGTTTTCCTTTGAATTTGGAAGTGCAGTTGAAGTAAAAAACATATGTGGGAGCTCTTTGATGAATACTGTCAAGAGGTTTCTTTTCAAACTAACGCTTAAGAGGTGGAAGATGAGGATGACCCACTTGTAGGGTAAAAACAATACATGAGGTCTAGAAGAAGTCAGGCAAGTAATGACTTGGATTTCTATTTGAAAGAAGAGTTGCTCCCTAGAAAGCAGGAGGTGGATACTCCGAACTATGGAAAATCAATTCCTCAAAGTATCCCATGCTCTAAAAAAGTAAAAAATGGTGGATGATATATTGGCCATCCCATCTTCAACATGTTGAATCCCTCTATGATCAAACCTTAATTTTGTCTCTGGAAGAACCTTAGGCGTAAAGAGTCTATCCTAACTTTGAGTCTGCATGGACATGAAGTAGAAAAATGACTAGTATCGTGCACCGGACAAGGAATCACTGCCTAACTCAGATTTCTTCACACGGTGTTACAGCACACAGCCGCCTTTACGTGTAGTTTCACATCTTGAGACGAAGCCTCGAGAAAGGTCTATCTCCCGGCGCCGCCCGCGAGGACGAGGACGGGGCTGCCATAGTCTTGGAGGGGCACGGAGTTCCTCTTGATGAACTCGAGGCACTCCGCGACCGCTTGGGCGTAGAAGGAGTTGGTCCGCACGAACGATACCGATCTCGTCGGTGCCTCCTTAGCCGCAGCGGCCGGCTCGCCACCCTTGGAGCAGTACCAGCTCTGTGACCCCACGACAGCTCTCGTGCTGCCGCTTTGTGGGCACGGCGAGCCTCCTCTCGTCGATGACGTTGAGAACCTCCTCCCAAGCCGACACGCGTGCCGGCTTACGAGGCCCAGCAAGCTGAGCAGCTTCGCCCGCGGCCGCCGCACCGAGAACCGGCCGTACCTCCTCGCGCAGAGCCGAAGCCCCCTCGCCCGTCGCCACCACGGGCCGAGGCCGATCCTCGGCCGGTAGGTCTCCTCCGACGCCGGCGACAGGCTCATTGTTCCTTGGTGTGTTGTGCCGTCCACGAGTAAGCCTGCGCGTGCGTGCGTCCTCCTGAGCTAGATGTGTTGGTCTGATCGTGGTGCTGGTCTGGAGCTGAACGGTGGGTATATATGTGCCGACCGAGAGGGGTCGGTGCAAGCGAAGCGAGGGAACAAAGGCAGGAAGAAAGGAATGTATGAATCGAACTAGTAGCTTTGTTTAGCGATAGTGACGACGCGTGATCCTATTCCCAGCAGGGACATCACATGATCGATTAGCTTATTAGTTTACGGGGCTAAATGAAATGTGATGCCGGGGAGATGTCATTACGTACGTACTGGTCGGTTGTCAGTGCCCGAATGTACAAAGCTCTGTTCGACGTACGACTTTTTCTAATAAAATTTCGGCCGAAGCCCCTTCGAAAGCTCGGTTTCGACACCCACGGAACTGCAATGTGCTATACCAGACAGGTGGACTAGCTTTGCACATATACGCCGGTACTTAAATCGCAATTAACTAGTACTGACCTAAAGGATTTGTCATGAGATCCCTGGGCAAACGGTATATTGAGGAGGTTGGTCGCCCAAGTTGCAGGGCATGCAGTTTGATGACTGTGGGCAGACACGCTGGTACACAGCTGCCAGTCTCTTTGTCCCGACCAAATAAAAAATTCCCGCGTGATCGATCGATGTTGCTAGCATCAGTGCGTTGTGCTGCCCTCGTGTTTACTTGATCTGCTGAACGAATTTATTTTACCGAGGAGATGCACTAAACGGATTTGTTTGTTCTCTGCATCCGCTCCAGATGTTTCGAGCATGATACTACTTATATGAAAGTAATATAAGTAGCAATATCACACATTTCAATACATTTTAATGACGTGTCATGCCAATAAATAAAGAAAAAAATGAGATGGTTCCATCCATCCACAAATAAGTGGACCTGCGGAATTTTCAAGATAGATTAGCAAAAGAGGAGAAAATTACGCTGGAAAGATGCAAACCAATATCTCCTCTTTAATTTTTTCACCTTCAATAAGCTAAGTGCATGTAGAAAATTAGGATAACAGATGAGAGACAATTTTTGCTACTCCCTCCACACCGGTTTACAGAGCAATTACGGATTTCGAGAAAAAAATTGACTACAAATTTGGTCGACAAAATATAAGATATATGTTACAAAAATTATACCATTGGATTCATATTCAAAAAAGTTTCCAATAGTATAATTTGTGTGATATATATTTTACATTTTGTCGACCAAATTAGTAGTCAAAGTTATTCCTCAAAAAACATAATTACCCTGTAAACCGGTACGGAGGGAGTACTTTATAGTGCATTGGAAAGATGGACGTGCACTCTTTTATGAACAAAAGTTGAGGCTAAATGTCCACTTATTTGAGGACGGAGGGAGTATGTTACCATAATATCACACAACCTCAAGATAAGATAAATCTACAATATAATAAATGACACAATACATGACATCACATATAAGTTACTATCCACTATGGAAAGTAGTAACTTTGACTAGTAACATGGTATATGTTACTAGTCTAAGTTACTCCTCACTATGATCGGTGTGACGAAGCCCAAGGCCATGCACGGGTGCGAATTAGTCAACACTCAACGAATTAGTCATAAACCCAAAGTCATAAACCGATGGAACTACTCTCTCCATTTTAAAATAATTACCACAATATTTTTTGAGTAAAGTCTGAAATAAACCCTGTATTTAGAGAGTGTTGGAATCAAACCCTATACTTCTAATCCCGGAAATCAGCACCCTAAACTTATTGTTCCTGGTCTATTTTTGTCTTCACTTCGTTTCCAAACAGGGATGCTGTGGTGCTGCCCGGGACTCCCATTTCTCTCTCGTTGACATTAAGGCCCCACGTGTCATATGCATCATCTTCATCATCCCCTCTATCTTTTTCTCGAAATATCTCTGTTCTCTAACGGTCGCTCCTCTCTCCGGCGTTCCCTCCACCGTGGTGCCCGCATGGCCCCTCAAAATCGTGCGCGGCGTGGATCTCAAGAGCGAAGCCTCCCTCGGCAGCTCCTTGACAACCTCCGGCGTCATACCCTTCTCCTCCGACTCCCCTCCCTCCCCAGCGTTCCCTACACTGCTTACCTCCCTGGCGTTCCCACAAAATCATGTGCGGCGTGGAGATCGACAACAAGGCCTAGAGATTGTCACCTCAGCCTGCAGCACGGCGCCTGACCGGGATCTCGACGGCGCGGCCTCCAGTATGGCGCGCGACCGGGAGCTCGACGATGCGCGACAGGGAGCTCGACGACGCGTGACCTGAACCTCGACGGTTCGACCTGCAGAGCGGCGCGCGACCAGCAGGAGCTCGACGGCGCGCGACCGGAACCAGGACGGTTCGACCTGCAGCAGGGCGCGTGATCTGGACCTCAAGGTTCACCCTGCAGAGTGGCGCGCGACCAGCTGGATCTCGACGTTGTGGCCTGCAGCCTGACGTGCGACCTGCAGCTCGACGATGCGGCCTGCTGCCTGCACCGTGGCGCACGACATGTAGCTCGACGACGCGGCCTGCTGCCTGCACGGCTGCACCGTGGCGAAGGACCTGCAGCTCGACGGCGCAGCCTGCTGCCTGTACCGTGGCGCACGACATGTAGCTCGTTGGCGCGGCCTGCTTCCTGCACGGCTGCACCGTGACGAACGACCTGCAGCTCGACGGCGCGGCCTGCACAGTGGCGCACGACCTGCAGCTCGACGGCGCGTGGCCTTCAGCTCGCTTCGTTTTTCCTCCACCTCGCGCTGACAAGTTCGCCGCCGGCAGCGTGACTTTGAACCGCGCGGGTTAGATTCACCTTTGGTCGCGGAGACGGCGAGCACGACAATGATCACCACAGTGCAGCAGATGTACGGCTCTGGCGTGCAAGGACGACGAAGGGCAAAGGGCGGGCTCGCCATTCGGATCTTTTGAGTGAGCAATCCTGGTGTTGACTTCTTGAACCTCAGCAAATCCCGCTGGAAGCACAGCTTCACGGACGTAAAGACTGGGAACATGAAGTTCAGGGTTCTGATTTCAGGGATTAGGAATACATAGTTTGATTCGGACACCCTACACGAGTACAGGGTTTATTTCAGACTTTACTCATATTTTTTAGATATGCATATATCTATACAGCAAAATGTTTAAATACATCTATCTACACAGAGTTGCCACACTTGATAATATTATGTTACAACCACTGTCAAATTGTTTTAGATTTGTCTAAATTTAAATTTATCAAAACACTACTATGTATGTTAAAATTTAAACAAATATGAGACAATCTTTTATGAACAAAGCGAGTAGTGGAGTGCCATGCTGCCATGCACGGGCGCGCACCGGCACCGGCCGCACATGCCAAGGCCAACCACGGAAGGTTTAGGTCGAATTGCTCCATCGTCATGAGCTCCCGGGCGGCTGCGTCTCGACCTCCACCATGAGCAGTTTCTCGATTCCAGTCTGACCATGACCTTGGTCGATGCCAGGAGCACTAATGGGCTCAAAGCCCAACAGCCTAACGCTTCCATCAAGGTGGGTCATATGCTTAGAGCAATTTCAATAGTGTAGCCAACTTGCTATAAGTTGTCATGTCATCATATTAAAATATATACAATAGTGAGCTATAAAAATGTAGTACTTTGTCAATGTATGACCCACCTTTCACTCTCACAAAGTGCCTAGGAGCACGTGCTAGAGTTGGCTCTTGCATAAGAGCAAGTACAATAAGTCCTAGTCAGCTGGCTATAAGGATTAAAATAATATATTATTGCTTAGTTGGAGGAGAGAGAGGAGGAGAGAGAAGGAGAGTGCTCTTATGCAAGAAAAAACGTCTCTCTTTGTGAGATTGAAGGTGGGTCACACATTGATTAAGTACTACATTTGTATAACTCACTATTGTATATGTTGGCTCCAAGTTATTATAGATGACATGGCATAGCATAAGCATTGACTATGGAATTGCTCTAAGAGCTCACTCTCCTTCTCTCTCCTCCTCTCTCTCCTCCAACTAAGCAATAATATACTATTTTAATCCTTATAGCCAGCTGACTAAAACTTATTGTACTTGCTCTTACGCCGAAATTGTTCTAAAAAAATGCTTACGCCGAAACGGGTTCCATTCTCGTAGTTTGAACTGGTAACCCATGCTCTCACAGTGCGGAGCTACGCGAACGCTGGTCGCTCCCTCGTCCTAGATCGAGAGCGCGAGTGGCTCGGAGCTGAGCGAAGGGAGAGATTTCTGTGGAGCTGTGCGTTGCCGAACATGCCCTTAGTCCACAAACCGCTACAAAGTAAAATGTTTAAATAGACCTTTATTACAGAAAGTTGTCGCACTTATTTTAAAACGGAGGTAATAATTGTTACAACCTTTATCTAGTTGTTTTAGATGTGTTTAAATTTAAATTTATCTAAACACTACTACATACGTTCAAAAAAAAAATCTATGACAATCTTTTATGAAACAAAGCTAGTACCGGAGTGCCATGCCACCCTGCACGGACGCGCACAGCACCGACCGCACGTGTTTAATATGAATGTCATGTTTAGTCTCTTTACGTCAGTTAGGATTTTTGGAAAGTTTGGCTAATGCATTAATCTTTCATGATATCAGAGCCAAAAGGTGTCAAGTTCAAGACATTACTCGCATAGTACTGAAAAAAATTCTGCAGCCTATAACAAATCCATGCTAAAGACTAAAATAGCCTAAACGCGACGGAGAATATTCAATATAAATATAGTGGCTAGTCTTTTTTCATCTTATAATTTTTTTAAACATAGCTAGTGCATTAATCTTTCAGCATGTGCCAAGACCGACCATGGAAGGTTTAGATCGATCAAGACTGAAACAAGCGAGCAGGTCGTGGTGGCCGGGCGGCGTGCGATGGAGCAGGAACCACACTAACACTCGTTTGGGGCGCCGAGCCGAGAATGTGATTGTACAATGAGACATGGTGCTTTTGCTACTGGGTGCATATGCCCCCTTCATTTAAAATGCATTTTAAGCATATTCAAAGTTATCAAAAAAATTAAAACAAAATGTAGCGCATATAACTCCACATCATATGGGTTCACGATGTCGTTTCACGAAAAAGTGAATTGTTATGTGGTTAGTGCCAAAACGACAAAATTCCATGCTAAAATAGGCTTTTTGCGAGGCATTTATCTGTCTTTTTTGCACAGGCCACAAAATATATCATTTTACTATGGAACTGTAAGCGAGAATATAGAACATGGAGATATACTGCCTAATTTTTTCTCTAAATTTGTTACATAATATTTTAATATTCATTTTTAGATAAAAGGAACATAAACTGGGATCAAAAGTGCATTTCCGTGTACAATGCTGCTACTTCCCTGTTCCCTGTGTCACTGTGCGTGTGCCCGGGCGCGTGCGGTGTCGTCCATTGGCCGCTCACCTACGAGCCAGCCGGTGTGAAGGGGACACGCTTCCCCGAGAAGAAGGGAGTCAAAGGAGACATGTGTGGCGGTCGTAGTTGGTGGCGCCATGCTCATCGTTTTGCCTTTTCTTTTTGTTCATCTACATCTATACCAGCCGGCTGGTATTGGAGTTTGACTGTGTGTTGTGTAAGCAAATCACCACTTTTTTTCGGGAGCACGAGGTGATTAAGGAATGGGGACTAATTAAGGATGATTGTACGATCATTTGGGCTTTGGCTAGGGGTGTTTGTGGATTGTGATGATGAGTTTGACTTACGTACGTACGTGCTAGCTTCCTTCCGGTCTACCCGAGCAATGATGCTGGGAAAGTATCATGTGCACCCGAGCAACTCATGCACCCCGTGCACCTAGGTCTGGTTGAGAACTTTAAAAGTTTCAAAAAAATCTGACAAAAACTCTGGGAATAGATAGTACTCATATCCAACATGTCACAAAATTTGAAGTCTAAATTTGAAACACAACTTCCAAATAAAAAATGACAATTTTTTAATCAATAGTGATAATAGGCCAAATTGAAAGCCCAACTTGCATTTGACACTATTCATGATCAGGTTTGTTTATTTTGTTTCATGATCTCTGTTGTGAATATTTATTTGAAACTTGGTCACATGTTAGATCTGAGTACTACCTATACACATAACCTTTGTTTTGATTTTTTTGAAAATTTTAAAATAGTCAACCGGAGCTGGGTGCACGGGGTGCATAAGTTGCTCGGGTGCACAGGATACTTTCCCCAATGATGCTGTGCTCCTCGGCGAAAGAGAGTCATGACGAGCGTGCACGGTTGCTACGCCGTTTCGCTCATGATATTACTCCCTCTGTCTCACAATTTTTGAATATCTTGGCCCAAGATACTAGCTGATTGGGTCTCATTTTCTCTCTCTCATTGGGTGCATGTAACCCCCCTTTCTCTCTCTCATTGGTGCATGCATTCTCTTTCTCTTCCTCATTGGTGCATGCAACCCCTTTCTCTCCTCATTAAATAAAATTATGCTTTAGAGGTAAGGGTTATGGGACAAATAGTTTTTGAGAATATGACTTACACTCTAGGACGGAGGGAGTACTTGCCTAGGTAGTCCATTGCAACATGCGACAAGATGAACGTGGGCCAACAACAATCCGAGAAGTACTTCGCTGTTGATAACTAGAATGGCCAATAGTTGTGCTGAATTGACTCGGACATATAGAAGATGCCTCACTCGAAGTAGAATTGGGGCATCTAGGCTTTTTTTTTCTTCCCATGGTGAAGTTGCTTTAAACCGAATGAATATCGAGTATAAATCCAACTATCCTTGTGACTTCACCTCACGCCATAAACGGAATCCCTATCATGAGTATATACAAGTTGAGTAGCTCAAAGTATTTGTTATCCCCTGTTCTGAAATAGTCTACATTCTAGCTCCAAAATTTGTTCTAAAATACTCTTCATTCTAACTTTTAGTCAACAACAACACTGAAAACAATGTGGTTTTGCTCTTTTTATTGGAAGTTATTATTTTCAATATAGCTTGAATTGGTTGTTCACATATCTAAGTAGTACTAATAAATGCAATGCTAATTTGTCTATTTTTTTTAGAGTACATGTGAAATCAGAATGAAGGGAGTACATGTGTATCCAGAATGGCACGTTATATATGCTATATCTCTACCTAATAAAATAACACAAGGTCTATATATGTATTGTTATGCATATAGATTATATTTCAAATCCTAGTATGTGTTTGCTACAAATGATCCATTTTGATGAAAATATTTAGTACTTTTTAGTTTTGAGTTGTGAACCAAATATCCGAACCCCATACATAGACAAGGCCTATTTGACAATGTGGAAACCATAAAATAATAAATGTAAACGAGTAAGACTACTTATAGTAGAAGTAACATAGGTAGTTACATAGAACTATATGCAATACTAACGAAGCATTTTGGTGAGATGACAAGTCATTAATTGAAAAAGTAAGTGTTGTGGTACCTATCACACTTTTCAAGACAAGGTGAGTCTACAACTTAAAGAATATGATTTTGCATAATAACACAAATATGTTAGTACCCACTATGGAGGTAGTAACATAGGGTAGTAACGTGTGCATGTTACTACTCTATGTTACTCCCCACTATGACTAGCCTAAAGGGAAAACATAGGGTAAGTTCCTCATTCTCTCATACGTTATGGAATATTTGTTTATCTACACTTCCGTATAAAATCACAATCTACAGGATCTTTCAAGATACTCTTTGGACATGTTCTATCTATAACTACAATATATGTGAGATATTTCATAGCCACTAAATGGATATAAACACATAGAAAGACAATATAATTAACACATACATATAATGTGTGCCACAACTAAGTTGAAAATAAATATAGTTTTCTTTCTTAATCTAAGGGGACCCGGCCGAACCAAATGTTGCTCTAGCGATCAAAATTCTAAACCGTATAGCATAAGAAAAGTCAAAAACACGGTTGATACTTAATATATATTCTGTTTGACACGGGTATATTTGCAATGACATTTTTTATACTTGTAAGAAGAACATTTTATTTTTTAGAAAAAATGCACCACTTTTTAGTGCTTAGCTTTACTAGGATAATAGAACATATCTAGTTCACTGGCATCATAGGTTAATTGAATGGCCTAAGAGAAGTAAACATGTTTAATATAAAATAGATGAACATCTTTATTCTGACGAGTCATTAAGAATTAAGATCCGTCAATGTACAACAAAGCAACTCCCAATAAGGGCGCAAAGGACCTTTATGGCTGTGATGTGGGTTGGCGGGACAATTCGGGAGTGCTCGACATGACCGAGGGATACATGGGAAATGAAACAAATGCAATGACCATCTTAGCCTCCTTCCACGTCGTAAGCATAACGAGTACTTGAATCTTCGAATTTTTTTTGGCGCGAAACGGCTTCGGTACTGTAATGCCAAATTTACCCATCTGAACAAAATTTACTACTGCCAAACTGAAATAATATTTCCGATCTCGACCGCAGAATTGAGTTGGCTATACTGCCCAGATTTCCCTGATGTACCGTAAACAACAAAACTAATTTTACTCAAACCTCTTTTTTAATCCTTTAGTTTTTCTATGATGAAACCAAACAAATTTGGTGCATATAAAGTCTTGTAGAAATAAAATGTAATTTCGTAATCCTGCGTCTTTTCTATTTCTATATTTTTATATCTTACTAATCAAAGAGTGCCTTATTGTTATAACTAGATGATACCGCGCGCGCTGTTGCGGGAAATATATGTGATAAAATTGATGAAGCCTAAATAAAAAAACATGTGAGTTTCAATAGAATAGTTTTGAAATTACAATAAAATGTAGATATGCTAATGATGAGACAACTAACACCTAAAAATCATTTGTAATACTAAGAAAATATACCATCCGAAAGAAGATTATATAAGTAATCGAATTCCCTCTCTGGCCATAATTCTGTAAATATAAGCACAACTTAATATCTGCAGTGATACCTCGTGATAGCAAAACTATACCCTAGAGTACACCTTGTTCTGACATTCATATTGTACAAAGTTGAAGACACATAAATTATAGAACATTATTTACCGAGAGGTTGGTAGAACAAAGATTGTGGTATAAGAGAAGTTTTTTTTTTTTGCGAAGAGTTGTATAAGAGAAGTTGAATTAGGTGCAAATTCAGGCCGCTTTCAATCAGCTGGACTATGCATGCAAAAACAAAATACATGCTCATTATATCTTTGCTCTTGAAAGAAAACTACGGCACATGCTCATTGTATCTTTGCTCTTCATAATTGCAAGTAAGAAATCATATGTTTAATTGTACTAATTTCACAGGAATAGAAGGCCAACAGAGCATACTTTAGCCTAATGTGTACTCAACTCACCAATGGTAAGATAAAAGAAGGCGGTTAAGTGTTCTTAGAATTCTATCCTAGATTTGAGAAGACAAAAGCTTTGTTGATCTTGGAAACCAACTCAGTAAAACACATGACGTACTATATATACCAAGTAACCGAAACTGTAGGTTCCATCTGACCGCAAGACACATGTCTTTTAGAAATGGTGTAGTGCATATGCATAAGACGGGAACTCTTGCTTTCCTTTCTAACTAGATTTAGATGTGCGCCTTGGCGCACGACCCCGTAGAATTCACATAGATTTATATTTTATATAGCGACAATAGAGATTAGGTGTGAAAGTAATAATATGTTTCTTAAATTTTACAGAACTGTGTCAATAGGAGCAATCGTTCCCACATTTAATTTATCCCGTGAAGGTCGTGCATATGTTCATTTTGTATAAGGACGATAAAATTAATAGCCAATATAATACTATGTTTTGTTTAAGTAACATATGAAAACCAAAATGTGACAAACAAATATTAATATCTCATCAGCATTTGAGGCCATGGCGTATCAGCTCATAATGCGAAATCATGTCGAAAATAGGGAAACATATTGCACATAGCAGCAAAAAAAACTTGGTTCAAAGTAGATTAGTCGTGGGCCCTGATTCATCCACCAGTACCCCACACGTGCTCCTCCTTCTTCGAGTATTGAGACGTGGGAGGCAAGGACGGTTCAAGGGCGGGGTGGTGGCGCTGCCTAACGCAGTCGACGCGCTACCTGCGACCGGTGACGCTGCAAGGACCTCACCCGAGACCTCTTTAAAAATGACATGACGCTACGGTAGTATAATTTGTTTTGCTAAAAATTGTTTTGTTGTTTTTCTATTTTATTACATAAATTTTCTGATGGAGGAACAATAAGCTGGTGGCACAGAGCCCCTGGCAAAGGGAGATCCGGAGTGTCACGTTGGCGGCGGCCAGCGTTCATGCCTTCATTGGCTGTACCTTGTAGTGGTGCTTGGTGGAGGCTTTTTCATCACGACGGAGGACAGCAGATGAGGTGGAATAAGCACTCAGTTGCAATGGTGGTGGTGGCTTACTGTTTGGTACGCTGCTTTTTCTTAACAATTAGCGCTGCTTTTTCTTGAACACTTAATCCATTATACTATAAGAGATTTCGTGATGCATCTCTGTTTTTGAGGAAAATGAATTCCAGAAATAATGGTACATTCCGAGACTGACACCTTCACTAATGAAATAAAAGCCAAATGTATCACTTTGATAGGCTGGGGACATCCCCCATTTCCAAAAAAGAAAAAAAAAGAATGGGACATAGATCCCCTGGTGTTTAACCAAGGGCTTCATTGTTTTGCAGTGTTGTTTGGTCATGCCTGCTATTTACTTAAACTGACACCAGTTTACTGAAAGAATCGAAAGGTAAGTTTCATTTTCGATCAGCTTATTATTCATTGATGTTTCTCTCTAATGAGTCATTGTCAGGCTCAGAACTAAACAAAATAATTTTGAGCAAATCGATAAAACAAGCATAGGCAAGCAAAAGATATTTTATACTAACTACAAAATTAATTGATCGATTTGTTCGCATCACTAAAAGTACATGCAACACAGACTGGGTAGTGTCTAAACTTATTGCATTGTGTTTGCAAGTAGGCACATACTGCCATAGCTTTTATGAGAAGACTTAGTAATGAATAAGTGAAGGCAGTAGCGGTTGAATGTTGGATTAGCTGCTTGAACATGATAATGTTCCTACAGTAGATTGACGATCAACCTCTATAACACGTATACCAACAGAAAATTTGGGAGTTAATAATGTGCTGGAGCTCCTGGCCTACCCAGGGCCAGACTTATTCGAAGAAGAACCGGGCGAGGAGATGGCACGACAGCAACATCAGTAAACACACAACATCATGCAGAAGCACCTAGCTCACCCATGAGAAACCTACAAAATAGGGAACACAATGCAATGAGATTAAACAAACATCGAAAGGGAAATTAATGTAGTTGATTCAAGAAACACAAATGAGTGTTATTTTGACAAAGACCAATACAGTATTCTAGCATGGCTATCCATGGACTAATAGATTGGAACCAGCCAATTGGAAAGAATTGCTGCATACAATAGAACAATACATAATAAAAAAAAATGAATGCTTATTACACATATTTTACGGCATACAACTAAGAAGATGACAAAGAAGTGACTGGGCAAGTGTTCTTTAGAACCCGAACCTTCAAAACAGATCCATGACAAACAAAAGTATAGAACACTTTTGAAAATCTACTTGACCTTTTAACATTGTCAGGTCATATTTATGCAACTACAGCACCACTACACAGAGCAAATACCCAAATGAGATCGTAAAATATATGACTGAAATCCAAGCTAGCTGGAAAACAGAATTCAGGCTCCCTGAGACACATCGCACGGTGTATTCAGCTTGGCCACGGAAAAATACAAGTGGCATGGCTCCACAGATTGAGGCTAACATAATCTGATATGTGACATTTGTAACTCAGAGTATACTACCAGAATTCAGCCATGTACCTGATATAAGGAGAAACAAAGCAAAAAAGAGAACATCCAGTACCTGTGTTTTATCAAATAGCAGTGGGCATGGAACTCATCCCTCTGACCTTGGTCGAGTTTCCACGAATAAAGAAGCTGATGAGAATTTTTGCTGCAAGGGAAATAACCATCAACAATTATAATAATATAATTTAGCTTTTCAGAATAAATTTCTTGTAATTATTTTATCAAAATAGAATGAACAAAAAGCTTAATAGAACATACTCATCTCCCTTTCTACCGTCGGTAATCTTACCCTTGATTATTAAAGTGGTGAATGTGTTCTAGATGAACTCAAAACACAAAATGTACACCGAGATGGCTTTGTCAAAAACACAACCCAATTTTGACATGCTAAATCATCCTGGGGGAAATAATTCCTTGCAAGTATAGGCTTTTTTACTTAGCACATATCACTGGATAAATCCACATATCACTGGATAAATCTTCACAACAAGCAATTTTAAAACTGAGAAATCGGATACTATTACAACAGATCTGTACAATAGCCACAGAAAAATCATTAGATTTCTCATTGGATTTAAAGCATAGAACTATAAAAAAATTAAATTAGGGAGATAAAGAAAGAGGTGGTAGCATGTACACCTTGCCATGGACGCCTAGTCCTCAGGCTCCAAAGCGCCAACCTCTGCTGAGGCTTGCTGCTCCATAGAGAGAGAGAGAGAGATCACAGACTCACCAACAAAGTGGGCTTGGAGGTACAAAATGTTTTTTAGAACAAAATGATCAGACCAAAATACATAGCTACATAGATACAAAATGTTTTTTAGAACGCGAAGAATATCAGACCAAAATCTCACAAAATAACTTTTTAGTTATCACCTTATCCAATAAGAGACGAAAAAATGGTTGTAACACACTTTCCCCCACAACAAGAAAATGACACCCTGGCAGCTAAATACTGCTTTGTATAGTCAAGAATCTTCTTATCATCTGCAAGAAGGGATGATTAGTAGGGATGATTTGCAACGGTAATAAGCTAGTTGAGCTATGTATTGTGAGAAGATATGTGAAATGCACTAAAGCAAGAGAGTACAGAAAAATGACCTTCATCGCCTAAACTTCATACAGTAGAAATCCCTTCAATATCACTATCCAGGAAGTTTGAGCCACTCAAATAATTGCAATAATCCAATTAGCAGCATGGGACACGCATTTACATGATACCTACAACAAATTTCAAAGAATAATGAAGCTCGCAAATATAAACGGAAAATTTACTTGGATCAAACAATTAACAACTTCTCGATGAAACAATTACCAAGCACAAAAAACAGTCAAATAACCAATTCGGATTCCTGACATGTGAGAAAGAATGGAGAGTATGTAACCTGTAGATGCTACACTCCTGGGCTAACAGGCGGGGACATCAGCAACGGTGCCATGAACAGCTTGTTTCTCCAGTAAGCCCTCCACCAACCGTGTCATGAGGAAAGTGCACAAGAATGTCTAGTGGCAGGATCCTAATATAGACATAGTTATTTCAGTTCTTGTCCAATCCAAATAGGTGCATCGCACAAGCATGATCCATAATCTTGACCTATTGCAAGGAGCTAGACCAACAACTCAAGTTACTATCGGTGATTGAGGATAAACTTCAGAAAAAAAGAACTTACTGAATAAACAATAATGCAAAGATAATACATAGATTAATCTCCCCCCTACAGGTTTTTTGTCAAAAACCTTGTCTGCAGAGATAAAAGAAAACCTACACAAACAAATATGAAATTTCACACATGCAAAAGCAATAATATAAAAGTAAAATAACAAGTGAAATGACCTGCCAGTATTGCACAGGTGTACTATCATAATATAAAAGGGAGTTCGTGATGGTGGTGGCGCGGCAGTGGTATGGTGCTAACTTCGCTCTCTCACACAAAAGAAAATACACAGACTCGTGGACCTTCTTATCCCCTATTTTTCTTGTGGAGTTTGTTTCTTTTCTTTATTTCCTCACCAAACCAACAAAATAAGTAGTTAGTCATTCAACATGTAATATCACGTTGCTTTAATTCTTCAACAAGCCAAACAACCTCGTATGCAACTGTAAACAAACATTACCATCTTTAGAAAGCAAAAGCCAGAGTAAATTTGATATGCTTACAAAATATAAAGGCTGAAAGGGATAATCATTAATCTAAATTAATATTTTACTTGTTTTAAGCATGAATGTACTGGTGAAGTCCGTAGTAATGCAAGTGACACTAAGCCAGTAGTTACCGAAGACGAGAAGAACAATAGGAACCACTTGTACAAAAATAAGCATACCGATCCATCAGAAGCTGTGTAGTTTGGCACATCACCAGATTGGAACTCCATATCATCAGGAATCAGCTGCATACAAAAGCAGAAAACACACCCAGTGAGCCAGAATGTGAAAGGTAAACAAGAACTTGTAAGAGCTTGTACTGAATAATTGACCACATAGAGAATTCTGAAGTTTATCGATTTGCTCCACCAATTTGACAAAGCAGCTCCAATTAAAAGCACAGAAGCCACTCACATGATTTTACACGAAGATCTGAACAGACCCAGCCTCTGCGAAGAACCCCATCTGCAGAACCAAGCAATCGAAGTTCAGTAAACCGGGCACTGCAGAGCACATCACGCCTGCGGATAAGAAGGCCACAATACAGCAGTCGAGTAAAAGCCCACCTTGTTGACCATGGTGACGACAGCCTCGAGGATCTCGCCCTTGAAGGGCCGGAAGACGACGCACTGGTACTTGACGGGGAAGGTGACGAAGCCCGTGCCCTCCCGGATGAGCCCCTTCCCGACCTCCTCCACCCCCGTGATCGCCACCACGAACCCGTGCCGCCCGCTGCAGTACAGCCAACCGGATTCAGAGCCCCTGGCTCTAGGGCTCGGCGAGCTGGAGGAGGGGGCGGGCGGGCGGAGGAGGGGGTTGACGGAAACCCTACCTGCAGGTGCCCTCGACGTCCTTCATGAGCTTGGCGACCAGCTTGCCGCGGAGGTGCGGGCCGAAGTGGCGCGGGTGCAGCTGCATGTTCCGCTCCAGGACGATGTGGAAGAACATCCTGGCCTCTCCTCGTCGGCCGGCGGCGGCGGTTGGGAGCGGCGGTGGTGGCCGAGTCGAGAATGGGCTACTGCCTAATCGATCTCTCGCACCGTGACCAGGAGAGACTTCCGCCGGGCAGCCCGACGGCGGCGACGACGAGGCGAGGGAGGATTGGGCCAGGGAGGGCGACGGGCAGAGATGGGATTGGGGAGGAGAGGCGCGACGCACGACCGGGCCAGGCGGGCTTTTAGTGACCCATGGATAAAAAGTGGGTCTGCGGGAGTGCCTCAGCGCCCTGGACGAACGGCCGGCCGAGATCGCGCCACGTCAGCTCGATCGGACGGCCGAAAATTCAAACGCCTGTGAGAGCCCCATGGGGGTGCAGCAATCATACCGTGGGATAACCTGCTGAAACACAGATTCGCTGTGATATTACTCAGTAGAGATGCATGATCTTTCACCCTATCCTGTGATTGATCTTATTTCTTGGATAAAAATGCGGTCTGTTTTAGAAGCTGGATATTACCTTACTTTAAAGAACAATAATCACAAATATACATAATAAAGCAAAAACTAAAAGAAGAACCGGATTTGGTGCTTGTTAATTAATTACTAATAGCAGCAGATTCTATTTTGAGATGATAGCAGAAGATATCAGCATCTGAATGAACCATACATGATTTTTTTTTACAAAGGAGACACCTAAAACCGCGTGTTTACTTACTTAATTACATGCTCACCTCACAAAATAAAACTACCATTTATCTACGAATGACGGAGCAGGTAGTTTTATTGCTGCAGGTAGAAGATGTCCACATACTCCATCATGAGCATGAGCATGTCCACATACTCGTCGAAGTTGAGACCTGCTCGGAAAATACAGAGAATACTTCCATCATGTTTATTTTCTTTCAACTACATTTCTCGAATTTTCAATAACCAAGCCAAACTGAAAGAGAAAGAAAGGAGTTTTCACATTTGAACATTAAATACACCATCCTGATATTGCAAAGAAAATACAATAGCACGATACCAATAGAGGACATGAATGTATATATTGATAAAAATATACAGGAAGCAAAAAAATAAAATTAGAATGAGGAATTGTTGAATGGCATACCAAGAAAAAAGTTGCTTGCACTTTTGTTCAAGTGTTGACGCCTTGAGAAAGAACTTAGCTAATTAACGAAATGTGGTGTAAGGACGACCATGGCACATTTCACCGGAGATCCGATGACTACCAGCGCGTGTAGCTTGCAAGCACGACATCGCGATGGGTAGAGATCATCGATGGCATCATGCCTGACAACATCATTCTGGGCAGCCCTGCACTGATGCCTTGTGACGGTAGGGCAAGCATCTTGTAAACAGGGATAATTTGATCAGGTAGGACTGGCTACTCGGATACCTCGAGCGCCCTCAATCTCATATATTTATATAGGTACAATGTCGGTAGTATTACAACGTATAGAACTAGGACTTCCTATTTGACTCATACACAAACTCTATCTCTAACACCCTCCCTTAATCACAACTTCGACAAGTTGAGATTATGTTTGAAGACTTCAAAAGCTTGAACAGGAAGAGGCTTTGTGAACCCATCTGCAACTTGATCTTTAGAAGAGATAAAACGAATCTCCAATTGTCTTCTCAAAACTCGTTCTCTAACAAAATGAAAATCAATCTCAATATACTTCGCTCTAGCATGAAAGACTGGATTTGCTGACAGATACGTCGCTCCCATGTTATCACACCATAAGCATGGTGTTTGTGTCAGTCGAACTCCTAGTTCAGCAAGTAAAGACTGCACCCATATTACTTCAGCAGTAGCATTTGCTACAGACTTATACTCTGCTTTAGTGCTTGACCTCGAGACTGTAGCCTGCTTCTTAGCACTCCAAGAAATTAAGTTCGGTCCAAAAAACACAGCAAATCCCCCCGTGGACCGACGGTCATCGACACAACCAGCCCAGTCTGCATCGGAGAAAGCACTGACAAGAGTAGAAGAGGACTTGAGAAAAGTAAGTCCAACCGTCATGGTATGCTTGACATATCTCAAAATACGTTTGGCTGCAGTCCAATGAACAGTAGTGGGAGCATGCAAGTACTGACAGACTTTGTTAACTGCATAGGAGATATCTGGGCGTGTGAGAGTAAGATATTGCAGAGCACCTACCATGCTCCTGTAGTTAGTGCTATCTTCAGGACCCAACAAGTCTCCCTGATGTGCAGATATCTTTTCTGAGGAGGAGAGTGGTGTAGAGACACCAGTACAATGAGCCATGCCAACACGGGTCAATATATCTTGAGCATATTTCGCCTGGCTGAGAACTAAGCCATTAGCAACCTTCTGTACTTCAATGCCCAAGAAGAAATTTAGATCACCAAGATCCTTTAATGCAAACTCTTGACTAAGATCCGTCAACAAGGCATCAGTTGCAGCTTGAGAGGAACTAGCAACAATTATATCATCAACATATATGAGCATGTAGATGGTAACACGATGCTTACGGTAGATGAATAATGAAGTATCAGACTTTGAAGCAACAAAACCAATGGCCATAATTTCGTGCTGAGTCGAGAATACCATGCCCGAGGTGCCTGTTTCAAACCATAGAGTGCCTTGTCAAGTTTACAGATGTAATGTGGTTGAGAAGCATCTTCATACCCAGGTGGTTGTCGCATATAAACCTCCTCTAACAGAACGCCATGAAGAAACGCGTTCTTAACATCCAACTGTCGCAAGCTCCATCCTCGAGAGACAGCAATAGACAGGACAAGACGAACAGTGGCAATCTTAACAACAGGACTAAATGTATCCTCATAGTCAATACCGTACCGTTGCTTGAATCCTTTGGCTACCAGGCGAGCCTTATATCTATCAATAGAGCCATCTGACTTGCGCTTGACTTTGTATATCCAACGACAGTCAATAATATTTTTACCTGAATGAGGTGGAACCAATCTCCACATCTTATTTTTCATGAGAGCAGCAAACTCTTCATCCGTAGCACCCTTCCAATTGGGATCAGCCAATGCAGAGGACAAATTTGTGGGTTCATCAGTACTGCAAGTCAGCAACCAGCGAACAGTGCCATCCGTGTATGTACGGGGCTTAACAATACCACGCGATGCTCGTGTCATAGGACGAACAGAAGGTGCCGTAGGAGGGAGCACAGCACTCGAAGGAGCAGAAGATCCAGCATTGGTGTTCGTGGGCACAGCAGCGGGATCGGCAGTGGCTGATTGGGCAGGGTGGGACAGCGGATCCGGCGGGGAGGCTGTGGTCTCCGGTGTGCTGGATTGCGTGGCGCTGGAGAGGTGGCCGGGTGACCCAACCGTAGAAGGTCCGACGGGGGACTGCGACATGGGAGGATTCCCGCGCGCCCGCACGCGCGCACCTGGCGCTGTCGGAGCAGAGCGCTCCCGATCCGAGGCGGGAGGCGATCCCGAGGAGGATCCGCTCAGGGAATCGTCCTGGAAGTCCGTGCTTCCGTTGTTTTCTCCTGAAAACTCAAATGAGTCATATGAATGACTGGGAGCAGCGTTTTGGTTCAGATTTTCACCCGCTGCAATGTTTTGGCGCCCTGCATCATGCGGAACCTGAGGAACAAGACTAGGAGAAGGGTTAATAGCATGAGTATTTTGCATATGTAAATCACTACCAAAATCGTCCCCCTCCTCAAAATTATGAAGTGACGGATCAAGAAGAAGAATTTGTTTGCAGAGAAGAGCCCCAGCATTAGGATGCAATGTTTTGATGGGAAAGACAGCCTCATCAAAGACAACGTCACGAGAGATGTAGACACGACCGGTGAAAACTTCAAGACACTTGACACCTTTGTGACGAGGGCTATAGCTGAGAAAAACACATTGTTTGGATCGAAACGCAAGTTTTCGTTTATTATATGGACGGAGATTAGGCCAACAAGCACACCCAAAGACACGAAGAGATGAATAGTTAGGTGAAGTACCTAGAAGGCGATGTACTGGTGTATCATTATTAATAACTTTGCTAGGAAGCATGTTGATGAGATATGTGGCTGTAAGGAAGGCTTCATCCCAAAATTTGAGAGGCATACCAGCATGTACTAAAAGAGCAAGACCAACCTCAACAATGTGATGATGTTTGCGCTCAGCAGGACCATTCTGTTGATGAGCGTGGGGACAGGAGACAAGATGCGATATGCCTTGTTGTTGGAAGAAGGAGTTTAATTTAACATATTTCCCTCCCCAATCGGATTGAACTGCAAGGATTTTCCTGTCGAATTTGCGTTCAACAAGTTTTTGGAAATTGTCAAACGCAGCTAGATTATCAGATTTTTTCTTAAGTAAGTAAATCCAGGTAAATTTACTATAGTCATCAATAAAGCTTACATAATAATCATGACGGCCAACAGAGGTAGGTGCAGGACCCCATACATCAGAGAAAACTAATTGTAGAGGAACTGAAGAAACACTGGTGGATATAGGGTAGGGAAGCTGATGACTTTTAGCTTGTTGACAAGGATCACAAACTGAAGAGGTACTACTATCTCGAATACAAGGGAGTTTATTCTTGCTTATAATTTGCCTAACAATAACTAGAGAGGGATGACCTAGACGACTATGCCACTGGGACTGGGACGGCTTGGTGGCGACAAAGGCATGCTTCGAGTATGGTGAAGAGACCAAGGATGAAATCAGAGGGTATAGGCCGCCAACACACCGTCCTCTATGGATGATTCTCCGGGTGACCTGATCCTTAATCAAAAAGAAAAAGGGGTGAAATTCGATAAACACATGATTATCTAGAGTGAAGCGATGAACGGATAGCAAATTTTTGGACGCATTGGGGACATGGAGGATATTACGAAGGTGGAAATTTTTAGAAGGGTTACGAATTATGGAGTGACCAACATGTGAAATACTCATACCTTGCCCATTGGCGGAGTTGACCCTGTCATGTCCTTTGTAGGCGTCCCGGATGGCCAAATTGTTGAGTTCACTTGTGATATGGTGCGTAGCACCCGAGTCTTGGTACCAATTTGTGTCGACGCCGTATGCGGCATGAACCTCCTTGTCACCATAATCATCATCAGTGGCGTAGCGAGACCAGCAGTCCTTGGCGTAGTGCCCCTCCTTATTGCAGATTTGGCATGTGACATCGACCCAAGGAGTGGTGCGACGACGTCCACGCCCACGGCCACGGCCACCACCAGAAGGCCCGCGGCCACCGCCTCGGTTTTGCTGGAACGGACGGTCATCTCGGCGTCCATCGCGACGGTCATCACGTCGCTCATCACGGCGGTCGCCGCGGTCACCGCGGTTCCGGCCAGTGTAGTTGCCATCATTGGCAGAACGGGGGCGCCACTGCCTCGAGGCTGCATTGGCGGAGGTCTCAAACTCCGGGGCAGCAGGGGCTTGGAGCATAAGCTGGCGCTGATCATAGGCGTATATGTGTGAGTAGAGCTGGCTGAGAGAGATCGGCGTGGTGACCACGCCGAGGGCGGCGACGAGCGCGTTGTAGTCGGCGCCAAGACCAGCAAGTATGTAGGAAACCAGCTGCCGATCCTGAAGAGGATGGCCAGCCGCAATGAGTTCGTCAGCGAACCCTTGCATCTTGGAGAGAAACTCCGACGTCGTCATCTGTAATTTCTTGGTGTTGGCGAGAGCAACAAGCAGGTTCGTGACCTTGGCCTCGCTCTGGGCGGCGAACATCTCGTCAAGTGCACGCCAGACGCCGGCCGCGGACTCAAGCCGGTGAACATGCGGAAGAACCTCCCGAGATAGAGATTGGAGGAGGTAGGAGAGCACCGTCTGATCGCGCGACAGCCATGTCGCATAGTCAGGATTTGCCTTCAGTTTCGCAGCAGTGCCGGTGGTCTTGTCAGCAGGAACATCGACGATCTCTGGGGGAGGAGCAGGGTCCGCACCGGTGAGGATCCCGGTGAGCTGGGCACCGCGGATAGCCGGCAGGACTTGGGAGCGCCAAAGAGGGTAGTTGTCCCGCGTGAGCTGCTCACGCGGTGGAAGGCCGAGATTGATCGGCACGGGAGTGGAGGACGACGCCATGGCCGACAGAAGTCGTCGACAGTCGATGGAGCAGGCGATCTAGGGTTTAACGGCGGAAGAGCCGGCCTGATACCATGTAAACAGGGATAATTTGATCAGGTAGGTCTGGCTACTCGGATACCTCGAGCGCCCTCAATCTCATATATTTATATAGGTACAATGTCGGTAGTATTACAACGTATAGAACTAGGACTTCCTATTTGACTCATACACAAACTCTATCTCTAACACATCTCACGCTCAGTATGGTAATCTTTCCAGGTTGTGGATCAACAACACGGTTTGCAGCCAATGGGTGACCATATATAGACAGAAAGTCATAGATTGGCCACGCTGCAGCCTCAGGTAGATGGAAGGCCAGCCGTTCTCATGAAGGTTCATTGAAGGATGACCGTTTCTGTTGATTGAAATACGGGGATTCAAGAAGGGCATGCGAGGGTTTGGGCCAGAACAGTCGGGAGGGAAGGAGAAGGTGAATGGATCATTGGGCACTGCATTGGTGTTCCTTATAAGGATCAATTTGTTTCTACCGTGGAAAATAAATTGGAAGATGAAGAGATCATTAATGATGAGAAGATATGATAGGACCACATAATTCCCTATAAGGTGAACGTACGGGAGGAGGGGAAGGGAGAAAGTAAATTGGGCAACTGTGGTAGGAGGCCAAGGGACAATTAACTCATCGGTTACAAACTTACAATATTGTGCAGGAAATATCAAGGCTACTTTGAGGTGAAATCCTATTGTGATAATCAACTACCAAAAAAAGAGGAAAACAAAAACAATGACATGGCAGGCTGCTGATGTGGGAGATTATAATTGGTCAAATAGGTTTGATGAGGTGGATAGGCTGCATGTGAAGAGAAATAGGATCACCTATTAAGAATAGAAAGATGTGATATAGTGTCGTCATATCCTCACAGTTTAGTAACGGTACGTGGCAAGCTCTTATTTATTTTGGTCCGATGCTTAACCCAGTTAGGCGTGTGCAAAACTGACACCGATGAAAACCATTTTAAACCGGATAGCGGGAGTAGTTTAATTCTTTTCACAAACTTAATCTCCACTTAGTGTAGTGAAGGAAAATAAACTAATTTTTTTTAGACTAACAGGGAGCGTTCCCCAGCTCCATTCTCATTGAAATTGAAACATATAAGCGTTTTAACGACAAGGAAAGGAAAAGATCCAGCCCACCAGCTAGCCTGGGGGTCTTAAGCACCTGAAAGATCCAGGAAGAAGAGACATACAAAACAGAAACCAATAGCTCCTTAGTCCAGCTACACTGAAATCTGAAAAGCAGATCAGCACCAGCTACGATATATGCACTAACGCACCACCTCCTCACGCCAAGACCATGCCATCAGATCACCACATGGATGTTGTCGGATTCCTCTGGGTGCTTCAGCAAGTAGGCTTGAGAGGCGTGTCCTTGGTGGAGAGAAGTCGTAGAAGACTTCCAGGTCGAAATCCAATCAAAGGATGTGCACTTCAGTCCGGCATCAACGATGGCATCATCCTCAGATTTCTCACCAGGGCGTTTTTGAACTTTTTCACCAGATCCCACTCCAGGTTTTTGAAAGGAATCTGCCAAATCCTTAAGTACGATAGGAGCAAGCCCCACACCTGCTTCATAGAAATCCAAGTTTTTATGTTAAACACCAAATGGTTCCTGTTGTTCCAAATGCATCACATAACAGCAGATGAAACAACATTGAATTGCTCAATTTTTTATTGCAAAGCCAGTTGGATGCAAGGGATAGATAATCAACAATTTCTATATCAAATATCTCTTGCACCACAGCCCAAAGCAATCTAGACACTAAGCAGTCAAAGAATAGGTGCTTAACAGATTCTAATTCACTACAGAGCTCACAAATCAGGGGTTTTTGGATACCTCTATGTCTAAGATTATCCCTAGTCATGATTTTATTTTGGGATAACAACCGGAGGAAAATCTGCACTCTAGGTGGGATTTTTAGCTCCCCAGGAAGACTGGTTGGATCCCTCTAAAGTTAATGACAGCATAGAGAGTTTTAGAGGAATAAACCCCCTTTGATTCATATTTCCAAATAGGTTGGTCCTCTTCTCCAAAAAAAATTAATAGTATGAGCAATTTCTACTAGCTCAAGCCACATTTTCATCATTTGTGGTGTAAAGGTTCTCCTAAAGTCACATTTTAAGTGTTGTCCATCCCACAAGTCACCAACAGTTTACATCAATAAACTAAATTATAACCGGCCAACCCGTTAAACCGTTTTTGCCTACCCCTAAGACTAGTCATAGTGGGAAGTAACATGGAGTAGTAACATGCACATGTTACTACTCTATGAGAGCAAGTACAATAATGTCTAGTCAGCTGGCTACAAGGATTAAAATAATATATTTGTGTCTAGTTGGATGAGAGACAAGAGGAGAGAGAATGTGAGTGGGCTCTTATGCAAGAGCTAGCTCTAGCACGTGCTCCTAGGCAAGATGTGTGAATGAAAGGTGGGCCATCCATTGAAAAAGTATAGTACATTCTTATAGCCAACTATTGTACTTGTTGGCTACATGTTGACTATAGATGATATGGCATCTTGCTTATAGCCAACAACCGGCTATACTATTGGAGTTGCTCTGATACTAGCTTCATAGTGTTAGTAACATCAAAGTAGTATCATTAATTAGCTTATAGACTCATTGTATCTTGAGAAGTGTGATGTTACAGTAACTAGCTATGTTACTCCATCCTCCTCTCTCCTCATTAACTCACTGCCACATAAGCAAATTTGTTGAGTTGAACACTTAGTTACTAGTGAAGTTACTCCCACTATGAGTAGTCTAATTTCAGCAAACGAAAGATAGTAGATGTATGACCGATGCCAGTACTCCTACATAGTACTATGGAAGTACTAATACGTTGAGGAATATTCTAATACATGTTGCCCCGTCTTTTTGCAACAAGTCCAGATGGTCAATGTCCAGTCTCGTGCATTGGCCAAGGAATAATCACTGCCCTCACAAAATTTCAACATTGGCAGCTCAAATTTCTTCACACCATGTTACAGCACAAATCCATTTTATACGTGTATAATGTACAATCTATAAACAGACTAGGCTAGTTTCACATTTTGAGACTACATCGAGCTGGACAGACATTTTTCCTATTCTAGACGGAGCCTCGAGAAAGGTCTATCTCCGGATGGCGCCAATGACGAGGACGGGGCTGCCGTAGTCTTCCGGCGGTACAGAGTTCTGCTTGATGAACTCGAGGCAGTCGGCGATGGCCTGGGCGTAGAAGGAGTTGGTCCGCATGACAGACGGCCCCCTCCTCGGCGCCTCTTTCTCCGCTGCCGCCTGGCCGCCCTTGGAGTAGCGCTTCTGCCCTACGACCACGAGTGCTCTCGTGCTGGCGCTCCGAGGGCACGGAGAGCCGCCTCTCGTTGACGGCGTGGAGAGCTTCCTCCCGAGCCAACGCGCGTGGGTGCCGACGAGGCCCAGGAAACTGAGCAGCTTGGCCTGCAGCCGTCGCACCGAGAACCGGTGCTTCCTCGCGCAGAGCCGGAACCTCCTCGGCCGCCGCCACCTCTGGCCGAGGCTCTCCTCCGACGCCGGCGACAAGCTCATCCTTGTTGTGTTGTACCTCTCACGAGAAGTCTATGTGTTCGTCCTCCTGGCTTTGTGTGAGGTGTGAGGTAAATGTGTTGGTGGTCAAGTGGAGCTGCACGGTGGTTATATATCCCGGCCGGGCGCGCGGTCGGCTGGGGCAGGCAAGGGAACATGGCAGCAAGGTAGGTTTGGATCGTACTACTAGCTTTGTTTAGCCAGGGACAGTGACGATTGACGTCTCCGTATGTAATGTGATCGCGCAGGCTACCGTACGCGGCATGCCGGCGGTGAGCGCGCAGCCGGGATATGGCACGCGCGCGTCGCGTCTCCTTCCTTCCGCTTAACTGGTCGGGTTGTCGACTGTGCTTTAGACACAGGTAGTTGAATCTCAATTAACAATCCCTGGGCAAACGGTATCAGAGGAGATGGGTGTGCCTGGCCGGCTCACCCAGGTTGCACGCACACAGTTTGATTCGCTTGCCTCCCCAATGAGGTCCGGATCACTGCGCATGTAGTGTGAAAATATTTGGTTTGGTCGGGACAGAAAAGGCCGGCAGCTAGGTTTTTCGTGTGATCGATCGATGCTGCCATCTGCGGTGTGGCTCTCGTGCTTACTCGATCTCTGCGCAACGAATATATTTTGCTGACGAAATCCGCTCAACAAATCTGTTTGATTCCCACATCCGCTCCAGACGTTCAGATTAAGACCATGCTAGTCAGCAAATCGATGGAAGCTACTACATACTACCTCCGTCTACAGGAATAAGGCGCATACGTATTCCAAAACGAACTTTGACCATAAAAGTTGAGCAACAAAATCTTGGTTATATTATATGTAATTAGTATCGTTGGATTCGTATTGAAAAGTACTTTCTAATGATGTTAATTTTATGCAAACAATTTTTACATATTTGAATTAATACTTAGTCAAACGAAAAACACGTAAAACGAGGACACCTTATTCCTTTAATCGGAGGTAGTATATTACTAGAGTGCCACACTGCCATGCACGGGCGTGCATCGGCACCGGCCAACGCCAACATAGACCGATAGAGTCGGGAATGTTTAGGTCCACCGGCCGGGGAACTGGCGAGCAAGTGTTGGGGTTTAACTGTGATTCTGGCTAAGCGAAGCAAAGCCAAAGCACCACGTGTTTATGCTAGCACGAGGCGATCAAGGAATGTAATTATTGAAGGAGAATTGTTTAGGACAAGCTGGCTGAGGTAGTGATGATGGGTTTGACTTCTCAGAACCATAGCGTGTGTGCTAGCTTCCCTCTGGTCTACGCGACCACTGATACCCTACTTCTCGTCCGCCAATGAATAAAGAGAAGTGAGCACGGGTGCTACACGGTTTATCTGGTGATGAATTTCACTGTTTGGAGCAGTTGTTGGATGGTGGCGGCAAATGGTGGTATGGTGTGCATCTACTACGTCGACGATGATGAGTCTCGGCGACGTGACTCAGCAGGTCCTTGGTGTCGAGCATGGTGTGTTGGACTCATGTAGGGTGGGGATGTTTTTTAGCGCCATGGCAGAGTCAACAATAGATCTGGAAAGGTCTATGCGGATCTCCCTGTTAAAGATGTACCAGCGGTTGATGGTAGTGACGGTTTCTGAAGTGAGGGCACGAGACGCTCACCGATGATCTGCTAGATCGAATGTGTGCTCCTGTTTTGCCATGGAGTGAATTTGTAGGTGTTGAGTGGTGGCTTCGGGTTGTGCGTGTATGCTCTTGGCAAATTTTCGTTGATTAAAATTTAAATAAAAGTTGTATACATCGATTGATGCAAAGGCTAAGGCTTCCCCATTTCAAAAAAATGTGCTATCTAGAACTATGTTTTGAGATATTTCATGGCCAATACATGGAAACAAACACACAGAAACATATATGTGGCACAACTAATTCAAAAATAAATGTGGCATTCTTTCTTAGATCTAAGGTACTTCGGCTTAAGGAAAAGTTGCTCTGTCGACCGATTTTCTAAACCAATTTAGTAGTATAAGAAAACACAAAATAATGGCTGATGCTCGATACATTTTCTATTTGACACGAGGGTATTTGTAATGACATATTTTATACTTGTAAAGAAGAGCATTGTATTTTTTTAATTTGACACCACTATTGCCTGGTTAACTTTACTAGGATAATAGATCATATATAGTTCACTAACGTCATAAGCTATTGAATGCTCTAGAGAAGTAAACATGTTTAATATAAAGAAGATAAAAATCATTAATAATTAAGATCACTCATTGTACAATAGAACAACGTCCCTAACCACCATCACGGTCGATGTCTTGCTTGGCATGATGATGCAGAAGCGATTGACATGGCTAGGGGAGATAAAACTAGTGCAGTGACCATCTTATATTCCACTGAAGTCAAGTGTAAAGTAATCTTAACATTCAAGTTGTTTTGGAGGGAACCTATTTAAATAGTGCAATGCCAAATTTGCCTCTAACACGTGAACACGAAATGGAAAACTGTGCAGTTGTTGCCTGCCAAAACCCACCGGCGAGCAGCGACGAGCAACACGAAGAGTCGGGAGGCTCCCAGGACTGCTGGTGGGCCCTGGTCCCTCGGGCGGCCCGCAAAACTCCGGCACACGTCATGGCTGTTGCGAGGGCGTGCCACCTAACCTATACCTGGTCAGGAAGGTGATGAACTGCTTCGATTAGTTTCCTGCATGGCAGACACGTAAACATTAAATCCGAGCCTCGATCGGCTCTCAGGTTACACTGTGAATCGGCTCAAAGAGCCGATTGACCCATTGGTTCGTATTGGATCTACGACCACATGGGGATCCTGCTTTATCAAAACCAAGTTAAATCAATCTACGACAGTCTAAGGCTTTCACCGCATAATCGGAACATCCTACGCGTAGTTGAGCCTGGCAGATACGAAAGATAATAGAAAACTAGTCCTAGAAGAGGCCTAAAAACCAACACAAAGTCGATTCCCGGAATAATCCCTCTAGGACCGGCAAACCATACCTTACGCACTACTGGATCGTTCAACCCGTTTGCAAGGCCTAACCATGCGGATATCAGACCAATCCTTGGGGAACAAGGAACAACCATAACAGATCAGATCTACTAAGTAAAGACCAAACAAGGCGCTGCCCTTACACCCAAGATAGGTGCAAAGGCAGCTAGATATTTAGGGGCAACATAACTAAGCAAGCATATCAGAAAAGTATCGATGTTAGGCCCAAAACATCTATGATAACGGTATTACTCGCCATCAACAAGGCTTCAGTACGAGCAACACAAATCAACGAATAAACTGATACTGCCTAGATCGCGAGATGCGATCTAGGCAGCATGACCGGAAGAAACCCTCGAAACAAGGGGTGGCGATGCGCCTAGATTGTGTTTGTTGTGAACGTGATCGTCCTCCTTTCTCAATAACCCTAGGTACATATTTATAGTCCGTAGACTTTCTATCTTTGGAATAACCTAGCTGTGTACGACTAAACTCTATCTCTTAATTCTAAATTGAAACGTGATCTACCATAATGTACAGATACACGGGCAATCTAGCCAAACTCTCGCACGAGGCCGATTCAGAGATACTTTATGTGCATGTCCTCTAAGCCCATCTCAATCACGGCCCATCTCCTGCTTTGGCTAAATCGGTGATGCCCCCCTGGTTTTGGCAATAATAATTCGAAAACCACTCTGTTTTCCTTCATCGGGTTACGCGTTGCAGAGCAGAACCGCTTCAGTACCCTTCTATCATGATGCCTTGTCTTCTCAACTTCTCCGTACTGCACGATTGACAGTTTTGGCACCGCATCCTCGAAAACCGCCCAAGCATTGAATCATCTCCCACTATATCCCCTTTATTTAACCTCATCTGAGCAGTTCGCCTCTTCATTCTCCTGTTCCGCATTAGCAACCGAAAAAACCCTCCTCTGCAACCATGGACTCCTCCTCTGCCTCTTCGGGTCTCTCCTTCCAATCCTCCTCCTCCAGCGAGCCGATGCCGGAGTACGACCCGATAGCGGCGTACGAGGCCCGCACCCCACAGTGGTGGGACGAGGTGGATTGGGACTTCGCCGTTGGGTCAGAGGATGACGAATCCTTGACCGACGGGAGGATAACCTCCAGTTCCTCGTGGACGAGGAGTTGGAGGAAGAGAGCGACAGACGCCTTCTCCTGGGGCGACCTCTCCTCCGACGGAGAGGATGAAGCGGAGGACGACACCTCCTCCGACGAATACCCGCCGGCGAAGCGCTTCCGCGCCGGGTCAGAGGACGACGACGACGACGATGAAGACGAAGAAGAAGCCCCGGCCAACGGCTTCAGCAGCAGCGGCGAAAACATCGCCGGCAGCAGCACCGATAGCAGCGAGGACGGCGACGACGAGGGCAGCGATGGCCCCTAGATTAGGGACTACTAGAATAGGGCTAGTAGTAGTGCATTAGGCAGCAGATCCTCCTTTTGTGAGCAATCGGATCTTATTGTAAAATCCCCCTTCCAATCAATGAAGAAGGCCTCCATGTTTGATTTTTCCGATTGTCAAAGTAGGTCAATGATACGCCTCCGACGTATCGATAATTCTTATGTTCCATGCCACATTATTGATGTTATCTACATGTTTTATGCACACTTTATGTCATATTTGTGCATTTTCCAAACTAACCTATTAACAAGATGCCGTGCCGATTCCTGTTTTCTGCTGTTTTTGGTTTCAGAAATCCTAGTAAGGAAATATTCTCGGAATTGACGAAATCAAAGCCCGGGGCCTATTTTCTCACGAAGCTTCCGAAGTCCGAAGGAGAGACGAAGAGGGGCACGGGGGAGCCAAACCCTGGGCGGCGCGCCCCCCTTGGCCGCGCGGCCCTATGGTGTGGGGCCCCGTGCCGCCTCTTGACCTGCCCTTCCGCCTATAAAAAGTCTCCGTGACGAAACCCCGATGCAGGAACCACGATACGGAAAACCTTCCAGAGACCGCCGCCGATCCCATCTCGGGGATCCAGGAGATCGCCTCCGGCACCCTGCGGAGAGGGAATCATCTCCGGAGGACTCTACACCGCCATGGTCGCCTCCGGTGTGATGTGTGAGTAGTCTACCCCTGGACTATGGGTCCATAGCAGTAGCTAGATGGTTGTCTTCTCCCCATTGTGCTATCATTGTCGGATCTTGTGAGCTGCCTAACATGATCAAGATCATCTATCTGTAATTCTATATGTTGCGTTTGTTGGGATCCGATGAATAGAGAATACTTGTTATGTTGATTATCAAGACTATGTCTATGTGTTGTTTATGATCTTGCATGCTTTCCGTTATTAGTAGATGCTTTGGCCAAGTTGATGCTAGTAACTCCAAGAGGGAGTATTTATGCTCGATAGTGGGTTCATGCCTCGTGAATCTGGAGGAGTGACAAGAACCACTAAGGTTATGGATGTCTTTGTGCCACTAGGGATAAAACATTAGTGCTATGTTCAAGGATGTAGTCACTAGTTACATTACGCAATACTTAATGCAATTGTCGTTGTTAGCAACTTAATACTGGAGGGGGTTCGGATGATAACTGAAGGTGGACTTTTTAGGCATAGATGCAGTTTGGATGGCGGTCTATGTACTTTGTCGTAATGCCCAATTAAATCTCACTATATCATATATGTATGTGCATGGTCATGCTCTCTTTATTTGTCAATTGCCCAACTGTAATTTGTTCACCCAACATGCTGCTTGTCTTATGGGAGAGACACCTCTAGTGAACGTGGACCCCGGTCCAATTCTCTTTCCTGAAATACAATCTACTCGCAATACTTGTTCTACTGTTTTCTGCAAACAATCATCTTCCACACAATACGGTTAATCCTTTGTTACAGCAAGCGGTGAGATTGACAACCTCATGTTTCGTTGGAGGCAAAGTACTTTGGTTGTGTTGTGCAGGTTCCACGTTGGCGCCGGAATCCCTGGTGTTGCGCCGCACTACATCTCTCGCCATCAACCTTCAACGTGCTTCTTGGCTCCTCCTGGTTCGATAAACCTTGGTTTCTTTCTGAGGAAAACTTGCCGCTGTGCGCATCATACCTTCCTCTTGGGGTTGCCCAACGAACGTGTGAATACACGCCATCAAGCTCTTTTACTGGCGCCGTTGCCTGGAGATCAAGACACGCTGCAAGGGGAGTCTCCACTTCTCAATCTCTTTACTTTGTTTTTGTCTTGCTTAGTTTTATTTACTACTTTGTTTGCTGCACTAAATCAAAATACAAAAAAATTAGTTGCTAGTTTTACTTTACTTGTTATCTTGTTTGCTATATCGAAAACACAAAAAAATTAGTTTACTTGCATTTACTTTATCTAGTTTGCTTTATTTACTGTTGCTAAAATGGCCAACGCTGAAAATACTAAGTTGTGTGACTTCACAACCACAAATAATAATGATTTCTTATGCACACCTATTGCTCCACCTGCTACTACAGCAGAATTCTTTGAAATTAAACCTGCTTTCTGAATCTTGTTATGCGAGAGCAATTTTCTGGTGTTAGTTCTGATGATGTTGCCCATCTTAATAATTTTGTTGAACTATGTGAAATGCAAAAATATAAAGATGTAGATGGTGATATTATTAAACTAAAATTGTTCCCTTTCTCATTAAGAGGAAGAGCTAAAGATTGGTTGCTATCTCTGCCTAAGAATAGTATTGATTCATGGACTAAATGCAAGGATGCTTTTATTGGTAGATATTATCCCCCTGCTAAAATTATATCTTTGAGGAGTAGCATAATGAATTTTAAACAATTAGATACTGAACATGTTGCTCAAGCTTGGGAAAGAATGAAATCTCTGGTTAAAAATTGCCCAACCCATGGACTGACTACTTGGATGATCATCCAAACCTTCTATGCAGGACTAAATTTTTCTTCACGGAATTTATTGGATTCAGCTGCTGGAGGTACCTTTATGTCCATCACTCTTGGTGAAGCAACAAGGCTTCTTGATAATATGATGATCAACTACTCTGAATGGCACACGGAAAGAGCTCCACAAGGTAAGAAGGTAAATTCTGTTGAGGAATCCTCTTCCTTGAATGATAAGATTGATGCTATTATGTCTATGCTTGTGAATGATAGGACTAATATTGATCCTAATAATGTTCCATTAGCTTCATTGGTTGCACAAGAAGAACATGTTGATGTAAACTTCATTAAAAATAATAATTTCAACAACAATGCTTACCGGAATAATTCTAGTAGCAACTATAGGCCATATCCTTATAATAATGGCAACGGCTATGGTAATTCTTATGGAAATTCTTACAACAATAATAGGAATTCACCCCCTGGACTTGAAGCCATGCTTAAAGAATTTATTAGTACACAAACTGCTTTTAACAAATCTGTTGAAGAAAAGCTTGGGAAAATTGATATACTTGCTTCTAAAGTTGATAGTCTTGCTTCTGATGTTGATCTTTTGAAATCAAAAGTTTTGCCTAATGAGAATTATCATGATAAAATTACTACTACAGCAAATGCCATTCAAGTTAGAATTAATGAGAATATAAGATTAATGGCTGAACTGCGTGCTAGGTGGGATAGAGAAGAAAATGAAAAACTAGCTAAAGAGAAGAATATAGCTAAAGTTTGGACTATTACCACCACTAGTAATGCTAATGCTACACATGTTGCTGCACCTCCTACTCATACTAATAAAAGAATTGGTGTTAGCAATGTTTCCACTTCTAATGCAAAGCGCGAAACTGCCTGAAACTGCTAAAACTGCTGAAACTGCCTGTGATAAAGCTGCTGAAATTTTTCCAACATTGGGGATGATGATCCCATTGCTTTAGATTATAATGGTTTGAATTTTGATGATTGCCACATCTCTGAAGTTATAAAGTTCTTGCAAAAACTTGCTAAAAGTCCTAATGCTAGTGCTATAAATTTGGCTTTCACGCATCATATTACAAATGCTCTCATAAAAGCTAGAGAAGAGAAACTAGAGCGCGAAGCCTCTATTCCTAAAAAGCTAGAAGATGGTTGGGAGCCCATCATTAAGATGAAGGTTAAAGATTTTGATTGTAATGCTTTATGTGATCTTGGTGCAAGTATTTCTATTATGCCTAAGAAAATTTATAATATGCTTGACTTGCCACCACTGAAAAATTGTTATTTGGATGTTAATCTTGCTGATCATTCTACAAAGAAACCTTTGGGTAAAGTTGATAATGTTCGCATTACCGTTAACAATAATCTTGTTCCCGTTGATTTTGTTGTCTTGGATATTGAATGCAATGCATCTTGTCCCATTATATTAGGAAGACCTTTTCTTAACTGTTGGTGCTATTATTGATATGAGGGAAGGTAATATAAAATATCAATTTCCTCTCAAGAAAGGTATGGAACACTTCCCTAGAAAGAGAATAAAGGTACCTTATGATTCTATTATTAGAACAAATTATGATGTTGATGCTTCATCTCTTGATGTCACTTGATACACACTTTCTGCGCCTAGCTGAAAGGCGTTAAAGAAAAGCGCTTATGGGAGACAACCCATGTTTTTACCTACAGTACTTTGTTTTTATTTTGTGTCTTGGAAGTTGTTTACTACTGTAGCAACCTCTCCTTATCTTAGTTTTGAGTTTTGTTGTGCCAAGTTAAGCCGTTGATAGAAAAGTAAGTACTAGATTTGGATTACTGCACAGTTCCAGATTTCTTTGCTGTCACGAATCTGGGTCCACCTCCCTGTAGGTAGCTCAGAAAATTATGCCAATTTACGTGCATGATCCTCAGATATGTACGCAACTTTCATTCAATTTGAGCATTTTCATTTGAGCAAGTCTGGTGCCATTTTAAAATTCGTCAATACGAACTGTTCTGTTTTGACAGATTCTGACTTTTATTTCGCATTGCCTCTTTCGCTATGTTGGATGAATTTCTTTGATCCACTAATGTCCAGTAGCATTATGCAATGTCCAGAAGTGTTAAGAATGATTGTGTCACCTCTGAATATGTCAATTTATATTGTGCACTAACCCTCTAATGAGTTGTTTCGAGTTTGGTGTGGAGGAAGTTTTCAAGGATCAAGAGAGGAGTATGATGCAACATGATTAAGGAGAGTGAAAGCTCTAAGCTTGGGGATGCACCCGGTGGTTCACCCCTGCATATATCAAGAAGACTCAAGCGTCTAAGCTTGGGGATGCCCAAGGCATCCCCTTCTTCATCAACAAATTATCAGGTTCCTCCCCTGAAACTATATTTTTATTCGGCCACATCTTATGTGCTTTTTCTTGGAGCGTCGGTTTGTTTTTGTTTTTTGTTTTGTTTGAATAAAATGGATCCTAGCATTCACTTTATGGGAGAGATACACGCTCCGCTGTAGCATATGGACAAATATGTCCTTGGTTTCTACTCATAGTATTCATGGCGAAGTTTCTTCTTCGTTAAATTGTTATATGGTTGGAATTGGAAAATGATACATGTAGTAATTGCTATAAAAGTCTTGGGTAATGTGATACTTGGCAATTGTTGTGCTCATGTTTAAGCTCTTGCATCATATGCTTTGCACCCATTAATGAAGAAATACATAGAGCATGCTAAAATTTGGTTTGCATATTTGGTTTCTCTAAGGTCTAGATAATTTCTAGTATTGAGTTTGAACAACAAGGAAGACGGTGTAGAGTCTTATAATGTTTTCAATATGTCTTTTATGTGAGTTTTGCTGCACCGGTTCATCCTTGTGTTTGTTTCAAATAAGCCTTGCTAGCCTAAACCTTGTATCGAGAGGGAATACTTCTCATGCATCCAAAATACTTGAGCCAACCACTATGCCATTTGTGTCCACCATACCTACCTATACTACATGGTATTTTCCCGCCATTCCAAAGTAAATTGCTTGAGTGCTACCTTTAAAATTCCATCATTCACCTTTGCAATATATAGCTCATGGGACAAATAGCTTAAAAACTATTGTGGTATTGAATATGTAATTATGCACTTTATCTCTTATTAAGTTGCTTGTTGTGCGATAACCATGTTTACTTGGGAACGCCATCAACTCATTGTTGAATTTCATGTGAGTTGCTATGCATGTTCGTCTTGTCTGAAGAGGGCGATCTACACTGAGTTGAATGGTTTGAGCATGCATATTGTGAGAGAAGAACATTGGACCGCTAACTAAAGCCATGATCCATGGTGGAAGTTTCAGTTTTGGACAAATATCCTCAAATCTCTAATGAGAAAAGAATTAATTGTTGTTGAATGCTTAAAGCATTAAAAAGAAGTCCATTATCTATTGTCTATGTTGTCCGGTATGGATGTCTAAGTTGAGAATAATCAATAGCGAGAAATCCAATGCGAGCTTTCTCCTTAGACCTTTGTACAGGCGGCATAGAGGTACCTTTGTGAAACTTGGTTAAAGCATATGTATTGCGGTGATAATCCAGGTAGTCCAAGCTAATTAGGACAAGGTGCGGGCACTATTGGTACACTATGCATGAGGCTTGCAACTTATAAGATATAATTTACATGATGCATATGCTTTATTACTACCGTTGACAAAATTGTTTCATGTTTTCAAAATCAAAGCTCTAGCACAAATATAGCAATCGATGCTTTTCCTCTATGAGGACCATTCTTTTACTTTCAATGTTGAGTCAGTTCACCTATTTCTATCCACCTCAAGAAGCAAACACTTGTGTGAACTGTGCATTGATTCCTACATACTTGCTTATTGCACTTATTATATTACTCTATGTTGACAATATCCATGAGATATACATGTTACAAGTTGAAAGCAACCGCTGAAACTTAATCTTCTTTTGTGTTGCTTCAATACCTTTACTTTGAATTATTGCTTTATGAGTTAACTCTTATGCAAGACTTATTGATGCTTGTCTTGAAGTGCTATTCATGAAAAGTCTTTGCTATATGATTCACTTGTTTACTCATGTCATACATATTGTTTTGATCGCTGCATTCACTACATATGCTTTACAAATAGTATGATCAAGATTATGATGGCATGTCACTCCGAAATTATCGTGTTTATCGTTTTACCGCTCGGGACGAGCAGAACTAAGGGGATGCTGATACGCCTCCGACGTATCGATAATTTCTTATGTTCCATGCCACATTATTGATGTTATCTACATGTTTTATGCACACTTTATGTCATATTTGTGCATTTTCGAACTAACCTATTAACAAGATGCCGAAGTGCCGTTGCTGTTTTCGCTGTTTTTGGTTTCAGAAATCTAGTAAGGAAATATTCTCGGAATTGGACGAAATCAAAGCCCGGGCCTATTTTCTCACGAAGCTTCGAAGTCCGAAGGAGAGACGAAGAGGGGCCACGGGGAGCCAAACCCTGGGCGGCGCGCCCCCTTGGCCGCGCGGCCCTATGGTGTGGGGCCCCGTGCCGCCTCTTGACCTGCCCTTCGCCTATAAAAAGTCTCCGTGACGAAACCCCCGTAGAGAACCACGATACGGAAAACCTTCCCGAGACCGCCGTCGCCGATCCCATCTCGGGGGATCCAGGAGATCGCTCCGGCACCCTGCCGGAGGGGAATCATCTCCCGGAGGACTCTACACCGCCATGGTCGCCTCCGGTGATGTGTGAGTAGTCTACCCCTGGACTATGGGTCCATAGCAGTAGCTAGATGGTTGTCTTCTCCCCATTGTGCTATCATTGTCGGATCTTGTGAGCTGCCTAACATGATCAAGATCATCTATCGTAATTCTATATGTTGCGTTTGTTGGGATCCGATGAATAGAGAATACTTGTTATGTTGATTATCAAGACTATGTCTATGTGTTGTTTATGATCTTGCATGCTTTCCGTTATTAGTAGATGCTTTGGCCAAGTTGATGCTAGTAACTCCAAGAGGGAGTATTTATGCTCGATAGTGGGTTCATGCCTCAGTGAATCGGAGGAGTGACAAGAACCACTAAGGTTATGGATGTGCTGTTGCCACTAGGGATAAAACATTAGTGCTATGTTCAAGGATGTAGTCACTAGTTACATTACGCGCAATACTTAATGCAATTGTCTGTTGTTAGCAACTTAATACTGGAGGGGTTCGGATGATAACCTGAAGGTGGACTTTTTAGGCATAGATGCGTTGGATGGCGGTCTATGTACTTTGTCGTAATGCCCAATTAAATCTCACTATACTCATCATAATATGTATGTGCATGGTCATGCTCTCTTTATTTGTCAATTGCCCAACTGTAATTTGTTCACCCAACATGTTGCATGTCTTATGGGAGACACCTCTAGTGACTGTGGACCCGGTCCAATTCTCTTTACGAAATACAATCTGCAATACTTGTTCTCTTTTTCTGCAAACAATCATCTTCCACACAATACGGTTAATCCTTTGTTACAGCAAGCCGGTGAGATTGACAACCTCACTGTTTCGTTGGGGCAAAGTACTTGGTGTGTTGTGCAGGTTCCACGTTGGCGCCGGAATCCCTGGTGTTGCGCCGCACTACATCTCGCCGCCATCAACCTTCAACGTGCTTCTCCTCCTTCGATAAACCTTGGTTTCTTTCTGAGGGAAAACTTGCTGTGCGCATCATACCTTCCTCTTGGGGTTGCCCAACGAACGTGTGAAATACACGCCATCGATGACAAAGCGCAGAGAGAACAAGGTAATTCAAATTCTCCACCGGCTCGTGGTCCTCTTCTGCAAAAACTCGCCACCCTTGAACAAGATCGTGATGCAGAGCCAGCCGATTTCACAAAATCGGCTTCTAGGAAAAGGCCAGTTCCTGCACCTGTTGCCCCCCAAACTCCTTGGCATGCGATGAACCAAGACCCAGCGCTGTCCTATGTCAATTCCAGCGTCTCAAAGCCTTGCTTTTCTCCCCGATCGAGACGTTGGTTGTGCCCTGAACAAACGGCTAGTGACGGGCGAGGACGAAGGTGACGAGGCCGAGATCGCCGAGGTGGATCGTGTTCGTGCTGACGCCCTCCGTGCATGCGAGGCATTCCTTCAATAGAGCCTATCCATGTAACAATTTGTACCTCTAGAGTCGATGGCTGCGCATCGGCTGTGCTTTGTATATATTTTTTTTACTGGCCGATTTCATGCATCGGCCTCCATATTTCACTGTCCATCATCCCACATACTTGGGAAATATTTCTTGAGATGCTGACCATTGACAGCCACTGGGAACTTCACGCCGCTCAATTCCTCGAGCATGTATGCGTTACCCTTTAAAAATTGGTCGACCCTGTACGGCCCGTGCCAATTTGGAGACCATTTACCATACGTTGGATCCTTAGTCCCCAATGGCAATACAGCTTCCCATACCAGATCACCAACATGGAACTCCTTTGGTCTCACCTTCTTATTATACTAGCAGGGACTGGCGGGCGCGGCGGCACGCCGCGCCCTTATGTAGCCATGGGCTGAAGAACAAAAATATATTTGTACCGCAACCTAACATGGCGACATGGAGGTGTGCTAGAGACCAGAGGATGAGCATGTAAGATTGCTCACCTTTTTATTACCGATATTTCTTATGTTGTGCACATCTTACATCACATGAATGGAGTTCTGTGTTCATAAGCAAAAAAGTTCAAAACACTCACTGATAATACGTTCTCCTAAAGAGCAAGTGTGTGAGCCATAATATTTGGATACAACATGATTCAAGGCAAAGAGAAATGAAGAAGGATGCATTTTGATAGCCCTCCGTGGAACTTGTCATTCCTCAGACTGGGTTGTGCATCTCTCGATCCAATTCATCCTCGCTTGGTAGCTGAAACAAAAAGGCAAATGTAGCAGTATATGTTGTGCTCTAAAAATCACCAGAACCAAAATCCAACTATGCAAACTAACCAATGGGACAATAGTTGGCTCACTTCGACAAAGGTAGATATCCCAACTTTCTATACGTAAATCTCAGATTTTTTACACCCGGGGAGCACACAAATTGCCTTAAGAAGAGAATCAAGTAACCAATAATAGCAAGACTGAACAGAGCAATTCTTATATTGGTAAATCTTGTTCAACCTTCTCTTCAAGACACCGAGATTACTCATGGTCTGAAAATGACAGGGAGCACTAACCTATGGTTCAGCACTCTCATTATCCATGATTCTACTCTCAGTGTCATCCCCTTTTGAAATTTTCTAAGACACCTAACTTCTTTAAAAACAACCATCATATTTGTTGTAGACTTCACACAAATTTATCCAATATATTTTTTCATATCCCAACTTCTTTTCCTTTGTCTCCAATACTTTGATTAAGTCTTTGTTCCCAAAACCAGCAGCCTAAAATTATCAAGCCATGACTAAATAAAAATACCAAGACACTGGTGGGACAGAGGAAAACCGACCTCTTCAGGTCTGCTTAATCTCAAATTACTTCCTGTGGAGCTCATCCACATCCCTTATATCCCTAAAATTATTAAGCCATGAATAAATAAAAATACCAAGACACTGGTGGGACACATTGTAGGCTTGTTACATCCAGATTTCAGCTGACACCACCGAAAAGTAGAGAACTCAAACAACACATATCTCCGATGGTACTGTGATTTTTAGTAAATGTACTAATACAACTCCCTCCATGTTGTGATTTGTTGTTACCTCAGGTGTTGCTCAAGTGTAGGACACTGATTTGCAAATTAAATGCATCCAGATGGAAGCAACCACAATACATCAATGTATGTATCTAGGCTGAAAGCTGAGAACACTCTTAAATTTCTTATTTTGATCCCATATACCATAAGAGTATCCATAAATAAGACAGCTTATTTTAATCAAGGTTCAAAAATGGTGATGCATGTGATACAGTAGATCCGAGAGTGCAGTAGTTATGTTCCATAAATGCATTACATAAGGCAATGAGTATGATATAAATTCTAAAATATCCAGTTAAATGTTACTTTAAGTCTTTAGCAAAGGGTGTGTCTGATGGATCATATCGACCTTAGGATAGTTTTTACAGCACTCTTGGTTTTATCTTTCCCAGATTACTCATTACTATATAGTATTATCTATAATTCTTTAGGCTATTTCTTATTTGACGCCTTCATCAGAAATAATTTAAATGGCATGAAACAGTACATTGCATCTTATTCTACCCATGCACAAATTGAAGTAAGGCCTTCATATTTACCGTCAATGTACGATGAATATGTATGAGGGAACGCAACTTGCAGGCCCTGGGTAGATGACCTTTGGCAAAATCTGAACTCCCATAACCCCCCTTCGGAGAAAAATACTGATCTTACATATTATAATAAGAGGTATACACTGAAGCAAGTCTTACTACAGGTGCAACGTTATACACAATAAGAATCACGTGTGGTAAACAAAAATTCTACCATTTTCTAGAAGAACACTCTGCTGACTAAATCTGCTACTGCTACTTAATCAGTGAAGAAATGTGTATAATGCATTGCATTCTATTTCATGGCTTTTAGCATTGTCTTGGATAAATTCTTTGGGATTTTCCATACTACTAATTTTACGTGTTTCAATCAATAAGTTTCCACAGTCTAGTCAAAATAAATAACATGCCTCAAACACATCCTGAACAGTGTGCATGTAGATGGATGTGGGGAGATAGGAAGTATAGAAAATAGACCTGGGAAGTGAAAAGCTGCATTTTGCAAACTCCATTGTTGCCCTGGAAATACAGTCCGGAGTGGATCACGTAAGTGCTGCAACCAAACCATTACTTAACAGAAATAATATCATACATCAATCAATGTCTTGGGCTTAGTCTATGATACATATTAACATGCAGCATGAAAATACGATGAAGATGGGCATATGTGCCCTGGCCGGAAGATAAAATTTTGCGAGGTTGGACACATTGTAGGCAATGCCTTCTTTTTACCTCTAACCATGAGCTGGATAGTGAGATGCACAATAGATCAATATGTGGAAATCCATGGTCGATGGTATGGTATTGCAGTTCGTTGTCCAATTCTGTAGACCAGGTGGAGGCAAACTAATACAACATATGCTCTGACAACACTAAGAAATTGCAGATTCTTTTTTGTTTGCATGAGATTGATGATGTGATAAATTATTATTTATTAGCAGATATGCAATAAACTCAAGAAGGCTTCAGCAAAAGAAAAAAAACAATTCCTCAATCATATTTATGTACTGAAGAAACTGCAGTGCTCCCTAGTGGTAAGGCATCAAAACCTCATATATAATTATCCAATGTTCCCACCATAAGCTAAGTTGTCAATTTTCCACAAACTTAATTTGACATGAAGTAAACCTTCGAAGAGAGTGGTGTACAGAAATAATCAACCATTATATTCAGTGCAAGCCTAATAATTCTTCCATTATCAAATGATTGTCATGAACAACAACAAAATTCGTCTGTTCATTTCATCAAACACATGGCGTGCAAGAAGCAATTGTCAAAAGATGGAAGAGAGAAAGAGGAGGTGCAGCGGTAACCTTATTGGCCTTGGGGATGGAGGAGGGAGTGGTCCGGCAGGCCTACCTAGGCACGCATAGCCGTTGGTGTCGCCGTCGGTCGGGTGGTCGATTGCCGTCCCGTCCTCGAGAGAGAGAGAGAGGAGGTGAGATGCAACAGAGAAGAAGGGATTGAGATAGGGGGATATGTGGATTCATACCAGAGCACCAAACTCTTCACGTGATCCTATTGCGCTGTGTGGAGTTGGCGTTGCCCAGACCAAGACCGCATCCCGACCATGGTGCAGCACATGGCCTTGCCGCCGCCGTGCTCGGCCAGCGGGCCGTGCAGCCAATCCATGTGCCGACCGGCGACCGCACACGCGGAGATGAAAAACCGCCAGCAGCGCGGGAAGTCTGCCAAGGCAGAGCGCGGGGGCCTCCGGCCGGGCACGGCAAGATAATAAACCAACGGCGGCGGGGCGTCTGCCGAGGCAACGCACCGGACCTTCGTCTGGGCATGCGGAGACGACAAACCTGAAGCCACTGCTGCCCAAGATACAGAGCACCGTTGCAGGTCGTCAAGCGACAAGTCGTCGTGCCGTGGGGCGCTTCCAGGTGAGGAGCTGCGTCAGGCGAGACGGAGCGCCGCCGCGACACCGCAGCAGGACCGGACCCTCACAACGGCCACCGGCCATGTAGGAGCTCGACCAGGGCGATCTCACGGCTAGGAAGTGCTAGGTTGGGGAAATTGTGTTGGAAACCGCCGCTCCATGTCGCTCTTCCACTCCTCACGGCGTCGCATCTTCGTCAGCAGCCGATCTTGAGCGTGCTCCACTTGAATCCGCCGCCTCCTCTCCAAACACAACCTCTCCACATGATCCTATTGCGTGTCGGCGTCGGCCGGAGCATCACGCGAGGACAGCCGGCGAAGCACACAAAGCGCTCAGGCTGGCTAGGGAGGAGATCGAGCTGAGTGGCTAGTGGAGGTCGGTGGAAAAATAATGACGGAAAGCGAGGAAAAGAAAAGAAGGTGCCGGGAGATATGGCACGCGTCCGGCCACAACCGAGGCATGGCGTGGGGTAGCGCCGCTTTGACCGTCGAGTAAAAATCTAACACCTGACAATCTGAACAATGTCCCACCACTTTCCAGACGCCTAACAGCTACAGCCACACGAGAAACACACCACCTCTAAAGCTTCACTAAGGAAATCACATAAATATACACATGTGTTGTCAGCATATTGAATCTTAGACCCTAGAATAAATGACAGGGAGCACCCAAAGTGTACAAGGAAAGAACCGACTGAAACCAAACCACCAAAAAAAATCCAAAAATCTAAGAAAAATCGAGATTGTTAAGGTTTAATATAGTAATATGCGCGAGCTACCTTGGCTTTGTTCTCTTTAATTTTCTCAAGCGACCACAGTCTAAGTTCCGTTAAATCCTCAATGCTATCACTCATCAGGGTTGTGTATTCTTCAGTTGTTAAATCATTCTGAAACGTAATACGTCTCGACCCAGCCGTGATTTCCGAGGGCAACACAGCTTCTTGTCCATAGACCAGATGGTATGGCGAGGTTTTTATCGATCCATGACATGACATGCGATAAGCCCACAAAGCCTCTGACAATACCTTGTGCCAACTTCTAGGGTGCTCGTCGATTTTCCTCTTAATCAGCTTGATAAGGCTCTTGTTGGACGCTTCAGCTTGCCCGTTTGCTTGAGCATAGTATGGAGACGATCAGATCAACTTAATTAACATGTCCTTGCAGAACTTTCTAAACTCACGAGAAATGAAGACCGAACCTCCATCGGTCGTGATAGTCTGGGGAATCCCGAATCTATGAATGACATGTTCTTTCACGAAATTGATGACATCGGATGCCATGACTTCATAGGGACAGCCTCCACCCATTTAGTAAAATAATCTGTAATGGCCAAAACCCACACATGACCTTTGCTCGATGGAGGATTGATTTTTCCGATCATATCCATGCCCCAACCTCGAAATGGCCAAGGCTTGATGATGGGGTTCATTGCCGATGCGGGTACCATCTGAATTTTCCCAAACTTCTGACACGCTTGACACCCTTTATAGTACTTAAAACAATCCTCAAGAATGGTGGGCCAATAAAACCCCGATCGCCTGATCAACCATTTCATCTTATGAGCCGATTGGTGAGTTCCACAGGCGCCTTCATGTACCTCGTGTAAGAGCCGATTTGATTCGGTTGGTCTCAAACATTTGAGAAGTAACCCTTCCAAAGTCCTGTAGAACATGTCATCTCCAATAAGGACATACTTCATGGCCTTGTACCTTATCCGTTTAGGTGCCCCCCGAGCCGAATCTTTCAAGTAATTGAAGATATCGGCTCTCCATCATCCGGTTCCAGGCATGCACGAACATCGGCTCCACCTCGTCCTTGTAGCCTGACGCCATCTGTGCGAGATCGTTTGCCTCGGTATTTTGCGACCTCGGGATCCAATTGAAGTTTATGTACCTAAATTGTGCCATCAGCTCGCGGCATTGCATCCATAATGGGAAGAGCGACTCGCTCTCACATTTGTATTCCTCCGTGAGTTGGGAAATCACCAATTTGGAGTCTCCAAAAGTTCCACTGCCGCCCGGCTTCCAATAGCAACCCCATTCCCTTGCGTATTGCTTCATACTCAGCGACATTGTTGGTGCAAGGGGTAGGTAGCCTGATGGAGAAGGAATATGTTGCCCCCGGGGCGACACGAGTAGAATACCGATGCCGCAACCATCATCACAAACCGATCCATTGAAAAACATGGCCCATGCACGCACAGACAGTGCTGCTATATCTGTGTTGATTCGTTCAGCAATAAGATCGGCCAACGCCTGTCCCTTGACTGCTTTCGCAGGCTGATACCGGATATCAAATTCCGATAATGCAAACATCCACTTACCGAGTCGGCCTTTCAAAACAGGAGCCGACAGCATATGTTTGATGACATCTGATTTGCATATGACGACAATTTCCGTTGACAGCAAGATGTGATGAAGCTTGGTGCAGGTAAAAAATAGGCAGAGGCACAACTTCTCAATCTCAGGGTACCTAGTTTCTGCATCCAACATCCTTCTGTTGAGGTAGAAAACGACTTTCTCCAGACCATCATAAACTTGCACCACCACTGAGGCGATGGAAGTGTTAGTGATGTCTACGGGTGCTTCTATTCTTGTAGACAGTGTTGGGCCTCCAAGAGTAGAGGTTTGTAGAACAGCAGCAAGTTTCCCTTAAGTGGATCACCCAAGGTTTATCGAACTCAGGGAGGAAGAGGTCAAAGATATCCCTCTCATGCAACCCTGCAACCACAAAGCAAGAAGTCTCTTGTGTCCCCAACACACCTAATAGGTGCACTAGTTTGGCGAAGATGTAGTGAAATACAGGTGGTATGAATGAATATGAGCAGCAGTGTAACCGAGAAAAGTGCTTGCTGGCGTGCGATTGATGGTATTAATATTGCAGAAGTAAAGATGCGATAAAAAGTAAACAAGCACGATAGCATATTTAGGAACAAGGCCTAGAGATCATACTTTCACTAGTGGACACTCTCAACATTGATCACATAACAGAATAAATAGATAGATGCTAGACTCTACACCCTCTTGTTGGATGATGAACACCACTAACTGTGTAGGATTACACGAACCCTCAATGCCGGAGTTAACAAGCTCCACAATATTCAATGTTCATATTTAAATAACCTTAGAGTGCATAACAGATCAACATAACCAAACCAACTACTAACATAGCATGCACACTGTCACCTTCACACTACGAAAGGAGGAATAGATCAAATCAATACTATCATAGCAATAGTTAACTTCATAATCTACAAGAGATCACAATCATAGCCTACGCCAAGTACTACACGACACTGTCACCATTACACCGTGCGGGAGGAATAAACTACTTTAATAACATCACTAGAGTAGCACACAGATATATTGTGATACAAAACACATTGCAATCATAAAGAGATATAAATAAGCACTTCACTATGCCATTCATAACGGTGAATAAGTATTCTGTGAAATATAGCCTAAGAGACCCACACGGTGCACACACTGTCACCTTTACACACGTGGGACAAGGAGTCTCCGGAGATCACATAAGTAAAACCCACTTGACTAGCATAATGACATCTAGATTACAAGCATCATCATATGAATCCCAATCATGTAGGGCAGCTCATGAGATTATTGTATTGAAGCACATAGGAGAGAGATTAACCACATAGCTACCGGTACAGCCCCGAGCCTCGATGGAGACAGCAGCGTTGATGAAGATGGCGGTGGTGTTGATGGAGGGGCACTTCCCCGTCCCGGCGAGCGTGCGAACGAGAGACTCTGTCCCAGGATCTTGGCTTCGCGATGGCGGCGGCTCTGGAAGGTTTCTCGTACCGTGGCTTTTCGTATCGTGTTTTAGGTCAGGGACCTTTATATGGCGAAGAGGCGGCATCGGAAGGTCAATGAGCGACGACACAACGGGGGGCCCCCCTTGGCCGCGGCCTCTGTTTGGTGGGCCTGTGGCCCCCTCTGGCGGCTCTCGGGTGTTGGAAGCTTCATGCAATCCTAAGATCTTTGGCGTTGATTTCGTCCGATTCGAGAATATTCCTTACTAGGATTTCAAACCAAAAACAGCGAAAATAGCAATGGCCCTTCGGCATCTCGTCAATAGGTTAGTTCGGAAACGCATAAATATGACATAAAGTATGCATAAAACATGTAGATATCATCAATAATGTGGCATGGAACATAAGAAATTATCGATACGTCGGAGACGTATCAGCATCCCCAAGCTTAGTTTACGTCGGGTAGACGATAACAAAGATAATTTCTGGAGTGACATGCCATCATAACCTTGATCATACTATTGTAAGCATATGTAATGAATGCAGCGATCAAAACAATGTAAATGACATGAGTAAACAACTGAATCATAAATCAAAGACTTTTCATGAATAGTACTTTCAAGACAAGCATCAATAAGTCTTGCATAAGAGTTAACTCATAAAGCAATAAATTCATAGTAACGGTATTGAAGCAACACAAAGGAAGATTAAGTTTCAGCGGTTGCTTTCAACTTATAACATGTATATCTCATGGATATTGTCAATGTAAAGTAATATAACAAGTGCAGTATGCAAGTATGTAGGAATCAATGCACAATTCACACAAGAATGGCCCTTCGCAGAGGGAAGCATTGATTGCTATATTTGTGCTAGAGCTTTGGTTTTGAAAACAAGAAACAATTTTGTCAATGGTAGTAATAAAGCATATGTATCATGTAAATTATATCTTACAAGTTGCAAGCCTCATGCATAGTATACTAATAGTGCCCGCACCTTGTCCTAATTAGCTTGGATTACCGGGATTATCATCGCAATACACATGTTTTAACCAAGTGTCACAAAGGGGTACCTCTATGCCGTACAAGGTCTAAGGAGAAAGCTCGCATTGGATTTCTCGCTTTTGATTATTCTCAACTTAGACATCCATACCGGGACAACATAGACAACAGATAATGGACTCCTCTTTAATGCATAAGCAATTAACAACAATTAATGTTCTCATATGAGATTGATGATATATGTCCAAAACTTCCACCATGATTCATGGCTTTAGTTAGCGGCCCAATGTTCTTCTCTAACATTATGCATGCTCTAACCATTAAATGAGTGGTAAATCTCCTTACTTCAGACAAGACGGACATGCATATCAACTCACATGATATTCAACAAAGTGTTGATGGCGTCCCCAGAAACATGGTTATCGCACAACAAGCAACTTAATAAGAGATAAAATGCATAAGTACATATTCAATACCACAATAGTTTTTAAGCTATTTGTCCCATGAGCTATATATTGCAAAGAATGATGGAAATTTAAAGGTAGCACTCAAGCAATTTACTTTGGAATGGCGGAGAAATACCATGTAGTAGGTAGGTATGATGGACACAAATGGCATAGTGGTTGGCTCAACGATTTTGGATGCATGAGAAGTATTCCCTCTCGATACAAGGCTTATGCTAGCAAGGTTATTTGGAACAAACACAAGGATGAACCGGTGCAGCAAAACTCACATAAAAGACATATTGTAAACATTATAAGACTCTACACCGTCTTCCTTGTTGTTCAAACTCTTTACTAGAAATTATCTAGACCTTAGAGAGACCAATTATGCAAACCAAATTTTAGCAAGCTCTATGTATTTCTTCATTAATGGGTGCAAAGTATATGATGCAAGAGCTTAAACATGAGCACAACAATTGCCAAGTATCAAATTATCCAAGACATTTTATCAATTACTACATGTAGCATTTCCCGTTTCCAACCATATAACAATTAACGAAGCAGTTTCAACCTTCGCCATGAACATTAAAAGCTAAGAACACATGTGTTCATATGAACGGCGGAGCGTGTCTCTCTCCCACAAGCATTTATTCAAACAAAAACAAAAACAAAAACAAACAGACGCTCCAAGTAAAGTACATAAGATGTGACCGAATAAAAATATAGTTTCAAGAGAAGAAACCTGATAAGTTGTCGATGAAGAAGGGGATGCCTTGGGCATCCCCAAGCAGAGCTTGAGTCTTCTTATAATATCCAGGGATGAACCATGGGGGCATCCCAAGCTTAGACTCTTCACTCTTCTTGATCATAGTATATCATCCTCCTCTCTTGACCCTTGAAAACTTCCTCCACACCAAACTCAAACAAACTCATTAGAGGGTTAGTGCATAATCAAAAATTCACATGTTCAGAGGTGACACAATCATTCTTAACACTTCTGGACATTGCCCAAAGCTACTGGAAGTTAAGGGAACAAAGAAATCCATCCAACACAGCAAAAGAGGCAATGCGAAATAAAAGGCAGAATCTGTCAAAACAGAACAGTCCGTAAAGATGAATTTTAAAGAGGCACCAGACTTGCTCAGATGAAAATGCTCAAATTGAATGAACGTTGCCTACATATCTGAGGATCATGAACGTAAATTGGCATAATTTTCTGAGTTACCTACAGAGAATTAGGCCCAGATTCGTGACAGCAAGAAATCTGTTTCTGCGCAGTAATCCAAATCTAGTATGAACCTTACTATCAAAGACTTTACTTGGCACAACAATGCAACAAAACTAAGATAAGGAGAGGTTGCTACAGTAGTAACAACTTCCAAGACTCAAATATAAAATAGAGGTACTGTAGCAAAATAAACACATGGGTTATCTCCCAAGAAGTGATTTCTTTATAGCCATTAAGATGGGCTCAGCAGTTTTAATGATGCACTCGCAAGAAATAGTAGTTGAAGCAAAAGAGAGCATCAAGAGGCAAATTCAAAACAAATTTAATCCTAACATTCTTCCTATGCATAGGAATCTTGTAAATAAACAAATTCATGAAGCATGATGCAACAAGCATAGAAAGATAAAACAAGTGCAGCTTCAAGATTTTCAGCAAAAAGAGAGGTGTTTTAGTAACATGAAAATTTCTACAACCATATTTTCCTCTCTCATAATAACTTTCAGCATCATGAACAAACTCAACAATGTAAGTATCACATAAAGCATTCTTATTCACATGCATAAAAGTATCATTACTCTCCACATAGGCATAATCAATTTTATTAGTTGTAGTGGGAGCAAATTCAACAAAGTAGCTATCATTATTATTCTCATCATCAAATATATGAGGCATATTGTAATCATAATCAAATTTATCCTCCATAACAGGCGGTACTAAAAGACCAATATCATTATAATCATCATAAATAGGAGGCAAAGTATCGTCAAAGTAAATTTTCTCCTCAATGCTTGGGGGACTAAAAATATCATGCTCATCAAAGCCAGCTTCCCCAAGCTTAGAATTTTCCATATCATTAGCAACAATGGTGTTAAAAGCGTTCATACTAAGATGTTCCATAGGTTTTTAATTTTTGCATCAAACCATCCATGTCTTAAATCAGGAAATAGAATAAGAAGCTCATTGTTGTCCATTATGCCTAACTAGTGTAAACAAGAAACAAAAAGATGCAATTGCAGGTAAAGAAATAGCTTCGAGCACACACACAACGGCAAAAGTACTTTACGGGACCGGAGTATGAGAGCCTTTAACTTTCCTCCCAGCAACGGCGCCGGAAAAGTGGCTAGTTGCGGGTCCGTGTGAGTGCCGTTACCTTTCCTCCCCCACCGCGAAAAGTGCTTGATGTCTACGGGTGCTTCTATTCTTGTAGACAGTGTTGGGCCTCCAAGAGCAGAGGTTTGTAGAACAGCAGCAAGTTTCCCTTAAGTGGATCACCCAAGGTTTATCGAACTCGGGGAGGAAGAGGTCAAAGATATCCCTCTCATGCAACCCGCAACCACAAAGCAAGAAGTTTCTTGTCCCCAACACACCTAATAGGTGCACTAGTTCGACGAAGAGATAGTGAAATACAGGTGGTATGAATGAATATGAGCAGTAAACGGCGCCAGAAAAGTGCTTCTGGCGTGCAGTTGATATTAATATTACGGGAAGTAAAGATGCAGTAAAAAGTAAACAAGCAGCGATAGCAGTATTTAGGAACAAGGCCTAGGGATCATACTTTCACTAGTGGACACTCTCAACATTGATCACATAACAGAATAAATAGATAGATACTAGACTCTACACCCTCTTGTTGGATGATGAACACCACTAACTGTGTAGGATTACACGAACCTCAATGCCGGAGTTAACAAGCTCCACAATATTCAATGTTCATATTTAAATAACCTTAGAGTGCATAACAGATCAACACTACGAAAGGAGGAATAGATCACATCAATACTATCATAGCAATAGTTAACTTCATAATCTACAAGAGATCACAATCATAGCCACGCCAAGTACTACACGATGCACACACTGTCACCATTACACCGTGCAGGAGGAATAAACTACTTTAATAACATCACTAGAGTAGCACACGGATATATTGTGATACAAAACACATTGCAATCATAAAGAGATATAAATAAGCACTTCACTATGCCATTCATAACAGTGAATAAGTATTCTGTGAAATATAGCCTAAGAGACCCACACGGTGCACACACTGTCACCTTTACACACGTGGGACAAGGAGTCTCCGGAGATCACATAAGTAAAACCCACTTGACTAGCATAATGGCATCTAGATTACAAGCATCATCATATGAATCTCAATCATGTAGGGCAGCTCATGAGATTATTGTATTGAAGCACATAGGAGAGAGATTAACCACATAGCTACCGGTACAGCCCCGAGCTTCGATGGAGAACTACTCCCTCCTCATGGGAGACAACATCGTTGATGAAGATGGCGGTGGTGTCGATGGAGGAGCCTTCCGGGGGCACCTCCCCGTCCGGCGGCGTGCCGGAACAGATACTCCTGTCCCCCGCATCTTGGCTTCGCGATGGCGGCGGCTCTGGAAGGTTTCTCGTACCGTGGCTTTTTCGTATCGTGTTTTAGGCCAGGGACCTTTATATAGGCGAAGAGCGGCGTCGGAAGGTCAACGAGGCAACGACACAACGAGGGCACGGGCCCCCTTGCGCCCGGCCTCTGTTTGGGGCTCAGGCCCCCTACGCGACTCTCGGGTGTTGGAAGCTTACAATTCTAAGATGCTTGGGCGTTGATTTCGTCCGATTCCGAGAATATTTCCTTACTAGGATTTCTGAAACCAAAAACAGCAGAGAAAACAACTCGTCCCTTCGGCATCTCGTCAATGGTTAGTTAGAAAACGAAATATGACATAAAGTATGCATAAAACATGTAGATATCATCAATAATGTGGCATGGAACATAAGAAATTATCGATACGTCGGAGACGTATCAGTTAGCTACTGACAAGTAAATATAGAATGGTATGTCTTGTTGGGGCGGAACCAACACCGGTGGCTTCGTTAGATACTCTTTAATCTCGTCAAACGCTCGTGTTGCTCTGCCCCCAAAAACTCCTCATCAGACTTAATTTTTACCAATCCCATGAACGGCTCGATTCACCCTGACAGATTGGAGATGAACCTTCTGACGAAGTTGATTTTGCCGATGAGACACTGGAGTTCCTTCTTCGTGTTAGGTGGCTTCATTGTTCGCACTACCTCCTGACTTTTCTGGCCGATCTCAATTCCGTGTTCATGAACTAAGAAACCCAAGAATTGACCGGACGTTACACCAAAAGCACACTTCTTTGGATTCATTCTTAGCCCGAATTTTCTAGTTCGGTCCAGGATGCGTCGCAAATCCTCCAAGTGTCCTTCTACTGAAACAGACTTGACTACCACGTCATCAATGTAAATCTCCACCAATTTGCCGATCAGATCATGAAAGATGTAATTCATGGCTCTTTGGTATGTTGCGCCGGCATTTTTCAGTCCAAATGTCATGACTACATATTCAAACAAACCCACCGAACCTGCACTCGAATGCAGTCTTGTGTATATCCTCTGGAGCCATAAAAATTTGGTTGCCGCATTGCATCCATGAAACTTAAAACCTTATGACCAACAGCTGCATTGATCAATGTCTCTGCTACCGGCATTGGATACTCATCCTTTGGAGTGGCTCTATTGAGATCCTGAAAATCTATGGCGACGCGCCATCGGCGTACTTTTTCTCTACGGGTACGATACTAGAAATCCACTCAGCATACCTGCATGATGAACCCGCGTTCAACATTTTCTCGATCTCTTTCTTTACTTCTTCTAAAATTTCGGCCTTCATCGGTCGTGCTCGTTGCTGGAACGGCCGAAATCCTTTCTTAAGGGAGCCGATGCTCAATGATGCTCTGTCTAACCGGGCATCTCTGTGTAATCGCAGGAGGCAATCAGGTATTCTTTTAACAAAGCTTTCATCAGCCCTCAAATGCGGATCTAAATTTTTGCTGATAAATGTTGGTCGTGGCTTATCCCCAGGACCAATGTCAATCTCTTCTAGCTCATCAGCCGATGTAAACCCATATCCTAGCTTTCCATCGCCTGCTAGATCAATGTTGAATACAGGCAAAACGTATGGTGAGGATAATTTGGGCCGATTGCTGGAATCGGCCTCCTTTTTGATTGCATTGCTCAATGAAGGATTACAACTTATTTGGGCTCCACTACGGGAGGGAATCTCCCTACTACGACTACGTGACATGCTTGAGGTGAGATCATTGCTTTTTATTTTTTGGGGCCGATCACCGGGATCGGCATTGCCACGTACCTCCATTGACTTTGCTGTTGCTATCGTCCAGGCCGGTGGATAAGACCAGCCTCACCCGTTTTTGTAGCCGATGCGCTCACGCCGTCCAAGCGACTCGGAGAGCGGCTCTTGGTCTTAGCGTCCCAAATATTCATACCGGCTACTGAGATCTCGATCGAGTCATCATGAACGACCTCCACTTCATCTCCATCCCATTGTATCAGGCATTGGTGCATTGTGGATGGAATGCCAATTAGCGTGAATCCAATCCCTCCCTAGCAGGACAGCGTAGGTGCTTTTGCTGTCGACGATGAAGAATGACGTAGGGATGGTTTTTCGGCCCACGGTTAGATCCACGTTCAGAACGCCTTGCGTTTCTGATGCCTGGCCGTTGAAGTCGCTTAGTGTGACGTTGGTTTTGATCAGATCTGCGTTAGAGCGCCCCAAACGCCGTAGCATGGAGTATGGAATTATATTGACTGCCGCTCCCGTGTCAACCAACATCTTGCCGATAGGCTGCCCGTTGATATAACCTCTTAGGTACAGGGCCTTCAAATGTTTGTAGCTCTTCTCTCGTGGCTTTTCAAAGATGACTGGCCGTGGGCCGCAGTCAAACTGTGCTACCGCCACTTCTTCGGTCCTTGGAGCACAAAACTGACGACGAGTATGAACACCATATTTGTGCCGGCCGATGCCTTCGCATCGGCTTTTACTTGTTTGGGGCGCCATTCTTTCTTCTGTGGACGAATCTCCGCATCCAAAGTTTGCTGAATTTTCACGGCCAGATCGGGCCGCGCTTTCCTCAACGTGTGCATGTATTGCGCCACGGCTTCCTCCAAGCTACGTAGCTGCTGAATCCTACGCTTTTGGGAGTGACTGAGTCCATCAGGGCACCACCTTGGCCGGTGGTATATATCTTCTTCTTCACCTTCTGAATCCTCAAAATCTTCCTCTTGAGATGACTCAGCTCGTTTGTTCTGAGATGGGAGAGGCCCTAGACGCACTGAAACCTCACCTGTGTCCTTCTTCGCTGTCTACCTCCGGGCAGTTGTCGATTGTAGGCAATCGGCTTATTCCTGAATCCCAGTGCTTAAAGAAAGGACAATCCCGGTGTCTGTCCATGTCTTCCTGCTCTCTGACTTCCCCTTAGCGCGGTGCTCATATCCTTCGTCGTCTCTATCATACCGACGATATCTTCCATTGTCTACGTCGGACAGACGATATCTTTCGTCATCTCGTAAAGCCGTAATCGGGTCATGCGCGCTCATATTTGTTGAGAGATGCGCGGAGAGCGGTCGTTGATACCGCACGTTTCTCACTAGTTCCTCGGTGATGTACCGTCTGTCATCATATCGGGGCCGGTCGCTTGGGCCGGCCTCCTCCTTTTCCTTGCCACGGGATTGACCGATTTCTTTTTTATCCCTGCCATGGCGGTATACAGGGCCTGCCATGCTAACACCGAATGAGAAATCTAGTTGATGCCTCGTGGAGTGATTGATTTCCACCATGTTGATGCCAGGAAACGGTTGCGTGTCCACTTTCATGGCAAACTGACCAAGGATCAAACGGCCTTGTTCTATCGCCGTTTGGATCTGCCGAACGCAACTCTTTGCAATCATTGGTGATATGGGTGAACGAGTGATGCCACTTGCAGTCGGTCCCGTTCATTTCTTGCGTCGTAGGGATTTTATGGCCTTCGGGTAACTTCTGTTTTTTCCTTAAGTAATAAATCGAATATCTGCTCGGTTTTGCTTATATCAAAGTCAAACCCTTTGCGGGCCCTTGTTGTTTCACCCATTTGCGAGGCCACGGGTCTGTGCCCCGAGCCCATTCAGCCCACTGACTACCTCTTGGTCCTCTAGGAGTCCCCCACTTCTTCTGTCTCGACCAGGCCTATCGGACGCTTGAACTTGTCTTGGTACAATTCTGGGTGACGCTGCTCATACAATGTCAATTTCTGAACCATGTGCGATTGTATTCCACTTGGAAAGCTAGATCCTTGATCGGCGTGGCGAGGCCCAACCTTTGCGGATGTTGCTTCCTTCTCGATTAAGCAGGCGAACAACATCAGTTCTTGACGATCTGGCTGCTGAATATATTCCGACACCGTTTCTCCCATCTCTACGCCCTGCGCCGGATCGGCAATACCAGCCTCGGTAACCACGAGTGATATTGAACGTGAAATTGCTCTTCCGATTTGCTTCCACGTCCGGCTGATCTGGTGGCAACGAGGTGTACCACCCAAAAAGCTGGTCTGTGAAGATGCGCAAAAAACCTCACATGCTTAGTGCGATCTTTGAAATCATTCCCAAGCTGTGCCAAATATCGGCTCACGTGCTCAATTGAGCTAGACCCTCGATCCATTGAACTTTGAGAATTCAGGGACGATACTTGGCGCGAGAGATCAAATCATATTCGTTGGAGTACTGACGAATAGCCGATTGTTCTCCTCTTTGGCGAGGATCTCGGAACCGGTCTCTCAAGATTGTCTTGATTTGTTCCACGGTATGATCTGCGGGGACTGAGCTTTCATGACTCGATTACGTGGCATATTTAGCTAGCCACGCTTTGTTTATCGTCGTCTGCTCAATCCCTCTGCTGTCCCAGTTCGTGCGTACCCAGGGTGTGCGAGTCCACGCGTATGTGCACACGTATCCATGTGGGATTCCTTTGGGCGGCTGATACGGGAATTGGCAATCGCCAGTCGCCTCCAACCTTGTAGACGACGTACGCGGTGAACCTGTGGCTCTGGAGGCAAGCGCAAATGGCAGCTGCGGTGCAGTGGGCAGTATTTCTCCCTGGTGAGTCCCTAGGGCGAGGTCTGACGGAGAGTACGTGCTTCATGATTTCCTGCACCACGCGAACCGCAATGCGCTCGAAAGCGTTCACCAGGCTCTCGAGAATGACGGTGTAGATAATGAGCCACCAAGTAATTAACTTCCTGGCGCAAAGCTCTGGTGCGTTCCTCTGAAGGGACAGACAGATCTACTTCATCGAGAACGCCTTCGGGTGAGAACCCTCTCCACCTAATGCCATGTTGACGGGTTCTCTCGAAAGAGCCAATGAGATCGGATTCGAAGACGGCTTTAATCTCATCGTATTTCTTCTTGTGCTCCTCAGGCAGATCTTCGTACGTGATTGGTTTGTCCGCCATCTCCAGGCCAGATGTTGCAGCGGTTGCTCTAGAATGTCCATAAGCGTGCTAGAATGTGTTGCACCAAAACCCACGGGGCGACGACGAGCAACACGAAAAGGGAGGCTCCCGGAATGCTGGTGGGCCATGGTCCCTCGGGCGACACCCGCAAAACTCCCGCCGTCTGGCTAGGGCGTGCCACCTGACCTATACCTGGTCTGGAAGGTGATGGATTGCTTCGATTAGTTTCATGCATGGCAGACACGTAAACATTAAATCCGAGCCTCGATCGGCTCTCAGGTTACCCTGTGAATCGGCTCAAAGAGCCGATTGACCCATTGGTTCGTATTGGATCTACGACCACATGGGATTCTGCTTTATCAAAACCAAGTTAAATCAATCTACGACAGTCTAAGGCTTTCACCGCATAATCGGAACATCCTACGCGTAGTTGAGCCTGACAGATACGAAAGATAATAGAAAACTAGTCCTAGAAGAGGCCTAAAAACCAACACAAAGTCGATTCCCAGAACAATCCCTCTAGGACCGGCAAACCATATCTTACGCACTACTGGATCGTTCAACCCGTTTGCAAGGTCTAACCATGCGGATATCAAACCAATCCTTGGGGAACAAGGAACAACCATAACAGATCAGATCTACTAAGTAAAGACCAAACAAGGCGCTGCCCTTACACCCAAGATAGGTGCGAAGGCAGCTAGATATTTAGGGGCAACATAACTAAGCAAGCATATCAGAAAAGTATCGATGTTAGCCCCAAAACATCTATGATAACGGTATTACTCGCCATCAACAAGGCTTCAGTACGAGCAACAAAAATCAACGAATAAACTGATACTGCCTAGATCGCGAGATGCGATCTAGGCAGCATGACGCTTACCCGGAAGAAACCCTCGAAACAAGGGGTGGCGATGCGCCTAGATTGTGTTTGTTGTGAACGTGAGATCGTCCTCCTTTCTCAATAACCCTAGGTACATATTTATAGTCCGTAGACTTTCTATCTTTGAAATAACCTAGCTGTGTACGACTAAACTCTATCTTTTAATTCTAAATTGAAACGTGATCTACCATAATGTACAGATACACGGGCAATCTAGCCCAAACTCTCGCACGAGGCCGATTCAGAGATACTTTATGTGCATGTCCTCTTAGCCCATCTCAATCACGACCCATCTCCTGCTTTGGCTAAATTCTGGTGATAACAACAGTATCGTACACCGGCCAAGGCCTTACTGTCCCACCAAAATATCAATTTCTAACTCAAATTTCTTGTTACAAATTTGTATTTACGTGTAAAAAACTATCGGTATACTGACTATGCTAGTTTTACATCTTGAGACTCCATCTATCTATGACACACATTTTTCCCTTTTCAGATAGAGCCACGAGGATGGTCTACCTCTGGGCAACGCCCGCGATAAGGACAGGGATGCCGTGGTGTCCAGCTGCATGGAGTTCCGCTTGATGATCTCGAGGCAGTCGGTGACCGCCTGGGTGTAGAAGGATTTGGTCCACATGAACGATGTCGTCCTCCTTGCGGTGGTGGAGCCACACTATAGCAGTGTAGTTATTTGACTACGCTACTTTTAGGTACATAGGCAAGGAATAATGAAAAAAACATATATTTGACTACACAACTTTCAACGGACTACACAAGCATAATATCCTGTCTCCACCGCTGCTTTTCGTGGCGCCTTGTCGCCGCCCAGGCACCACTTCTTTATGTGCATGGTCTCTTCGATGACATGGAGAGCTTCCTCCCAAGCGGGCGCGCGTGGCTGCCGACTATGCCCAAGAACTTGAGCGGCTTCTTCCTCAGCCGCCGCAGCGAGAACCGGTACCGCCTTGCATATAGCCGGAACCATCCTGCCCGCCGCCACTGCTGGCTGAGCCTGACCCTTGCGTAGGCCTCCTCTGACACTTCGTGTGTTGTACCGTTATCGAGAAATCTGCGCGTGCGTTCTCGTGGCTTTATGTGAGCTAAATGTGTTGTTCTGATTGTGGTGTTGGTCTTGTGGAAGATGAAGGTACCACTGAAGATTAGGATCTTTATGTGGTTCCTTTACAAAAAGGTGATTCTAATGAAAGATAACCTGGCAAAACGAAGATGGAATGGGTGTACCGATTGTGTCTTTTTTGGTCAAAGAGAAACAATAGATCACCTTTTCATTGATTGTCATTTTTCCCGTTTAATTTGGAGAGTAGTGCATTTTACTTTCAATATACCTCCACCCATGAATATAACTAATTTGTTTGGTAATTGGTTAAATGGGATTGATAAAAAAACAAAGGAACGAATCCGCATTGGGGTTTGTGCTTTAGTTTGGACAATTTGAAATTGTCGGAATGAGGTCGTTTTTAATAGGTGTGCTAATCCAAACTTCTTACAGGTTATTCACAGGACGGCTTCATTGATTCACCTATGGTCATACCTTCTTCCTGTCGATCGGCGGAAACCTTTGGATACCGGATGCAATCATTTAATGGCGGTCGTTCGGGCTATCTTCAGCCAGGGTGGCTGGTTGCAATCTAGACGCATTGGAGATGGCAATTAGACTTCTTTTGGTTTCATCTCTTTTTTGTTGGCTGATTTTTACAGCCACTTTGATTGACCCGTGAGCGGGGTGTAATAACAGATTACTGGATGTTTGATACTCTACAACTATGCTTTAATAAAACGGCTGTGTGCATCTCCTAGATGCGGAGACTGGAGCTATAAGCTCCCATTTCGAAAAAAAGTGGAGCTGCACCGTGGGCAACCAAATATGTTCCAGCCAGGCGCGGGGTCGGCTGGTCGTCAGCAAGCAAGGGAAAAAGAGGCAGGTTTGGATCGGGCTAACTTTGTTTAGCGAGAGAGTGGCAACATAGCCACACACAGGTAAAACATTTTTTTTGAGTGAAAGACAAGGATAACTGAGATTAAGTGATAGTTCTTTGGGATTAAAGGTAAGATGGCTAAGATTAAATGATACAACGATTTTTTTTGGAGGGTTTATGCTGTTTTAAAATTTAAAGGTCTATGAAAACACAAGCCTCACAATTAGCTGTACCGATCGATCTGTCATGAAATCCCTGGGCACGAGGATAGACACATGAGCACGAAATCATGTGATTGACCGGCTCACCCAAGTTGAGCGCAGACAGTTTGATTCGCTTGCCTCCCGGGGACAGGATCACGGGGGTACCAGCTGCAAATAGGGCGCGTTTGGTTGCATGGACCGATTTGCTGCATGACTGCGCCAGCGAGATGGGGGTATTGCGCGTTGCGAACGGGCCATATGCCACTTTTGGCGGGTCGTTTGGTAGCCTGTGCGGTCTTTTGCGTGCCGGAGAAGGAACCCATGCCCCATCGTTTGGTTGCCCGTTTCCAGCCCATTCTTTTCAGGTCATGCAGCTCACAACCTGTTTGGTTGCACATAGCTCAGTGCTGTGGTAACCCCTTCACTTTGAGTGGTGAGGTTACCAGTACTGAATAACATCATACATCAGAAAAGATGCTAGTACTACACAACAACTAGTACTTAGTGGGCGATGCATCACCGAGCAAGCAACTACTTCGCCGTCTGTATCTGGAGTTGTCACGAGGGGTTAGTATCATATACCCCCTCGAACAAGTTCATCATTACAAACCGGGGATCAGAGTTCAAGCAAGTCCTAGCTAATGAAGGGATACAGATCACCTCCCAAAATCAGTGGATCATGAGAAGGAAGCAGAAGCACTAAGCAGGAAAAACTGGTTGCGGAGCCAGGTCCTAAGCCAACTCCTCCTCTCCGGTGGCTGCAGCTGATGGCGGCATGCACTCGGCTAAATTAATGCGCAATGGTGAGCCAGCCCGACTGCTCAGTTGAGCTCGAACAAACTCGCCTTACAGACAACCGAAGTGGTCGTCTTCATCGGCGTAGTTGGTGATCGGGGTGCCGACGTACTGACGGTGCTTCTTCGGTACCGCTGCAATCGACAAGAAACACTTGTTAGTGCAGACGACATTGATATGTATATACTTTCAGATCGATGAGGATTCGTACCAGGATGTACTCGTCCGCCACCCCTTCGTCCCCGCCGCAGAAGCAGCAACCATCTTCACTCCAGTCGAGAATGCGATCTGATTTCATCTTCATGATGACGCTCCACTTCGTCCTCCAGTTTCCGATGTGGTTGTATAGCTGAAGAGTGGCGACATGTACGCCGGCGAATGCAAGAACATCCGCGGATACCTTCTTATCTGACATCCTTGAATCCCATGTTGAGAGGCGAGAGGCCTTGCTTCATGGTGGCTGAACCAACCTTCATTCAACCTAGCCCGCGTGATATTCAGTTCCAAACCATAGCTGGTTTGCTTGCTATCAGAGATGGCTGAGCATTCACACTTGCCGCAGACAGATCAGGGTAGCCCAATGATACGTCTCAAACGTATCTATAATTTCTTATGTTCCATGCTACTTTTATGATGATACTCACATGTTTTATACACACTTTATGTGATTATTCATTTTCAGGCACTAACCTATTAAAAAGATGCAGAAGAGCAGTTGTTGTTTCTGTTTTTGATTTCAGAAATCTCTGAAATATTCTGATTGGACAGAAATCAGCATGGAAGTTCTTATTTTTCCTGAGCTTCCGAGTGGGGAGATACAAAGTACTGGGCCACGAGCATTTTATAAAGGCGGCCTTGACAGGGTGGGCCCCGTGCCTTGATGGTGTGGGACCCCCGTTACTCCTCGACTCCGCCTTCACTACTTAAAGCCTTCGTCGGCAGAGCCCCCGATCTTGAGAGCCACAATCAGGAAAACCTACCAGAACGCCGCCTTGTAATCCCCATCTCGGGGGATTCAGGAGATCGCCTCCGGCACCACGCCGGAGAGGGAATCTCCTGGGGTCTCTTCATTCATCGCCATGATCGCCTCAGGATCGATGTGTGAGTAGTTCACCCCAGGACTATGGGTCCATAACGGTAGCTAGATGGTTGTCTTCTCCTCATTGTGCTATCATGTTAGATCTTGTGAGCTGCACAATCATGATCAAGATCATCTATTTGTAATGCTACATGTTGTGTTTTTTGGGATCCGATGAATATTGAATACTATGTCAAGTTGATTATCAATCTATCATATATGTTGTTTATGTTCTTGCATGCTCTCAGTTGCTAGTAGAGGCTCCGGCCAAGTTGATACTTGTGACTCCAAGAGGGAGTATTTATGCTCGATAGTGGGTTCATGCCTCCATTGAATCTGGGACCGTGAGTGAGAGAAAGTTCTAAGGTTGTGGATGTGCTATTGCCACTAGGGATAAAACATCGATGCTTTGTCTAAGGATATTTGTATTGTTGACATTACTTACGTTCCATACTTAATGCAATTGTCTGTTGTTTGTAACATTGGAAGGGGTTCGGATGATAGCACCGAAGGTGGACTTTTTAGGCATAAGTTAAATGTTTGGAATAGATTCTATGTGCTTTAATAATACTTTTGATTAAATCTCTGCAGTACTCATCATGATATATGTATGTGCATTGTTATGCCTTATCTATTTGTCAATTGCCCAAGCTGTGTTTATTCACTTGTCTTATTTATCTTATGGGAGAGACACCACTAGTGGACCAGACCGGTCCATTCTTTACATCTAAATACAATCTATTGCAATCTATGTTCTTTCTTGTTCTTCGCAAACAAACACCATCTTCTGCTGCATCAATCCTTTGTTACAGCAAGACCGGTGAGATTGACAACCTCCTTTATTACGTTGGGGCAAAGTACTTTGATTGTGTTGTGCGAGTTCCACGTTAGCGCCGGAATCCCTCGTGTTGCGCCGCACTACCTCCCGCCACCAACAACCTTCGACGTGCTTCACTCCTACTGGATTCGATAACCTTGGTTTCTTACTGAGGGAAAACTTGTCGCTGTACACATCACATCTTCCTCTTAGGGTTCCCAACGGACGTGTGTCTTACACGCCATCACCCAACGGTATGATAGCCTACATGACAAACACTATCAAATCAATGAACTACCACATGGAAATCCTTAAGCACTATCAGATCAAAGAACTACCACATGAAAATCCTTAAGCACTAGAAGATCTATGAACTACCAGTACCACACGAAGTAGGTAAGATCGGTCTTAGAGTCAAAGGAGCCACACGCATCACCGAGGTAGGTGAAGCAGGGGACCTGGCGGAGATGCAGGTAGCACCACCGTCCCAGTGGAAGATGCAGGTAGCATCACCGTCCCCGTCATACAGTCAGATGGAACCTGGAAAACCTCCACAACCTCCACCGGCGACGAAGGAATGTCCTAGAATGGATTCGTTCAGACCCTGGTTGTGTACCCATCAGATCTAGATCTAAGGCTAGGGTTTGCAGAAGCTTACCACAACCAAAGTCATCGATGCACATGAAGAAGACGACCATCTTCCGCGGCCAGTAGCCGCCGCCACAGCCGCCGTCGCCACCGCAAGCCTCGCCGACCGTGCGGGTGAGGTAGAGCCGGCTATGTCGCTAGATCGGGGATAGTGGATGAGCTTGAAATGGGGGAAATGGGGATTTGGTTGCGGTGAGAGAGCCGTCCCTATATACGGTGGCAAAAATTCAAGCGCGATGACCGAATTCATGGCGCCGAGATTTGTGTCCCGCGCGAGCTCCGCCATCTCGCGTTCTCCTTTGGAAACGGGGTGGCTTATGAAAACGGCCGAACAGGCGTTCCTCCCGGGAGCCTGACCCGAGGTGCTTTGAGAACCGGTTGGGCCACAACGCATGGGTGTGTGAAAAGGGATTAACTTATCAATGCCTACGTATTGTAGACTAGGGTTTTGGTAGAAGGTAGAGGGCAAAGTAGATCTCGAAGGTTTCGGCCGAAAGTATTCGACGATTATGAAAACTAGTGTTGCATGAATAATGAATCGATCCTCTCTTTGTCCTCATTCCCCTTAGGACGGAGCCGGGGATTCGTGGCTCCACAAGTTACAGAGTGGGGTTTTAGCCGTCCATGAATTACAAGTAATTTTCTAATACAACTCTAGCTTTCCTTAATAATAACTTGGGCTTAAGTCATCTTATTCACGAGTTATGAATAAACCAGCCCGGGTACCATCTTGACAGGCCCATTGGGGATACCTATATCAGAGCCCCCGAGATTTTCTTGAATCGAAGAATCAGGCATCTCACTTCATTATTATGTGTCAACTTTTATCATATATCTTTGGATATGCAATTATATATTGTACAGGGATGATGGTAGTTGGGGCTAGTTCATCTGACGGATCAGGTACTAGTTAACTACTCTAGTGGCAATCCACAAAAACCTACTTCAAAGACACGTCCTGGACATGATCTCGGGATACGGGTGTAGTTCTTACCATTCTGTCGAGTCCAGTCATATTTTCCGGGTACCTAACACGTCGTTATTTTTCTTCATATCTATTGATACGGAAAAAAGTAGCAAACCGACGTCGGAGACGGCGCCGCACAGAACGGATCTGGGTCTTACCTTCGCAAAGTTTCGCGGCATTCAGTTATTCGCGACTTCAGCGCTCTGAGAATATATTGTCAAGTGCTTTTTCAGCTGCTGGAATAGCACATTCTTTGAGTCAACGGATGACTTATATTTCTCTAGAGTATATGTAAAGTTATTTGTATAACTCAAAATATGCTTTTTCCTTCTTTCTTATTTTTATAATTTTCATCGGGCACGCGAACAGCGTTCCTGGGAGTAACCCGAGGGCTACAGCCAAGGACTAGTGCTTGGTTGTGGGCTCAACACTTTAATACCTCATGTCGCTATATTTTCATTCTTTCTCGAATTTTCATATATATCGAGTGCGACCCAGGCGCTCCGGGAGTAGCCCCGAGGCTATGAACAAATGCTTACATTTTGTCATAGGCTCACGCCATTTCTATTTTGTCATACTCGAATTTTTCTTTTTTCCAAAGTAGCCCCCGAGCATTTGATCAAAAACTTGTATTTGACCAAAGGATCTCAAAATAATCAATAATCTTTTGCTGTCGCCATTCTTATGAAGCTTTATAACCGAGATTTTCTCTTGCCAAGGTGACATCATTGCTGACGATAGCCACGATCACTGTATCGGGGAAAACGCGAGAACCGCTCTCTCTCTGTCCTGCGGGCCCAAATTTCTTGTCAAGTTAAGACGTCGTGCAAGTGGGAGACACACGTCCTCCACTTTTCCTGGCGCACGCATTGTAGCGCCTGTTCCTTCCTATCTTAGTGAAATTGCATTTTTACCCCTTGTCCACGTGTACATCATCTATCTCACAATTTCTCCATCCAACGGTGCGTCGATTCACCGCACCTCTACTTAAGGTCATAGTCTTCCTCCTTCCACACTTTCTCTCACGCCGCTCCTCTTCTCTCCTCTGTCAAAATCCTCCATTGCGCCCCACAGCTCTTGAGCTCAACCACGATCGCGCTTTTGCTCCTACGCCATTGTTGATGCCACCGCGCAGACTCACCAGGCATAGCACTCCTGAATCGAAGATGGCAACCGCGGATCTGGGGAACATTGAGTGGGAGAGATCCAAAATCTCTACTTAGGATATCAACTTGCTGAAGAAACTTGGGATCAGCAAGAAGAAGGAATTGCTGCGCTTCCCCAGCGAGGAGAGCTATCCATCTCCTCTAATGGAGTACCAGGTCAGTTTCGTTGACCACCTCATCCGTGGACTTTCCTCCCCCATTCACGATTTTCTGCGTGGGTTGCTATTTGTATATGGATTGCAACTTCACCATCTCACCCCCAACTCCATCCTGCACATCTCTATTTTGACCTCTGCGCCAGATCTTTCCTCGGGGTCCAACCAAACTGGGCTCTCTGGAAACGTATCTTTTTCCTCCGCCGCAATGGCTCCCCCAATGTTGCCTATAATATAGGTGGTGTTGTTATGCGTCATGCGACGTTGAATACTTCGCGTCAAATTCCTGACTCCCAGTTCAAGGGTGGCACAAAAAATGATTGTGTTCAATCATGAAGAAAACCATAACTCGGTGGAACATAACATTCCCCCTTTTGATGGTAACGAAAAAATCTCAACGCCGCCGGTCCTGGGATGCAGAGGCTAGCGACGAAGAAAAAGCGGCGACAGAGGCGCTGATGACACGCATCCACCAACTTCAGAACACTCGTGGCAAGGAATTGTCGGGTATCCAAATCACAGCCTACTTCCTTAGGATTAGAGTGCAGCCTCTGCAAGCTCGCAAAAACCTACTCTGGAAGTATGCTGGCGAAAAAGATGTGGATCGCTTGTCGGTAGATTTGTCGGTCAAGGACTTAGAAAAACTTGTCCGAAAAATCTCGTCGCTTAGCAAGAAAGACGCCGTCCCGTCATCTTGCCGTGTGACGCCATATAGCGCCACCAACGCGCTCCCTCAGGTAATTTTTTGTTTGACTATTTTTTGTCGACTACTATTTTTGCTAACATCCCTTGCATAACTTCTTGTCGACATTCTTTGTCTTTGTATAATCATCCAGTTCTAGCTTCTCTTCCTCCTTCACGAGGTGGAGAAATAGAAGAACCGGATATGCATCACGACGACAGCAAGGGTACTAAGCCCTGGTGGAAGTAAGCGGGTTCTCAAAGATCCGGGGCATCCTCTGAAAAGGAAGTTGAATCCGAGGCTACCACTTCAACACACTCCCTTCCCTCCGCTGTTTCTCCAAGGAAAAAGAGGAAAAGGGATGATATTGCCGATTTTGGCGCCTCCAAAGCCGGCGCATCTCATACGCAGAAAGAAGTTGATGCTCTTTGAAAAAGGACAACTTTCGCCCTTACGAAGATGCTCTTATCGGCTCGTGATTTCTGCTGTGACATTTGTTTGCTCCCAATATTTTGTCTATGTTGTTTCTTATATTGTCGCCTTTTTATTGTAGTGGTGACGAGGATGAGATTCCGCCTATCGACGCGACTGCTCAGACGAGTACGTCGCGTACTTTAGTTGTTTCCGAGGCTCAACCTAATGGGGATGAAACCTCGCCTCCTCGGCAAGACACGCAGCATCCAACTCCAATTGCAAGCCCCGTGCCTCTTCACCCAAGAGGGCTAGGGTCGAACCGGCCAAGGAGCCTACCTTGCCAATTGGTAGTTCCACAACTCCTTCGATGGATGATGTAAGTTCTTCACTGTCTTTTTTTTTTCTGTGTTCCGAAAATGCTTTGGACTCCCCTCTAGTTTTTTCTTGGTGCTATCGAGCTTTCGCTTCCTATATTGATTTCTCTTTTCTGTGGTCTTCTTTTCAGCCTTTGATGAAGGAATTTGTCCGCCTCGGTACCCAATTTATCGGGTACCGTGATTATGCCACCAAGCTTGAAGGTACTATTTTTTCCTGCCTCTTCTGCTGAATAGACTCTTTTATTATTTTGTCATGACATTTTACTGTCGTTTATTTTGCCAGAGACTCTTGCGGAAGCTAACAAGCGCGCTGATTCTCTTGCTCTTAAACTGGAGCAAAGCGAAAGAGCTCGCAAGAAAGCTGAAGCAGATGCTGCCGCTGTCGAAGATCTTCGAAAAAGACTTCATGACGCGGAAACTTCTTTGAGCGATAATATAGCCCAGCAATCTGCTCGTGAAAAGGAAATCCTCACTCGCGTGGAATCACAAAGTCGACGTTTTGTGAGTAAGTACTCACATTTCTTTCATTTCTTCGGATCATTAAATTCTTCTTGACTTGCTTTTTCCTGAAAAGCTTCTTTTGACTCACTTAGGGAAAACACAGCAAGATTATGATCTGGAGAACCCTGAAGGTGATCGCCTTCTCGACGCTCTTTCCCTCCTTGAGATCCACGGAGATGAGGCGCGTGAAGGTCTTGCCGAAGCCAGATCAGGTCTGTCGCGGCTTTTTCCTTACTTCTTCCCGAAGAAGGAAGAACCCACACCTTTTGTTGCTAAGCACTTCAATTCTCAAGAAGATCTTGGGCTCAAACTTCGCCAAGAAGGTTTGAAAGTTGGCGTCGAAGGCACTATTGCCTTGGTTGGTGACAGCCAACAAGATGTCGACTGGACGAGAGTTGGTGACATGAAGGAGATGGAGACCAAGAGGTGGCAATCGCTGATTAAGGCTGCCAAGCCAAACTCGAAGAAAATCCTTGCCTACCTCGGATGCAAGCCAACTCCCGCTCCTAGCTCATCGAAGCCGGAGGTCAAGTAGATCATCTTGCATTCTCTTTTGTTCCCTTTTGATGCGCCATAGTAGCTTTTGGCGACAACTGCCTTAGTAGTTCATTAAGGACCTTCCTTTTGTAATAGCCATGTACATACTTTGAAAATCAATGGAAATCTATCCTTGCTTGATGATTGATGTCGAACCTTTTCTTTTCAGTTGATATTTGATAACTATACTTCAACTCCTCGTCCTGCCGATACTTTTCCTGCTTCCTCCTACTCGAAGAAAATATCTGTCGGTGATGAATTTATTGAAGATTCCTCGGGTAAGGATTCCGCACAAGATTTGAAAGAACTCCGCCAACAGCTGCAATCTATGAAGAAGCAGGCACTTGTAATAATGGAGCAGTCTCAGAAATCATTGGAGAGGGAAGATTGCGCTTCAGCAAGCCCAAGATGCTATAGCTGCAAAAGAAGACGCAATTGCTGCAGCTGCCGAAGCTTCTCGACGAGAGAATTACATGCTTGAGCTGATGAGTGATTCCATCTTGGATATGGCGGGTATACTTCGTTCACTTGACCATACTTATCTTTATTCCCAATGTTTTTCCTTCCTCTCTGATTCCTCCGCTGAAAACAGGTTCTTTTTGGATACCGCTGCCGAAGATCAACGTGTTGAAGCTCGATCATGTGCTTCTCGGACACCAGACATGGTTCTAATTTTGGATTACGCACAGAGGCATTACTCGCTGGGCTCTGAATTTCAAGATCGTGTGCAAGGGTCGGAGTCCTTGTTCTCTGAACTTCTGCACAAGGACATTGTCCTTCGTTTTATCATGTTCCGCAACAAGATGCAGAAACTACGCACCTCAGTGGATAAATTAAAAGGAATTACCTCGAATCCATGGATTTATGCGGGCTCAAATGGCGTGAGATTTGCTATGATTATGATAAAATCTGCTACCTGAAGTTAGACTTGAGTCAAATTTTCACCAAGTGCCTGGCCAAGATGGCGAAGAGAAAAAAGGAATATTGACAAAATTGATGATGTGGTGAAGCCTGTGTGAAGACATGATGGAAAAAATTGCTTCGGATGGATCGAGTTCTTCGTGAAGAAGGTAACTATCTTGAACTCAGTACTGTACTTCCAATAATGAGCGAATGACCATAGATAATATACTAAGCGACCGTTAAGAATTTTTCCTTTGTCTTGTCGATTTTTTCTCAATGATTGCTACCTTACCATATTGTAAGAAAGAAAGCCCACGAAATATGTATTTCTTGCTTTTCTCATTGAGCCAAGGTATGTTTAATTAATTTTCTTTTCTTAATATCTGAGAGTTGAACTAAGGCAAAATAAATTATATTGAGTGTACTATCTTTGGGTATTAGCCCCCGGGCCTTTTTTTGTTGATCACTATTTTGTATCTTCATCTATTTTGCGAGGTGCTTTGCACCAAGGCGAAATATTTTCGGTGATGTATATATATATATATATTGTAACTTCTGGGCGCGAGCCCCCAAGCATGTCGGAGAAAAAGATGTATACTTCCACTATCTTTATTATATTGCAGCACCGCGAGTTCGCCTCATTAAAAACTTTTTTCAGCCCCACTCGGTGCCCTGAAAAAGGAAAAGAGTACGTTTGAAAACTCGCGGGCGTTTCAGTATATTGTATTTTTACAAGGAGGACTATATTTCGACTCTAGGCGTAAAAACGTCTGAGTTGTGCCACGTTCCAAGGACTTGGCTTGGCAGCTCCTGACTTCTTGTCCTTTATCATGTATGCTCCTCCTTCGATTACTTCTGTGACGATGTAAGGGCCAAGCCACGGCGACTCGAGTTTTTCATGGCTTTTCTGATTGAGTCGTAGAACCAAGTCTCCAACCTGAAAAGATCTTGGTGCAAGCATAGAGCTGGTAGTTTTCAGATCTTGCTGGTACTTAGCGACCCGTGATAACACCTCGTCTCGAGCCTCATCAAGTGCGTCGACATCGTCCTCCAATGCTTTTCTGGAAGCTTCTTCATCGTATTCCGTGACTCATGGAGAATCAAGCTCTATTTCTATCGGCAGTTGCTGCTTCGGCTCCATGGACCGGAAAAAACGGTGTTTCCGTGTCGCTATATTTGGTGTTGTTCGGATACTCCACAACATGCTTGGCAGCCTCCAGCCAAGTATGTCGAGCTTTTCCAATGGACCTAACAAGCGTTTCTTAATACCATTGCAGGATGATGCCATTGGTTTCTACTCGACTTGACATTGGTCTGGTGCATAAGCGACGCGAAAGTGCAATTTGATGCCTACCTGCGCGCGGTATGCCTTGATTACTGGATGTGAAATTACTACTGTGTCATTAATGATCTTGTAAGTCACTCAACGAAAGACAATGCTTTTCACGAACTTGATTGCGGACGCGCCGTACGGTGAATTTATCGGCTTTGCTTCTATCCACTTGGTGAATTTGTGGACAGCGGCAGAGCATATGCTCATCCTCCACAGCGAGGCCTTGTGTGGTTTTCCCTGCATATCGGGGCCGGTAGACAAAAGGGCCAAGGCAGTGGTATTGGTATCAGCTCTGGCTATGGGAGAATGAGGTCTTGCGCGGCAAATCTACGGCACGCGTCGCAAGTTCGTACTATTTCCTTCGCGTCCTCGATTGATGTCAACCGGTAAATCATATGAAAACCTTCAGCATGACGTCAGCTCATTTGCTGCATGATGTGCATATTCCTTCATGTACGTCCTTCAGAATTATCCTTCCTTCTTCAGGTGTGATGCACCTTTGTAACACCCCTGAAATACTTCGCTTGTACAACTCCCCTTTGACCACAGTGAAGGCTTTGGAACATCTAATAACTCGCCTTGCTTCAACTTGATCGTCGGGTATTTGTTTTCTTAGGATCCATGATATATACTTTTGCATTCATGGGATTTGCACCATCATTATTAGATCCTGTTCCTCTTCTTCTTCTAGTGCTTCTTTTGCCAGCCCCGAAGTTTCTCGTCCTTCTCCCTTCTTCTCTAGTTTCTTGACTTTGTAGATTGATGTCTCTGGGAGCTTCTTCTTGTAGGCAGTGTTGGGCCTCAAAGGCCAGAGGTTTGGCAAACGGCGAGCAAGTTTCCCATGGGTGGATCCTGCAAGTTCTTCAGTCTGGGAGGAAGGGTCTGAAATATCCCTCTCAGCTTAGCACATGACACAAATAAGAAGTCTCTTGTGTCCCCAACACACCTAATACACTTGTCGAATGTATGGGTGCACTAGTTCAGCGAAGAGATAGTGAAATACAAATATGGATGGATATGAGTGGTAATAATAATATGAAATACAGCGAGTAAACATGCAACAAAACAGTAAACAAACGGTGATTCGATGCTTGGAAGCAAGGCCAGGGATCATGCTTTCACTAGTGGACACTCTCAACATTGATCGCATAATAAATAACTCTTTCTCATACGTGCTACATACACTCTTTTGTTGGATGATGAACACATTGCGTAGGATTACACGAACCCTCAATGCCGGAGTTAACAAGCTCCACAATTCAATGTTCATATTTAAATAACCTTAGAGGCATGAAAGATCGAAACGACTAAACCAAGTACTAACATAGCATGCACACTGTCACCTTCACACTATGAAGAGGGAATAGATCACATCAATACTATCATAATGATAATTAACTCCACAATCTCTAGAGATCATGATCATAGCCTACAACAAGAACCACATGGTGCACACACTAGTCACCTTTACACCATGCAGGAGGAATAGACTACCTTAATAACATCACATGAGTAGCACACAACTAGTAGCGATACAAAGCTCATCATATGGATCTCAATCATGTACGCAACTCATGAGATCATTGTATTGAGGTACATGGGAGGGTCAACCACATAGCTACAGCGGAGCCCTCGGCTCGGGGGTGGATTACTTCCTCCTCATCGTGGAGGCAGCGATGGCCCGGTGAAGATGGCGGTGGAGATGGCTCGGGGGGCAATTCCCCGTGCCGGAGCAGAGACTTTTGTCCCCCGAATTGGACTTTCGCGATGGCGGCGGCTACGGATCTCTTCCTGTTTCCGTCTTCTTGGTCGATGTTTTTAGGTCGAGACGATTATATAAGTGAGAGTCGGAGTCGGAGAACCCACGGGTGGCGACACCATGAGGGCGCCGTAGAGCCTTTTGTGGGGTGGGGCCCCCGGCACCCCTACGGCTTTTCCCCGGTGCTCAGGAAGCTTAGGAATTATCGACCTTCGGTCTTGATTTCGTCCGATTGCGAGAATATTTCCTTACTAGGTTTCTGAGGCTTAAAACATGAGAAAACAGCAAGTGGCCTTTCGGCATCTCGTCAATAGGTTAGTTCCGAACGCATAAAAACTATATAAAGTGTGAACAAAACATGTAGGTATTGTCATAAAACAAGCATGGAACATCGAGAAATTATAGATCGTTGGAGCGTATCAGCATCAGCTTAGTTCCTACTGGAATCTCGAGTAGGTAAGCGATAAAGATAATTTCTGAGGTGACATGCTACCAACATAATCTTAATCATACTATCGTAAAGCATATGAGATGAATGCAGCGATTTGAAACAATGTAAATGCAATGAGTAAACAATTGAATCATATAGCAAAGACTTTTCATGAATAATACTTTCAAGACAAGCATCAATAAGACTTGCATAAGAGATAACTCATAAAGCAATAAATTCAAAGTAAAGACATTGAAGCAACACAATGGAAGATTAAGTTGAGCGGTTGCTTCCAACATGTTATCTGCTATCTCATGGATAATTAATGTTAAAGCAATATAACAAGTATAATATGCAAGTATGTAAGAATTAATGCACGCAGTTAACATAATGTGTTTGCTTCTAGGATAGAGAGAAATGGGTAAAAGTTGACTCAACATAAAAGTAAAAGAATGGCCCTTCGCAGAGGAAGCATTGGTGCTATATTTGTGCTAGAGCTTTGGTTTTGAAAGCAGAAACAATTTTGTCAACGGTAGTAATAAAGCATATGAGTTATGTAAATTATATCTTACAAGTTGCAAGCCTCATGCATAGTATACTAATAGTGACCGCACCTTGTCCTAATTAGCTCGGGTTAACACTTATCATCATTGCATAACATATGTTTCAACCAAGTGTCACAAAGGGTACCTCTATGCCGCCACAAGGGTCTAAGGAGAAAATTCGCATTTTTTTCGCTTTTGATCATTCTTCAACTTAGACACCCATACCGGGACAACATAGACAACAGATAATGGACTCCTCTTTTAATGCTTAAGCATTCAACGGTTAATATTCTCATAAGAGATTGAGGTTTTATGTCCAAACTGAAACTTCCACCATGATTCATGGCTTTAGTTAGCGGCCCAATGTTCTTCTCTAACGGTATGCATGCTCAAACTTGTTTGATTGTAGAAACCGCCCCTTACTTGAGACAAGGCCAGGCCATGTATCAACTCACATGATATTCAACAAAGAGTAGTTGATAGCGTCCCCGGGGAACATGGTTATGCTTTGTGAGCATTATGCAGGAGATAAAATTATAGTACCTTATTCAATACCACAATAGTTTTTAAGCTATTTGTCCCTGAGCTATATTGCAAAGGCGAATGATGGAAATTTAAAGGTAGCACTCTAGCAATTACTTTAGAATGGCGGAGAAATACCATGTAGTAGGTAGATATGGTGGACACAAATGGCATAGTGGTTGGCTCAAGGATTTTGGATGCATGAGAAGTATTCCCTCTCAATACAAGGCTTAGGCTAGCAAGGTTATTTAAAACAAACACAAGGATGGACCGGTGCAGCAAAACTCACATAAAAGACATATTGTAAACATTATAAGACTCTACACGGACAGTCTTCCTTGTTGTTCAAAACTCAATACTAGATATTATCTAGACTTTAGAGAGACCAAATATGCAAACCAAATTTTAGCAAGCTCTATGTATTTCTTCATTAATAGGTGCAAAGTATATGATGCAAGAGCTTAAACATGAGCACAACAATTGCCAAGTATCAAATTATTCAAGACATTTATCAATTACTACATGTAGCATTTCCCGTTTCCAACCATATAACAATTAACGAAGCAGTTTCAACCTTCGCCATGAACATTAAAAGCTAAGAACACATGTGTTCATATGAACCAATGGAGCGTGTCTCTCTCCCACACAAGCATGAATTTATTCAAACAAAACAAACAAAAACAAAAATAAAAGCACACAGACGCTCGAAGTAAAGTACATAAGATGTGACCGAATAAAAATATAGTTTCAAGAAGGAACCTGATACTTTGTCGATGGAGAAGGGGATGCCTTGGGAATCCCAAGCTTAGATGTGAGTCTTCTTGAAATATGCAGGGATGAACCACGGGGGCATCCCCAAGCTAGACTTTTCACTCTTCTTGATCATAGTATATCATACTCCTCTCTTGATCCTTGGAAACTTCCTCCACACCAAATCAAACTCATTAGAGGGTTATTGCACAATAAAAATTAACATTTTCAGAGGTGATATGAAAAAATCATTCTTAACACTTCTGGACATTGCATAAGCTACTGGACATTAATGGATCAAAAGAAATTCATCCAACATAGCAAAAGAGGCAATGCGAAATAAAAGGCAGAATCTGTCAAAACAGAACAGTTCGTAAAGCGAATTTTAAAATGACACCAGACTTGCTCAGATGAAAATGCCCAAATTAAATGAAGTTGCGTATATCTGAGGATCACTCAGTAAATTGGCATAATTTCTGAGTTGGCTGCAAAGTGACCAGATTAGTGACGATAGAAATCTGTTACCTTGATAATCCAATCTAGTATTACTTTCTCAAAGACTCTACTTGGCACAACAATGCAACAAAACTAAGATAAGGAGAGGGTGATAGTAATAACTTTCAAGACACAAATATAAAATAGAGGTACTGTAGCAAAATAAACACATGGGTTATCTCCCAAGAAGTTCTTTCTTTATAGCCATTAAGATAGGCTCGGCAATTTTAATGATGCTCGCGCAAGAAATAGTATTTGAAGCAAAAGAGAGCATCAAGAGGCAAATTCAAAACAAATTTAAGCCTAACATGCTTCCTATACTTAGGAATCTTGTAAATAAACAAGTTCATGAAGAGCAAACTAACAAGCATAGGAAGATAGAACAAGTGTAGCTTCAAAAATTTCAGCACATAGAGAGGCATTTTAGTAACATTTTTACAACCATATTTTCCTCTCTCATAATAACTTTCGGTAGCAACATGAGAAAACTCAACAATATAAATATCACATAAAGCATTCTTATCATGAGTCTCATGCATAAAATTATTACTCTCCACATAGGCATAATCAATTTTTATTAGTTGTAGTGGGAGCAAATTCAACAAACTAGCTATCATTATTATTCTTATCATCACATATAAGAGGCATAGTATAATCATAATAAAATTTACTCTCCATAGTAGGCGGCACCAAAAGACCACTATCATTATAATCATCACAAATAGGAGGCAAAGTATCATCAAAGTAAATTTTCTCCTCAATGCTTGGGGGACTAAAAATATCATGCTCATCAAAAGCAGCTTCCCCAACTTAGAATTTTCCATATCATTATCAACAATGGTGTTCAAAGCGTTCATACTAATATGTTCATAGGTTTTTTAATTTCGCATCAAACCATCCATGTCTTAGTGAAACCAAATTAGAAGCTCAATATATTCATTATGCCTAACTAGGTGTAAACAAGAAACACAAAAAGATACAATTACGGGATCTAAAGGAAATGACAGTACTTACAACGCGAAAATAGCTTAGTAGATCCGGAGGGTGAGTACCTTTTACCTTTCCTCCCAGACAACGGCGCTAGAAAATAGCTTGATGTCTAAGGGAGCTTCTATTCTTGTAGGCAGTGTTGGGCCTCAGAGCGAGAAGGTTTGTAGAACTGACAGCAAGTTTCCCTTAGGTGGATCACCCAAGGTTTTATCGATCTCGGGGAGGAAGAGGTCAAAGATATCCCTCTCAAGCAACCACTGCAACCACAAAGCAAGAAGTCTCTTGTGTCCCCAACACACCTAATACACTTGTCGGATGTATAGGTGCACTAGTTCGACGAAAGAGATAGTGAAATACAAGTAATATGGATGGATATGAGTGGTAATAGCAATCTGAATGAAATATGGCGGCATGCAACAAAACGGTAAACAAACGGAGTTTCAGTGCTTGGAAGCAAGGCCAGGATCATGCTTTCTACTAGTGGACCCTCTCAACAATGATCGCATAATAAATAACTCTTTCTCATCTGTGCTACATACCCTCTTTTGTTGGATGATGAACACATTGCGTAGAAGGATTACGAACCCTCAATGCGGAGTTAACAAGCTCCACAATTCAATGTTCATATTTAAATAACCTTGAGTGCATGACAGATCATTGCAAAATAAACCAGGAACTAACATAGTGCACACAATGTCCACATTACATCATGGAAGGAGGAATAGATCACATCATTACTATCATAATGATAATTAACTCCACAATCAGAAGTCTGGTCACCGCTTCAGCCAAGAACACCGTTTTTACTAGTGCCTTCACCATGCAGGAGGAATGAGCCTTTAATAACATCACATGAGTAGCACACAACTAGTAGCGATACAAAGCTCATCATATGGATCTCAATCATGTAAAGCTGACTCATGAGATCATTGTATTGAGGTACATGGAGAGAGATGAACCACATAGCTCAGAGCCCTCAGCCCCAGGGGTGAATTCCTCCCTCCTCCTTCATTCTGAAACCATGATGGCAGTCAGAAAAATCAGTGAAGATGGAACGCGATCATTGTTTACTCACAGGGGCAATTCCCCACCACCGGCGAGTGCCGGAACGAGAGGATTACGTCCCCCGGGTGGACTTCCGCGATGGCGGCGGCTCTGGATGGTTTCTCTGGTCCGTCTTCTTGGTCGATGTTTTTAGGTCAAAGACGATTATATAGGCCGAGAGTCGGAGTCGGAGGGGGCCACGGGGTGGCGACACCATAGGAGGGCGCGCCCCCCTTGGGCCGCGCCACCGTGGGAGTGGGGCCCCTGGCACCCCTCTGACTTTTCTCCGGTGCTCCGGAGAGCTTCCGGGAATTATAAGGCCTTCGGTCTTGATTTGGTCCGATTCCGAAAATATTTCTTTATTAGGATTTCTGAACCAAAAACCATGAAAACAGCAGCTGGCCTTTCGGCATCTGCGTGACGGTTAGTTCAGCCTTTCAAACTATATAAATGTGAACAAAACATAGGTATTGTCATAAAACAAACATGGAACATCAGAAATTATAAATACATTGGAGACGTATCATAGATCTCTACATTATCTCCTCTGAGAACACGCACGAGGCGGAATCGCGAGGAACCTTTGCGTTAGATGTTTGCAAGAACATCGGCTTCATCATTGCTCGGCCTGCTGATGTGATTTACTCCGCATCCATCAAACAACTTCTCCAGCTCGTTTATACATCTACTTGTATGCTATCATACTTTCATTATTTGCCATCCACATTGATTCATGGCATATTTGAGCCACCAATTGTAGTACGCAGATTTTTTGATCGGTTGCGCATGGCTCTTACTCCATCTTCATCCCGTGTATGAGAGCTTCATATTCGGCCTCGTTGTTAGACGCATTTGGAAACATTCGCAGGACACACTTTAATTTGTCGCCTTAGGGTGATATTAGTATCACACCTGCTCAGCTCCCTCTAATCTCTTGGACCCGTCGAAGTTCATGGTCCGGGTTCTCGACCGTCTGGAGGTCTGTGTTCTCAGCTCCATCCACTCTCTTTATGAAGTCCCGGGTAGAATTTGCGACTTTATTGCTTTTCTTTTCATGTGATGTCCCGAGGGAAAGCTCTATTCCCCAAAAGGGAGACACGACCCGTAACTCTGGGTTGTTTAATATCCCTTTTGAGGTACCTCAGTCGGCCAATATTATCGGGTGTGCCGAAAAATAGTGTCGCAATTTTTTTGCTGTTGTGAACACTCCATATGCTAACTTTTGCTAACGGGTTGGGGCGATAATACTTCACTGGTGAAATATGGCCTTTGTACTCAGCAAAGTTTCCTTCTTCTTCTCTTTAGTCTGGTGTTGTGATGACCACAGAGGTGTAGGTGCAATGTATAATAAGAGGAGTTTCTTTCCCTGACTTCCACCAAAGAGTGGGAGTCGAAATTGTCGTTGAGATCCTCAAAAGCTGCCTGTCCTTCTTGATTCCACCAGATTAGGCGTACAATGGTACCACCTTTTCTCCCAGCACAGCGACAGATACGCAAAAATTGCGACTATTGATTAAGCTGACTATGGCTTCCTTTTAACTTTGTTGGCCTCATTATTCTGATAGCTTGAATTTTTCTGGATTGGCCTCGATTCCTCTCGCTAAGACTAGGAACCTGAGAAGTTCTCACACGAGGACGGCAGGAAAGAACACTCCGTCGGGTTCGAGTTTCGAGAAAAACTTGTCCAAGGTTATCCGAAAGTTTCCTTTAGATCCTCGATCAAAGTTGTCCCCTTTTTTGATGTTATAGGGCATCATCCATGTATGTAACACATTTTCCAATGTGTTGGTAAGCACTTCTGCATCATCCACTGATATGTTGCTCCTGCGTTTTTTAGACCAAAAGACATTGTTCTGTAGCAAAACACGCCATAAGGTGTTATAAACGTTGTCTTGACTTCATCATCCGCTTTTAATCTGATCTGTTTATAACCAGAGTATGCATCCAAGAAAGAAAGACGTTTGCATCCTGCCGTGGAGTCGATAATTTGATCGACCCTTGGGAGGGGAAAGTGATCCTTTGGGCAGTGTTTATTGAGACACGTAAAGTCGACACGACACACATGCGAAGGACTTTCGTGTTTTTCTTCGGGACCAGCACTGGGTTAGCTACCCACGTAGCCTTGATGTCTACGCCCCCTCCTTTTCCTGTAGACAGTGTTGGGCCTCCAAGAGCAGAGGTTTGTAGAACGGCTGACTAAGTTTCCTTAGCGGATCACCCAGGTTTATCGGGCTTCCCGGGAGGAGCAGTCCAAGATATCCCTCTCATGCAACCACAAACCACAAAGCAGAAGTCTCTTGTGTCCCCAACACCTAATAGGTGCACTAGTTCGCGAAGAGATAGTGAAATACAGGTGCTATGAATATAAAGCGGTAGTAGCAACGACGGTAATGCTTGTGATAAAACGGTAAACAACTGCGATGGCGATATTTAGGAACAAGGCCTAGGGACTAGACTTTCACTAGTGGACACTCTCAAGCATAGAACACATACAAGAATAGATAAATGCATACTCTACGGCTCTCTTGTTGGATGATGAACACCACCTAATTGCGTAGGATTACACCGAACCCTAAATACCGGAGTTATCAGCTCTCACTGTCTTCCAGATATTCATATTTAAATAACCTTAGAGTGCATGACAAATCAACACAACTAAATAAGTACTAACATAGCATGCACACTTTGTCACCTTCACACTATGTAGGAGGAATAGATCACATCAATACCATCATAGCAATAGTTAACCTCATAATCTACAAGAGATCATAATCATAGCCTACGCCAAGTACTAACACGAGTGCACACACTGTCACCATTACACCGTGCAGGAGGAATAAACTACTTTAATAACATCACTATAGTAGCACATAGATAAATTGTGATACAAAACACATTGCAATCATAAAGAGATATAAATAAGCACTTCACTATGCCATTCATAACGGTGAATAAGTATTCTGTGAAATATAGCCTAAGAGACCCACACGGTGCACACATTGTCACCTTTACACACGTGGGACAAGGAGTCTCCGGAGATCACATAAGTAAAACCCACTTGACTAGCATAATGACATCTAGATTACAAGCATCATCATGAATCTCAATCATGTAATGAGCTCATGAGATTATTGTATTGAAGCACATAGGAGAGATAGACCACATAGCTACCGGTACAGCCCAGAGCCTCGATGGAGAACTACTCGCTCCTCATGGGAGACAGCAGCAGTGATGAAGATGGTGGTGGTGTCGATGGAGAAGCCTTCCGGGGCACTTCCACTGTCCCGGCGCGTGCGGAACGAGCTCTGTCCCCCCGGATCTTGGCCAGCGATGGCGGCGGCTACGGAGAGTCGTGCCGTGGCTTTTCCGTATCGGGGTTTTAGGTCTGGGACCTTTATATAGGCGAAGAGGTGGAGTCGGAAGGTCGAAGGGCGGCGACACCATGAGGCCGCGGCCCGAGGACTTGGCTGCGCCACCACGTCGTGCGAGGCCCATAAGGGCCCTCCTACGCGGCTCTCAGGTGTTACGGAAGCTTCGTGGAAAAATAGGATACTGGGTCTTCGATTTCGTCCGATTCGAGAATATTTCCTTACTAGGATTTACGAAACCAAAAACAGAAACAGCAACTGGCCTTCCGGCATCTCGTCAATAGGTTAGTTCGAAAAACGCATAATAATGACATAAAGTATGTATAAAACATGTGAATATCATCAATAATGTGGCATGGAACATAAGAAATTATCGATACGTCGAGGAAGGCGTGTATCAGCATCCTAAGCATGGTTACCTTTCGTCCCGAGCGGGTAAGCGATAACAAAGATAATTTACGGGTGACATGCCATCATAAACTTGATCATGTTGTAAACATATGTAATGAATGCAGCGATCAAAACAATGGTAATGACATGAGTAAACAACTGAATCATAAAGCAATGACTTTTCATGAATAGCACTTTCAGACAGGCATCAATAAGCCCTGCATAAGAGTTTAACTCATAAAGCAATAATTTAAAGTAAAGACATTGAAGCAACACAATGGAAGATTAAGTTTCAGCGGTTGCTTTCAACTTGTAGCATGTATATCTCATGGATATTGTCACACGTCCGTTGGGAACCCCAAGAGGAAGGTATGATGCGCACAGCGACAAGTTTTCCCTCGGAAAGAAACCAAGGTTTATCGAACCGGGAGGAGCCAAGAAGCACGTTGAAGGTTGATGGCGGCGAGATGTAGTGCGGCGCAACACTAGGGATTCCGGCGCCAAACGTGGAACCTGCACAACACAACCAAAGTACTTTGCCCCAGCATAACAGTGAGGTTGTCAATCTCTGCATTCAACAACAAAGGGATTAACCGTATTGTGTGGAAGATGATTGTTTAGAAAATAGTAAAAACAAGTATTGAGCAGATTTGTTTTTCAGTATTAAAAGAATGGACCAGAAGATCCCACGGTTCACTAAGTGTCTACTGGGCAAAAGCATGTTGGGTGGTTCTAAATTACCTAATGATCGGGCAATTGACAAATAGAGAGGGCACTGCAGTGCACATACATGACATGATAAGTATAGTGATTTAATTGAGCATTGTTACGACAAAGTACATGAACCGCCCATCCAGCTGCATCTAACACAAAAAGTCCCCCTTCGAGTTATACGTCAAAGACCTTACGAGTCTTAAGTAAAAGCAACAAACAATTGCATTAAGTATGAATATCGTATTGTAATCAACAACTACATCCTCGGACATAGCTTAAATGTTTTATCCCTAGTGGCAGCCTAACACAACCTTAGAACTTTACATCTTTATCCACGGGTGTCAATGGGCATGAACCCACTATCGAGGCATAAATACTCCCTCTTGGAGTTAAAAAAAAAAACTCAGAGCCTCCACTAGTAACGGAGAGCATGCAAGATCATAAATAACATATGTAATAACTTGATAATTAACATGACATGATATTCTCTATCCATCGGATCCGACAAACACAACATATAGAATTACGGATAGATGATCTTGATCATATTGGGCAGCTCACAAAGATCAACAATGAAGCACAATGAGAGAAGACAACCATCAAGCTCTCACGCTGGACCCATAGTCCAGCGGTGAACTACTCACTCATCACTCCGGAGGAGACCATGGCGGTGTAAGAGTCCTCGGGAGATGAATCCCCTCTCCCGGCAGGGGTGCCGGAGGAGATCTCGAGAATCCCCCGAGATGGGATGGGATTGGCGGCGGCGTCTCGGTAAGGTTTCCGTATCGTGGTTTTTAGCCTCGGGGGTTTTCGCGCCGAAGGCTTTAAGTAGGCGGAAGGGGCAACGTTGGGGGCTTGACGAGGGGCCCACACCACGGGGGCGGTGCAGACTATGGCCGCGCGCGCGCTAGTTTGGCCCACCTCATTGCGCCCCGCTCGTATGCTCTTCGATTGGAAGGTTCGTGTGAAATAGGCACAGGTCTTCGTTTCGTCAATTCCGAGAATATTTCGTTACTAGGATTTACAGAAACCAAAAACAGCAGAAAGCAGGCACCATGGCATCTTGTTAATAGGTTAGTTCGAGAAAATGCGAATATGACATAAAGTGTGCATAAAACATGTAGGTATCATCAATAATATGGCATAGAACATGAGAAATTATCGATACGTCGGAACGTATCAAGCATCCCCCAAGCTTAGTTCCTACAATCCCGAGCAGGTAAAACGATAGCAAAGATAATTTCAAGTGATATGCCATCATAACCTTGAATCATACTATTTGTAAACATATGTAGTGGATGCGACGATCAAAACAATGGTAATATTTATGAGTAAACAAGTGAATCATAAAGCAAAGACTTTTCATGAATGATACTTTCAAGACAACATAAATGAATCTTGCATAAGAGTTAACTCATAAAAGCAATAAATCAAAGTAAAGGTATTGAAGCAACACAAAGGAAGATTGAGGTTCAGCGGTTGCTTTCAACTTATAACATGTATATCTCATGGATAATTGTCAACATAGAGTAATATAACAAGTACAATATGCAAGTATGTAGGAATCAATACACAGTTCACACAAGTGTTTGCTTCTTGAGGTGGAGAGAGATAGGTGAACTGACTCAACATAAAAGTAAAAGAAAGGTCCTTCAAAGAAGAAAGCATCGATTGCTATATTTGTGCTAGAGCTTTTATTTTGAAAACATGAAACAATTTTATCAACGGTAGTAATAAAGCATATGAGTTATGTAAATTATATCTTACAAGTTGCAAGCCTCATGCATAGTATACTAATAGTGCCGCACCTTGTCCTAATTAACTTGGACTACCGGATCTTTGCAATGCACATGTTTTAACCAAGTGTCGAGGGGTACCTCCATGCCGCCTGCACAAAGGTCTAAGGAGAAAGCTCGCATTTTGGATTTCTCGCTTTTGATTATTCTCAACTTAGACATCCATACAGGGACAACATGGACAACGGATAATGGACTCCTCTTTAATGCATAAGCATGTGACAACAATTATTATTCTCATATGAGATTGAGGATGTGTGTCCAAAACTGAAACTTCCACCATGATTCATGGCTTTAGTTAGCCGCCCAATGTTCTTCTCTAACAGCATGCATGCTCCAACCATAAAGGTGGTAGATCTCTCTTATTTTCAACCAAGACGGACATGCATAGCAACTCACATGATATTCAACAAGAATAGTTGATGGCGTCCCCGGAAACATGGTTAGCGCACAACAAGCAACTTAATAAGGAATAAAATGCATAAGTACATATTCTTCTACAATAGTTTTTAAGCTATTTGTACCATATGGGCTATATATTGCAAAGGTGAATGATGGAATTTTAAGGTAGCCACTCAAGCAATTTACTTTGGAATAGAGCGGAGAAATACCATGTAGTAAGAAGGTAGGTGGACATAAATGGCATAGTGGTTGGCTCAAATTTTGGATGAGAAGTATTGCCTCTCGATACAAGGTTTAGGCTAGCAAGGTTATTTGAAACAAACACATGGATGGAGGCAGTGCAGCCACAACTCACACCTAAAAGACATATTGAAAACATTTATAAGACTCTACACCGTCTGCTTTATTTATTTCAAAACTCAATACTAGATGTTATCTAGACTCTAGAAAAACCAAATATGCAA